>JAOXOE010000787.1:10663248-10755546 GCA_028565055.1 Phoeniculus purpureus
GTGCGGTGCAGCGCGGTGCGGTACCGGCCGCGGGGGATGCGGCGCCGAACCCCGGCCCCGCCGCATGCGGGAGGCGGAGATGCTGTAAATGCTCTGTCACTGCCCCTCGCTGGCAGCCAGCCAGGCGCTGCTTGCTGCTGCCTGCTTCGCTTCAGTTAGTTATTTTATTTTCTCCCTTCCTCCTCCCTCCCCTCATTATTTTTAGACAGAAATCAGCGTCCCCGGGCTGGGCTACAGCCCCCAGGGATGCCGACCCCCACCCCCCTCCCAGTACCCAAGACCATGGTTGCAATTTTGATTTGGTAAATTTTTGTAAATTTTTTTAATTGGGGGGGGGGGTGGATCTAAATTTGGAGCAGATTCTTCCTCTGCTCTGAACAGCTCCCCGAGCCTGGCTGAGGGGGAAAGAGAGAGAGGCATCAGATGACATGACAAAATAAGTCATGTCTCTCAATGGTTTCAATGCCACCCCCTCTCTCCTGGCCTCTGCCTTCCATTTTAATCACTGACAGGCCTTCAGGTATTATGAGTATATATAATCTTTCTAATATCACTGACATTTTCCATAATGGAAAGCATCTCCTGCATGCTGAGCCATTCCGGAGGGGGATTGAGCTGAGATTCCTCTTGCCTCAGGCTCTAGTGCTGAAGGTCCGAAGGTCCTGCCTTGGGTGGCAGGAGAAGCAGTGAGGAGGCCATGCGCTCTAAAGGCTTTGCAGAGCTCTTGGCCTGACATTTCCCAACACGCTCTGGCAATTCAAGCTGAAGATGCATCTACATCCACTAGAGCTGCAGCTTGTGAGAAAAGCATCCAAACCACCATCCAGATCAACTAGGAGAACATTCCAGCTTGGGTGGTATGAGGCACTCTTTGTGTCTGCCTAAGACCGAGGCCTTCCTTTGTTCCCAGCATGCCAGGGCCAAGGCAGGCAGCTGGTCCCTCTTTGGGGATGGATTTTTTTATAAGCAAAGTGAATCCAGAAGCACAAAACCTTAAGAGCTACAGCAGAGCTGTACGAATGTGGGGTTTGCTTTGCCATAGGATGCATGAGCCAGCAACACTCTAAAGCTGATGTACAACCTAAATTACTCTGTGATTCTTTGAAAAGACCTTTAAGATCATCTACTCCAACCATTAACCAAAATCTTCCAAGCCCTCTGCTAAACCGTGTCCCTCAGCTCCAGATTACCATGACTTTAAACTCATCCACAGATGGTGATTCAACCTCCTCCCCCTGGGCAGCCTGTTCCAAGGTCTGATGACCCTTTAAATAAAGAAGTTTTTCCTAATGTCTAGCCTAACTTCCCCTGGTGCAACTTGAGGTAATTTCTTTTTGCCCTATTGCTTGTTTCTTGCAAGGAAACCAACCTCTGCCTCTCTACAACCTCCTTTCCCTCAGCCCTGACCCACCCAGACCCCCTCTGCCACTGAGAAACTTCTGCAAATATGCAACCTCCTTCTTCCAGTGTTTGCCTGAAAAAAACCCTTACCAGCTTATTTGTTGTAGTGTCTGCAGCCCCCAACTCACGTGATGGGTTTGCTATGTGATTCCCAAGGCCGGGAAGGTCACTCACCTTGGTTATCTAGCAAACACAACACCAATTATTAACACTAATCCAAATAATAGCCACGTTTGGGAAGGGAGAAGGAACACTCCCCTTACCCACATGCTAGAACTCTGTGCTACAGAGCATCCATGCATCCACAGGGTGGAGCAGCATCAAGGGTCTCTGCCCTAGTATCTCACACCAGCCCATAAACAAGGGGTATATGTTTCTAAGGGAGTTCTGTGGAAGCGGTCTCTGATTCCACTGCAGTTCCTATCATGTAACTTCCACAAATCACTGCAAAAGAAAAAATCCACAAGCAGCTGGCTCAGAGAAACCCGCAGCAGCGAGGGAGCAGCGGAGTAGCACTTGTTGGCCCAGCACATCCCTGTACCTTATTCCCTGAGGACACTCTTGTCTGAGGCTGTAAGGGGCTCTGGCAATATTTATGACAAACAATTAGACCAGTCACAGGATTCAGGTTTGTTCTCCTTTGCAGAAGTTCTCATGCCACCTGCCTGCCCTGAGCCACTAGGCTCCTCCCTTGGGAGACCAGCGCAGAACATTCTTCCATCGTACGTGACTAACATGAAACCAAATCCACCTATTCCCGTATTAACAAGCTTTTCCATGAACAGAGGTGCATGTGGGGCCTGGCTCCTATAGGCTGGACTGGAGGTGTGGAGCTTGTGAATGGGTTTTTAAAGTAAAACTACCAAATAAAAGCGTTCCAGTCTTTGAGATAATCACGTTGCCTCTATAATGTGCAAACTCCCTCTTGTCTAGAAACAGATGGCTTGAGCTGTTTGAGTTGGGCATATTCACAAGCTGATAATCATCTCCAGGGAAGCAGGAGCTATTGTCAGAGCCTGTGAGACACACCCCAACTTCAGGCCTTTTTCCTTCTAATTCTCAAAATATTGCTGAAATTCTCGCTGCAGGAATGCTGAGCAGAAACATTCACTTTATGGGTTTGTGCCCACTAAGCCAGAAGAGGCTCCAGGCTGCCACAGAAGCCAAAGGGCTTCTCTGCTGAAAGACAGCGTCTCAACATGAGGGGCCTCACCTGGCCAACAAAAAACCCAAACTGTGGGGAGCCAAGTGGAATAATATATTCATATCCTCTCACCAGAGACAGCACAAGTTAAAATGAGAAAGCAAAACAACTCTGCAGAAGGAACAGTTATTTTACACTATGTGCAGCTCAAGACGTGTGTCAGTGCGGCTGCCAATGTAACAGAGCACATGCCTGAGACTCAGATGCCTGGTATGACTGTGCTGTGACATCCAGTATGGGTTACAGCCACACTGAATGTGGGCATCTTCTGCCTGAGAACCCCAAAGGTATCATGCACCTCGGCACATACACTACACTGATGTCATCCTCCTCCAGGGCCAAAGCCATCGGGGCTTTGGGGAATGCCATCCAGCTGCTCTAGCAGGAATACACCACTTTACTGACATGTGCCAGGTCTCTCTCGATGCCAGATCCCAAGTCCAGCTGGCTCTGCCCTGGAATCTTGCTCCGACCCAAGCCCAGCCACAGAGTGCACAACACTCAGACCTGGGAGCCTCCACAAACAGCTCCACTCCAGCTGTGATGCATGAGGAAACCTAGATAGAAAGCAGCCTCTGACAGAGGCAGGAGGCTGCAACACAAGGCCTTACCACGATCACAAAATTTACAGCATTAATTTCCTTCATTGTAATTCAAGAGTGATTAGTCTTGGAAGGAAGAGAGTAATAGCTGGCTCAGAACAGGGCATGGCTACCCTGAGCTGGATGGGAAGAAATGGCAAGATCAGCATGAGAAGTAGACTCATGAGTGCAAAGCCAGAGCCAGAGCGACACGCTCTTTGGGTGATGTGTTTTCTCTGGGATCCTGAGTGCCTTAGAGAAACCTGCTGTCAGCAAGTCCTGAGAAGAGAGTGGACAAGCAGCCAAGAGTATAGGATGGAGTTTTCTCAGTCACCATCCTGGTACCTGGGCTCAGGAGTACAAGGGACACCCTGCTCACTCACCTGCCAGGCAAGCAAGATCAAAGATCAAGTCTCATCTCCTGTTGACTGGCACTTTTCAGTTCTTCTCCCTTAGCAGAAACGCCAGTATTTTCTACTCTTAGAGGCTCTTGAGGCTGTGATATTTCTTGCCTTATCTCTTCTTGGCAAGCGATCCTGTGTGTCAGTAACAGATGATCTAGCAACAGTCTCACATCGCAGCATGTCAGAAAAGAGACAGCCCAGTATTTGTAATCAACACATCACTTCACAAAGAATAATGTTCACTTGTTCTGTGGAAATACAGTTATCAATTTATTTTTTTTAAGTGAGTTTATTTCTAGTTACAAATTAGAGATACTCTCCCACCTCAGAGCACCTTTTTCCTTTAGTTCCTCAAACAATGAAACCATTTTGCCCACCATTGAATCCAGCAGCTCATAAACCTGCAGCAGAAAATTAACAGAAGGCAGTTGCAGTGAAAACACACCAAGAAATGCCAGCGATGGGACCAACAGACAGCAGGATGGTTTCTCCTGCACAGTAGCGTACAGGCATACACACAACCACATAAGCAGTTGCCTGCTAACAGCACTTAGCTCTAGTAATAACCTTGCTGGCTATGAAGTGTGTTTAATGTTATCCGAGATACAATTAATTCTGCTGATCCCTCAAGAGTCCATAGGCTGCTAAAGACAGCCCAGACAGAAATCCCACGCGTAGATTCATGTTAACAGATTCCAGGCTGGGATAAAGGAAACTTTACCTCCTGTTTCACACTTACCTCATTACAGAATTACAGACAAATGATTGTCACTTTTCTGAGTTTAACCTGACACTTACCCCCCCCCCAAGCTTCAATGTAATGCAATAAGAAACAAAGACAGAAGCTTTGGTCAGACTCACTTCAACATAAAGTTTTTCCTGGTATGTCCCAAACAAAACAGGGTCCACCTGCTCCTGAGGAGATTCTGCTCCATCTGTAGTTGCAGCTTCCACAGGCTGGGCTCCTTCTTTCATTTCCTGCAATGAAGTCATAGATTTTGACTTCTCATCTTTTAACATTCTGTTGCTTGAATGTTCCTGTTCAGGGAACAATAAAAGGGGGCCACGTATCAGAACACCTTCCAGGCTGCTGCAAGGTGTACCTCCCAGAAGAGGCACCTATTCCACTGGGCTGAAATCAGCTCAAACCCAGGCCACACAACCTCAGAACTGGTCACACTGTCCCCAGCACTTAGGTCTCAGCAGGCATTGCAACGCTTACCTCTTTCTCTTTCCCTGCTGCCTTTGTGGGTTTTTTCTTGCCTTCTTTCTCTTTTCCACCAAATGACCTTCTATCTTCTTTCCTGGCAGTTGTCCTGTCTTCCTTTTCTCCTTTCACAGGCTGCTTTTCTTCAACTACAAAAGGAAGAATTTCTATTAGCCCAAAGTAACGTTTTCACATCCAGCAAGGCAGGCCTCAGAAGGACCAGATCTTGGGTGTGTGTTGGAATAATCTACATTTAGCTAAATTAAAAGGCTTCTTTGTGTGACGGCTTTTTAACGACCCCAAACCACAGATTACAATTAGTATCACACAACCTGCCATTTTTGTAATGCATGTTCCTGTAAAATCTTTGAGAGAGAACTCATGAAGTTGCCGTTTCAGTCAAAATTTAGCATGTTTTCAGGATTTCCAACAGTCTGCAGAAACCAGCTGCTGTGCTAATGCTCCCCATTACCTGTTTCCTTTGGAGGAATATCCCCATCGGTGTCCTCAGGCAAGCCAAGCAGGGATCGAAGCCTTAGAGCATGACTCACCAGAGCATCAACTGCTTCACGCCACAGCTGGAGACTGAGAAAAGCATCAGAATCAGAAGGGAGACAAGCAGAGCAACTGCCATCTTGTTTTACCCTGTGCCCTACAGCTGGGAGCTGCTCTGCCCAACTACACAAATAAAGAAACACCCACCATTAACAGTCTGCACAGAGGATGTTAAATTACTTTCCTCATGTTCAAGCCCTCTGTGGTCTCAATGGTTCACAAACCAGTGGGCTCTTACAGACCCATCAATGCTACTGTGAAACTACATCTCCTGCACTTCAACGTGACACGTGCTGGTGAATCAGCATCAACCTGCTCTCTGTTTTTACCCAGAGGAACGTGCACCTTCTAATTTAGAAGCAACTAGAAGCTGCTGATATGTTTACAGTCTGGAGTGAAGAGCAGAGAGACTGTATGAGGGAGGATACAGTTATCTGAGGAAAAGGGTACAGAAAATTACCCAAAGGTTACATAATTATACTAAAATAATCTTGCCAGAAATAATCTTGTGTTCTCCCCAAAAATTATTTCAGTTTAATGTTCTAAACTTATCCCCAGAAAAAAGGGAAAAAGGCACTTGGGTCCTAGACAACTGCTACAATTGATCTATAAAAAAACCACAGTGTAAAGAAGACTTCTAAATCTCATAAATATCTGCACTCTGAATCACAATGCTTTAACAGAGCTTGCTAAGGCTGCTGAGCACATGATGCATTTACGAGCTTTATCTTGCAAAGGGAACGCACCAGGTTTGATACAAAAGGTCTGTCTGAGTTGGCCTGTGTTCAACACACAGCTCCAGCACTGCCTTATTGAGCTGGGCCAGTGCTTCTTCTCGTTGCTCCTCCCTGGGGATTGACTTTATAGCCTGAATGTGAGAGAAAACACTATGAAGCAAGTCTTCTCAGTCTTCATCCCCAGTCCGCTAACCCTGAGCTCAATGGAACAGGCCATGCCTCCCTTCCTGGACACCGGTCTGAAACCAGGCCCAGGAGTGGCCTCCTGTACAGCTAGGATTTGACCAAGGTGCACGCACTATCCAAGATATGAGGAGCGATCCCAGTATCACCAGTTAGATTCACATTAAATCCCTTTACAGCAACACAGGTGTGCTGGAGAACAGGGACTCAAGTGAGCCGGAAGGTTCCAAAGTAAAGATTAGCTATAAAAGCAGTAGAGAGGTTTCCAAGACAGCACAACTGAAAAATGGCTGCCAGAATCCAAACCACTCTGACTTTGATCTGGGGAGGTCCGTGCTCTATCCACAGCCTGTCACAAGTGTCTCCTTCATGCTTGGATGAATAGGAAGGACTCTACAAGGAGACAAGCCCTTGGGGAAGCTGTTGGATCAGCCTGCCTGGATGACAAAAAGCTAATGGGGGGAAGAGCTTAAAATATCTGTAACACTCTATGGTTCTCGTCTCTTCTTCATAGCCCTCAAAGTCTCTCTGGGGAATCTCTTTACAAGAGCACTGACGGTGTGGCCAGCAAGGCTGAAGTGCTTTCCTGCCACACTCACTATAAATCATCCCTAACTCAGCATGTTGGAAGCAGACCATGGGGTGGGCTAACACAGGGGTAGGCCACAATGATGGAGGGAAAATGAAAACACCATTGGCTTGTTGTAGCACCAGAGAGAACAGGGGTGACCACCTGCTTGAAGCCCTCAAAGGAGAAGTTCCATCCTGAGGGGCCTGGGTTTTCCTTCTCCAAGTTTGTCAGTTGGCTTGGAGCCTTCTCAAGCTTGTTCTTCCAGCCTGGGACCTCTGTGGTCTCTGCAGTACACTCGTGGTACTGCATGTCCTCCACAGTCATCTTTCGGCCCTGGGGCACCTTCTCCTCAAGGGCTGAAGGAACAGACACGTGCTGTCTCCACAGTTCATGCAGCTGCTTTACCACTCCATGCTGATAATGCAACTATGATAACAGGGAAAGGTTAAACAGTGAAATGAGCTCTGCCTTTCCTACACAAACCTCACAATTAAAGCCACCACAGCCCACTACAGCAGCCTCCAGAAACCCAGGGACGGACCAGTCCCATTGGTCTTCCCTCCCTGCTATTTCCATCGTGTAGCCCATCAAATAGCAAATGTCACCTTGGGATTCTCCTGGTGGAACAACTGTTCCTCTGAGACACAGGCACCTACAGGAGATGGGGTGCGCTCTGGGGTCCGAATTCGGATGAGAAGTTCCTTCAGAATGTCTTTCACTATAGCAGCACCTTCACGAGCAGCCAGGTCACTCTGAGGTACCACAACAAGAACATCATCTGTGAGTCCCTGTTCCATACCTGAACACTCATCAAATCCACCCCACACATTACTGAGGGTTACAAGAATAACTGCAAACCCCACTAAGCAGAGTGATACTTACAACAGCTTTTAATATAAACTCCACAAAACCCCCAAACTATACTTTTCTAAGGATAATTTTCCATTTATCCCTTAACTGCTGTCTTAGTTTATGACACATCATCTTGTACTCACTAAGTAACTAATGAAATTAATTAGCAACAGAAAATTCATTCTCTAAAGGACCAGTGAGAACAGTTTAGGAGACACAATCATGCTTTTATTAACAACATTACAATAGACTCCAGAGCTTTTCCAGTTTATTTAGCAAACCTGCTGAAGTATGTACAGATGTTCTACAAATATATAATCATTTCCCAGCCCTAATTGCACAGCAGTTAAAACACTGTGTCACCCACTCCCACCCTTATCCTCTACTTGCATATTAAGTTCAAAGCTCAGTTACCCAGTTACATGCTTGGTTACCTCCAGTTGCTCTCTGAGGTCAGCCAATTTATCCTCATACACAGCAATTCCCCAAAGGGTCACCTGCAGCAGAGCTCCTCCTAATAACACAGGATGTGTCCTAAATCCCCAGGACTCACTGAAAATGCCTGCTCTCTCTGACTTGAAGAGAAAGGAAAACTTCCTGGTTTCTCTAGGCAGAATTACACCTGAAATAAGAGAGAAAATGCATCAGCCTCTGAGAAGTAACCCAGTTAAATTGACCCTTTTCTATCTAGCCCCACCCTGTGTGTTCTTATCTCTGTAGGAGACTCTTTCCCCATAGCTTATCTGGTTATCGCACTTCAGCTATTTTTCTCCTTCCAGATTTACTCCTAGTCACCATGTTACTGAACTGGTTTTATTTCCACTGTGGTCTCCTTTTACAGAAAGCCCAGTGCTCTCTCTGGAAGATCATGCTCAGTTTGCCATCAGAAAAATAATTTCTCAATATTCCACCCGTTTGTATTTGTAAGAGCAACCTCATTTCCTTTACGGGATCTGCCCCGCACACACTCTCTGAGTGTGAGTCAGCTCTGACACCCAGGGTGGCTTCATAAGGAGAATCACACGGAAGATGAGCTCTGCCATTAGTCAGGCTCCATATCTCCAACAACTCCTGAATATGTGTTTGCTGGCCTAATGCACAAAGGTCTGAGATCAGCAGCTCTTGTACCTGGTCTGGTATCAAAGTAAAAACACGGCATCCTTTTCCCCTTGGTTTCTCCAGAGGGGATCTGATGGGGGAGCCTCATCCAGTTATACCAGATGGCAGTCGTGCCGTCATTGCTCACCGTCAGGGAGCTTTCAGCCTTCTCACCAGCCAAAGTCTGAAACATGAGGCGGGCAGCAATGCCAATTTTATCCTACAAGGAAAAGGAAAAACACAAAGATAACAATTTCTACTCTGTCTGACAGGATTTATCTTGCCTGAAGTTGTATCTCAAATAAGGGGTTTGTAGGAGAACTTGTAAGGCAGGTCCAGTGAAGTGGCCATTATATGAAGAGAGTCTGGGAATCTGAGACTCACAGCAGGGAGAGAGCTCAATCCCTTCTTTCTGGATCACTTCAGAGCAAACACAGGAAACCTATTATGCTCAGAATACATCCTCTTGGGAACTCAAGGAGGCTCAGCTTCACTAAACATTAAAAAGCTCACGATTACCCTGCAAGAATCAGTGCAGCTGATCCAACGAGCAGGCTGGCCACAGAAATCCAACGATGGACCCTGTACTGCTTCTGGAACCACGTCAGAGCAGTCCCTTAAGGAGTCACTGCTAGAGAAAATAAGAGACAGTGCTTTTGTGGAGTGGAACTCCTTGATTCCTGGAACTGGTCACTACAATATTGGTATATGCCTTCTATTGTGCCCCAGTGGAGAGTTCTCTCTGTTCTGGACAGACTGAATAGTTAAGGATACTCTTACAGACTGGTGCTGCATAGCCAGGATTCTTTATTTCTGCCATGAAGCAAAACTTACAGGGTCTCAGACTCTTCAGAAGTGGTGGAATGTAGAAAAGGCTCTGTTGAGACAGATATGAAAGGCTGCCCTTTACCTATCACCTCCAGTCCTTCCAGATCCTGGAGATACAGAAGAATGACCAACTCATTATTTGTATTTTTATATAAAAAGGATGTTAAATTACTAGACAAATGGACCAACTGAGCCATGTAAAGGTCTGGCAGCTGCATGCTGCTGGCACAGGGTCCTATTTTGAGACTCCTAGACAACTCCACGCAACACTTTGGGAGGTGAGACAACTCTTTCATGGGTGGGGCCCTTTGGAAATGTGGGAACTTCCAAGATAAGCACTGTAGGATTAAGTTTTAGATTCCTAATGCTTTTTCAGATCCAGTTCTTGGAAATTTTATGTTACTCTACAGCACCTGACAAGAGACAAGGGATGCAAAGAACATCTTCACTCCTGTAGTCTTACCGGTTTACAAAAATCTACCTCCTCTAGGACAGATTTTAGCTCCTGCTGTCGATGTTTCAGGAAAAGACTCTTATCCCACGTTGGATGGAAAAGGATCCTCTTTGGAGGCTTCAGACCTGTGGAAATATCCACACAAGTGCTCACTGTCAACATACACACACGCCTATTCATTTTACTCTCTGCCCAGCTTTGATCTCACTGTGTTTTGAGAGATGCTCTAGCAAGCAACTGGGATGTAGTTTGGGCTGCAGCTGTTGGGACAACTCTAATGTGGGTCTCCATTCTTGCAGAAGTTGCTGTTTCTTTCTGCAGGTCCCTCCACACTTGTTAACCCCCATTTCTGTGGAATCACGTGTGCAGCATTCCCTTACCCATTTCCATCTGGACAGTGTGGGGTTTCCCCACGTGAGTGACTGGTGGTGGGAAGCCACGTTCTGTCTGTGTTAGTGTCATCGTCAGGCCAGTGAGTTCATCTCCAATACGCTCGGGTTGGCTCCAGAACTCACTTCCTCTACGGTAGCCCTAGGGCAGAAAACAATGTTCCCACTGATGCTTCCAGAGCTGTATCGCTTCCTGCTATTTTCACAGGGACTAGAGGCTAAAAGGCAGAGGTCTAACTCTGCTTACACAAACATTTTAGAATTCTATAAATTAGCACTTTCTGCAGAGCAAGCCAACATTTCTATCAGGCTGCTGTCAAAGGCAAAAGAAGACTTTTCGTCCATCTAGTGCTGCACGAAGGTTGAATGATATTAAAATAATGCATCACATGAATGCAAACCATGTGACAGTGCTATACACATAATAATGTTAACATAGGATACTCCTATTACCCTCCTGACTTACCCATACTCCTTTCTCCATGGCAATCACTAAAATTCAAGCCTGAAAGTATTAGAGCTCTCTGCCCTTGGAATAGCGATGTAGCACATCCCAGTGCCACATCCCAGAGTGTGACAATCTCTGGTGATAACCTAGAGCTGTCACTTGCCCACATGCAACCACTTTCCTCTGACTACTATGGACAGCACCATTCATGTTTTTATTTTTAAAGTTTCTGAAAGCTCTGCTTGCACACTAGGCTGAAGGCCTTTGCATAGCATTGATAACGTCTAATGACAGGTTTCTCACACCAGTGTCTCAGCAATTCCACAAGAATAGAGCTGTCAGGATGCAGAGGAAGTGGGGCTCTCACCTTTCCAGGAAGCAGGGCAGGAAGACTGCGGTCAATGAGGTCACGTTCCTCCTGGATTTGCCGATAATTCTCTGAGATGCTCATCAGCAATTCACTCTCTGGCCTCTGAAGAATTTCTGTAAAGAAGCAACATCAAATCATTGGTGCTGCAGTTCTGAGCACACCCTTCACATTACTCCTGCTCACGTGTAACCCCCCTCACACTGCCTCACCACCAAATCCCCTATCCCTCCCTCAGCCAGCATTACTAGCTACCCCCAGCCCAGCACCAAGGCCATGAGCATTAACAGCATGGAGAGCTCTGAGAGCATGGAAGCAGTCAGCTGTGACCACTGCAGTTTGGTGTGGTGCCACCAACCCCCTCATCTACACATAGTTCCATGAAACAAGGCCTCAGCTTTTCTCACCTCCCAGATGTTTCTCCTGCTTTTTTCTGATTGCCATATTATGGTGCCAGTTCTGGAGAGCTTTGTGCTCTGCTAGTGAGGTCTGATGAACCTTTTTCTCCTTCTGTCCTTCATGTTTCTCTTTTAAAGCTGCTACAGTAACATCTGGATGAGAAACCTCAATGAGATTTGCCATCTGAAGAGAAAGGTAACTTTAAATTAACCTCTTCATGCACACATGGCCACCATAACGATAATGGGACAGGGGAAGAGAAAAAGATGTTGTAGCAAGGCTGCTGTTGGCCTCTTTTCCCAAATAACTGAGAATAGGACAAGAGGAAATGGCCACAAGCTGTACCAGGGGAAGTTCAGATTGAAAATTAGAAAAGACTTCTTTAGCAAAAGAGTGGGTAGACACTGGAACAGGCTGCCCAGGCAAGAGTTAAGAGTCCCCATCCCTGGAGGTGTTCAAAAAGTGAGCAGGTGTGGCACTTTAGGACATGGTCTAGTTCTCATGGAGGTGTTGGGTTGAAGGTTGGACTTGATGATCTTGGAGGTTCTTTCCAACTGTGAAATGGACAGTACTGTTATCACTGAGAGGAACAAAACCAGGGAACCAGGAACACACTCAGAAACAATGGCAGAATTTAGCTGAGTAACTGGACTCAAACAATGGCATTGCTGCAACACCAACAGTTCCCTTGCAAGGCTGATGTCATCAGCAGAAGCAAATATGGAAGACGAAGCCTCTGTAATTCTTGCCTCAATGACCTTGTCCCGCACACAGGATTTCAAAACCTGCTGGTGCAGTTTTTCCAAAGGCAAACCCTCTCCATGGAGTATGACAAGGCTGGGAAAGCCACACCTCAGGTCTGACCTGTTCCTGATAGGTGCTGAAAAGCATCAGGAGGTATAGCAGACACCACTCTCCACCTCTAGAAAAGTGCCATACAGCAGCATTTTCATAACTTCACAAACCAACCTGAGTGCTTCCTCTGGCCAAGGCCTCCATCTTGAACTCCTCGAGGCTTCCCAAAACGTGATGGGGGAGGATCTCTTCACAGCCATCATTGAACGGTCCTGGTCCTACAGTACACAAAATAACCAAACCCAGAGCCAAGCGACTAAAGTTGGGCTGACCAAACCCAAAACCCTCAGACAAGATGTGAAGTTTAACCCTACCAGAAAAAGTCAGTGGTTCCCTGGGTGCCTTTGAGAAAGTAGGATACGCTACGACATGGACCACCTTCTTTGTCTCCTTGGGCAGGTATTTTCGAACAAGGTATTCTCTCCTAACTGGAGTTCTCCCAGCATCACGGGGAAGGCGTGGAGCATGAAGCTTCAGAAAATAAACAGTCACAATGCAATTAGGTACATAGTGACTCACCTTCACTCCCTTCTGATCCTTCCAATGACATGCAAAGCTGTTGTATCAGTGCAGGCTGTTTCTCCCCTAAGCAGCACATTACACAGATGTGGGGATACCACCTTAGTTACTATCTAGCTCTTCTGGACTCAGCTTTATCACTGGGGCAGGGAAAAAGAGAGCTTCAAAACACTTTCCCAGTGTTTTTCTGCTGTGTCACTTGGTTTCAAACACTTCCACTCACACAGTTGGACCTGAGTTTTGGAAGGGACACTATGATAATTACTAACCAACTTAGACATCTTACAAGACCAGAAAGTCGGAACTGTAATTGTGAAAGAGCAAACATCTCATCCTTCCATTTGAAAAGATTGTGTAAGGCTCCTTTAACAACTGAACACGATGATCTGACAAGTCATAAAAAGCAGGAAAGTCAAAATTGTAATGAGGACTGAACCCAGAGAGGGTTTTGCTGTAAGTAGACAGTTAAACACAGAAAAGGAGAGCAGCAGCTAAGGCAGCTGTTTCCATCAGTAGAAATACGTACTTTCTCCAGGTCCTTCACCTTAATTGCAAGTGCCTGGATGTCATCTCCTTGCAGGACAAATGGAGCTTGCTCAGGCTCTTCTACAATTGTTGAGGAAGACTGTTCATGCATCTGTTCCTTCTTGTCTGAAAAAACAGATGGAAACCTCCTATTCAGTCTCCCATGGAAACCCCACTTTCTTCTTTTCCCCAGCTTATTAATCTCCAGCTAACATTTTGTTGAGGTTTTTTTTCTAGGTTGCACAAAACAATTCAATAGAGCATCTCTTATAACTGGAAAATGAAACTCTGAGAAGCTAAAAGGCTCAAACTGAGTCACCAGGATTCAGCATCTCTAGATGACAGAAAACAGAGAAGCTAAACACAGCCTGGGCTTCCTACAGGTAGGAGAACCAATTCCTGGGAAGTTCCCCGCTCTGGCTGCAGGTGAAGCAGCCCGCTCAGCCCAGACATCAGCCTCTGTGTTCTCAGGGCCTCCTCAACACCAAAACAGTCCTTAAAGAGCAAAACAACAAAGCAGCCCTTAAATAGCAAAATTTCTCTTAAATAACACAACAGCTCATAAATAGAAGAGCTCCACAGAGCTGGGCACGAGGAGCTTATTTCTCCCCCTCTCCTGCCATTCCCTGCAGTTGGGCCCAGCTCTGACACGCGTGGAGCTAACAGACCATCTAAAAGCAATAAATGGGGGTATCAGTGGTGGAGAAAGGGCTGTCTGGGACAGGTGGAGTCCCAGGCCGCGCTTGCAGAGCCCCGCGGGCACAGGCCTGGCCGCTGCCCGCCACTGGGCCGTACCCGGGGGGCCTCCGGGCGGGTGATCCAGCCGGGCCGGGTTCTGGGCCCGGGCCTGGGTCCCGCTGCGCCGCCGCATCCCGCTGTTCCCACGGTAACAGAGCGCGCGCGACACCCACCGCGGCCCCGCCCGCCTCGATTGCACCGCCCCAGGGCAGGACAGCGGGAGGGAGGCGCCTACCGGCCGTGCGCGTGCGCCAGCACCGCCCCGCCACCCAGGCCATGCGCGTGCGCGGAGTAGGAGCGGCTGAGAAGGGTTTGCGCGTCACCCACCGATAAGCCCGCAAAGTACCCTCCGAAGCCGCACATACACGTGCCCCAGGGAGACTCCCCCAGTCTGGGTCCAGCTCTGGGCCCCTCAGCCCAGCAGAGACCTGGAGCTGTTAGAGCAGGGCCAGAGGAGGCCCCAGAACTGCTGCTCTCAGGGTGGAACCTGCTGCTGAGGCCAGGCTGGAGAGCCGAGAGGGTTCAACTGGAGCAGGAAAGGTCCAGGGAGACCACAGCGTGGCCTTTTGGTGCTCAAAGATGGGCAAAGGCTTCAGCAGGGGCTGATGTGACAGGACAGGGTGGGTTGGACTTAGATGATCTTTTGAGGTCTCTTCCAACCTGTAATACTGTGATTCTGTGACAAGGTGGGGTTGGTTTTCAGCTAAAAGTGACAATCACGAGGCAAGGAATGAAAGTTTTACAGAGGGTGGTGAGACCCTGGCCCTGGTTCCTAAAGACATGGGAGAAGCCTCATCCCTGGAACCATTCTAGGTCATGTTGGATCGGGCTCTGAGCCACCTGCTCTGGTTGCAGATGTCCCTGCTCACTGCAGGGGCCAGGTGAGCTTTGAAGGTCCTTTTCAACCCAAACCATTCCATGTTCTATGATTTTATTCTCCACTGCTGCCATTTACAAATCCTGTGAACCCAATGTGTCCTGCAGTTTGCTCACTCATCCGTCCCCCATCCGGCTCCTTCTCAGGGCCAGGCATGTCTCGTGCGCAGTGTGCCTGGGCAGCTGGCAGCACCCAGTGACGCTGCAGCTGGCACAGCAGGTCAGGCAGGAGAGAGTCCAGCAGGGCCAGGCCCCGCCACGTGCACCGCAGGCCACTGGGGAAGAAGCAGTGGCTGAGCCCTGGCTCTGCAGGAGACCCCGCTGCCATGACACACCCAAGGCTCACCCGCCATCCAGGACCAGCCATCCCTGCTGCTGCAATGCCTTCGCCTCTCCCAGTGTCCCGAACACGGCCTCCAGGCTGAGATGTGGGGAGAAGTGTGCCCAGCGCTGTGTGCCCAGGGCAGAGGGTTCACTAGTGATGGGTTGTTAGCGGCAGGCCCTTGTTGGGTTCCCCAACACATGGCTCCTCACACCTCACCTCATGGGTGATGCCCTCGTCCGTGCGCAGTCCCAGGGCGAGTACCTCCTCCAGCCTGAAGGGACACAAAGAACTGGTTAGGAAAGGACCTTTACGATCATTGAGTCCAACTGTAAACCCAGTACTGCCAGGTCACCACTAACTCTTGTCCTTCACACCACATCTCCACGACTTTTAAATCCCTAGACGGATGGTGACTCCACCACTGCCCTGAGCAGCCTGGATCAGTCCTTAACAACTCCTTTGTGGAAGAAATTTCTCTTCATGATCAACATAAACTTCCCCTGGTGCAACTTTGAGGACATTTCCTGTGACCCTGTCGCTTGTTACTTGGCAGAAATCAACCCCCACCTAGCACCAACCCCCTTTCAGTTGTCCAGAGTGAGGTGTCCCCTGAGCCGCCTCCTCTCCACATAAACCCTGCCAGTTCCCTCAGCTGCTCCTCAGACCCTTCAGCTTTACTGCCCTTCTTTGGACCTACTCCAGCACCTGAGTCCTTGTAGTGAGAGACCCAAAACCAAACACAGAAAGAGCTGCAGGACAGCACAGCAGGGAAAGGGACCCCCATACTCACTGCTCCAGTGGACTCAGCACCACCCGCCTCCTGGTGCCATGTCCCTGGCTCAGCACCTCCTGCATCCAGGCATTGGGCTCCAGTGTCTGGACACGAGCCTCGCGGCTGTGGCTGCCCTCAACCCATGGCACAAACCGCCCGTGTGCCCCTGCACAGGTGCGGGCAGAGGGACACAAAGGAGTTAGCTCAGGGGGCAGACACCTGCCCCCCTGCCAGCCCCCTGCCACCCCAGCTTACCTGGCCCCACGCCGATGTACTGCTCAGCCCGCCAGTATGAGAGGTTGTGGGTGCTGAGGGCGCCCTGGGGAGAGGGTTGACTAGGGTGAGGGTTGACTAGGGTGAGGGTGGGCTGAGCATGCTGGAGTGGTGACATGGCAGAGGGGCACAGCATGGGGGACACCCCACCTTCCTTGCAAAATTGGACACTTCATATTGCCGGAAGCCAGCGGCCACCAGCGTGGCTCGAGCTGTCTGGTACATGTCGGCCAGGAGGTCTTGGTGGGGTGTGGGCAGGAACCCATTTGAGACCTGCTCCGCTAGTGCTGTTCCCCTCTCCAGCGTCAGCTGGTACAGGGAGATGTGGTCATCACAGAGCCCCAGCGCCACCTCCAGTCCCTGTGTCCAGGCATCCAGGCTCTGCCCTGGCAGCCCGAAGATGAGGTCAAGAGAGGTTCTGCCGGGAAAGAGCCCCTGTGCCACCTCCACAGCCTGTCGTGCCTCCGCTGCCGTGTGCTCCCGGCCCAGCAGCCGCAGCTCAGTGTCATCCAATGACTGCAAAGGGAGTGCAATGGTAGTGGGGAACACGGGGGGCTGTGGTGTAATGGATGAGGGAAGAGCCTCTCTCACCTGGACGCCAATGGAGACGCGGTTGACACCAGCTGCCCTGAAGCCAGTGAGGCGCTGGGGGCTGGCAGAGCTGGGGTTGGCTTCCAGTGTGACCTCGGCCCCATCGGGCAGGTGGGCAGCCACCGCCACAGCCTCCAGCACTGCTGCAATGGTGTGCGGGCTGGCCAGGCTGGGGGTACCCCCGCCAAAGAAGACAGAAGTGACGCTGTAGGTCAAAGGGTGAGGAGGCTGTGGGCTGGCACCAAAGAGCCCCATGCCCTGCCCACGAAGCCCCCCAAGCACTCACCTCTGCACCTGGCTGAGGTGGAGCAGAGTGCGTGTCTCCTGCACCAGGCAGGAGCGCACTGCCGCCTCATCCACCACTGGCACCACGTACGTGTTGAAGCTGCAGTAGGAGCAGCGCTTGCGGCAGTAGGGCCACTGTGGGCACAGGGTAAGTGGGGGACATCTGTGCCACCGACCCTAGTCACATTACTGCGAGGAGGGTGACAACCCCGGTGCTCCCACCCACCCCATGGCTGCCATTCTGTACGTGAAGGGCTCAGGGAGGCCCTCAGCACCCTCCCACGTGCCATGGTAGGGGATGCCTCCGTATGCCCCCTTACTCCCGCAAGGCTCGGGTGTCCCCTGCCGTGACTGCTAGCCCCGGGGTCCCGCATGCACCCACAAGTGTGCCAGCCCGCGGTCCCATGTGTGCCCACAACCCCACTTCGTGCGCCATCCCGGGGTTCCCCGCTCACGTGAACGTAGAGGGCGGCTGTGACGGGGGTGGTCGGGACCGGGACCGGCTCAGGGGCCGACTGGGAGGCAGAACCCGACAGCAGAGTCCGTCCCGGGCCGCCCCCGCCGGGCCCCGCCGCAGCGATCGCTACCGCCCGCCGCCAGACCCGCGCCGCCGCCGCCGCTGCCATTGAGTGCAGCCGGACGGCACCGCCCCGGGGCGGGCACCGGGTCCCGCTCGGCCCCGGGTACGTCAGCACCGGCGCGGTGGGGAGGAGAAAGGGGATGGGAAGGGGGCAGAGCCCGGTGCTTCCCCGGGGCGGGCATGGCGAGGCAGGTCTGTGAGCGCTCGTACTTGTGCTCCCGGGACTGGGAGGAAGTTCCCGGCGAGGAACTGCTCCGTGTCTCCGTGCCGGGCCCCGACGATGCTGCTCGTAATTCCGCCCTGTTTGTACCCCTGCCGAGACGAGCAACTGCCGGGACAGACACGGGGGCCGCGGGTTCCTCTTTCGGGAGCAGGAACCAGCGGTTTGGGTGACAGCCCCCTGACGTAACCCCTGTCCCGGGAAGAGCCCCCGGAGTTCCCCAGCTCGCAGCGGGGCTTTATAAGAGCTGGTCTGGGACGGGCAGGGCAGAGTCCCGCAACCAGCCATGGTGAGTGTTTTCAGCCGGGGGGTGCTGTGATGGTGAGTCTAGGGCTGGATGTGGAGGGGCCGGGGATGATAGTGCCTGCTGCCCGGGATGTTGGGGCTCAGTCCCGCTCCCGGGACTCGAGCAGAACTGCGGGGAGCAGAGCTGGGGTGGCGGTCCGCACTCCAGTGTGACTGTTGCTCGCTGTGTCCCTCAGCAGTGCGTCCGCTCCCGCAACCCCGGGCTGATTCCACCGACATTTCTCACCAGGAGCTCCCCATTTACTGATGTGAGTACACGGGGTTTGGCAAAGGGAGGCACCGGGCAGGAACCCACAGAGAAGCTGTTGTCACAGGGGACCGGTCTTGCACCTGGGTTAGTGCGCGGGAAATGAAGGAAGGTAAGAAGTCCTTTCCTAGACATGGGACCTGGAGGTCCGCTGTGTCCCCAAGGCCACTGGCCACAGTTGCTGTAACAGGTAACGGTTCCTTCTCCAGGAGAGAGGAAGATTTTCAAGTGTCCTAAAACTAGGGCAAGGGAGGGCACTGAGTTTTGCTTAGACATCCTGCTTACTCTAGGGTGGGCAAGTGAGGCTGGTGAAGCATGAATGACATCAGCCTCACGAGCAGTTTGGAAACGGTGAAGGAAGTTGCTGGAGAGACAGTGTAGAGAAAGAATCTGACAATAACCATCCATATGTTTTGCTTTTCTTCCAGGAAGCAGTTATGAAGTGTGAAATTGATGTCCACTTACTCTGCTTCCATGGGTAGAGCCCACAGTCCAACTGGGAGATCCAGGATCGAGGCCTCTCTGATGTTTCACCTCTCTCTGTGCTGCACCTTTTCCCCCACTCACTGGAGGAAGCCCCAGGGCTGAGGTAGAGGCTCCACCACCAGCTCTGTTTGGGAAGGAAACCAGAGGGAGACAGCTGAGAGGTCGGTGAGAGTCAGCAGCAACGTTTTCTGCTTCCCAGCTGGAGTGGGACACTTCTGCCAGCAAGGAAGAGGAGCTCTGCTCTTCCCCTTTCTCGAAGTGATGTTTCATGGTTGGGAGGTACCAAAGAACTCCCGTAAAATGCTGTCTCGGGTAAGCTCTGCTTCACACAGCCTACGGGACAGGAACTTTGGTGTTTTTGCAAAGTCCTTACTGTGTGTCTTGTCCAAACTCACTAAATAAACAATGCCAAGTCTGCCCTGAGGAAGTTTCTTTGGGGGTCAGCAGGCCCAGGGGAGGTTGAGGGAACAGGATGAGTTTTTCCAGACAGCATTAAGGGAGCCCCTTCCCATGCAAAGTCTCACCCTAAAGCCTCTGCCCCTCAGTTCCAGCTCGTCAGCTGCATTATATAACCTAGGACGCTCAGAGACAGCACTTGCCTACCTGGAAAAGCCAGGCCAGGCTGTGAGGTATTTTGCTGATATTTTAAGTGCTACCAGTGTCTGTTCAAGTCTGAAGTGGCTGCACCCAAACTGCTTAGAGAGACATAAGATTTTAAAACCCTCACAAGGCCTTTCAATAACTGGACGGAATTCCAGAAATAAGCATCCCTTCCTCATACAGCAGTGCTTCTGTTCGCAAAGAAACAAATCCAGCTGGGAAAAAAGACACTCTCTGTTTTATTAACTAACAGAGCCATCAGCCCACTGTCAGGGAGAGAAGGGGTCCACAGAGTAGCCTGAGGCACAGGTGAAAAGCAGACACGGAGCTGGCTGAAACAGAGCTGATTTATCCCATTTTTTATTCTGCCTTCCCAAGCTCAGAGCTGAAGGTGCTTCTCCATCTGCTCCCGCAACTTGTACTTCTGAATCTGGAATAAAGCGCAAGGAGGAGGGAGAAAGGCTCGGGCAGGAGTCAGTGCAGGAGACTAGGGCTCCTATCATGCCCTGGCCCCTCTCTTACCTTGCCTGAGGCAGTGAGCGGGTACTGCCCCACAAACACGATGTACCTTGGGATCTTGAAATGGGAGATCTGGGAATAGAAAGCCAACCACTATGCAGCCTGCTTGGAACAGCAGAACCAGCTGGTACTACCCAAGCTGAGACTGCCAGGGCTGGATCCTCAGTTGCACTAAATTCCTGTGCTTTCATCTGCATGTCCCGAGCAGCTGCTGTGTACTGGTCTGGCAGAGAACTGAGGACTGGGAGACCCACCTTCCCCTTGCAGAAAGCTTTAATCTCTTCCTGGGTGCAGTCCTGCCCAGCCCTCAGTCGGATGCAGGCACAGAGCTCTTCTCCCATCCGTGGATCCTTCACACCAACCACCTGATTGGGACAGATGGACACTGTGATCCCTGAGGACATCTCTCCTCCTGCCGGATATGTGCACTGGCCCTCAGCCCAAGCCCTGACCATACACCACAATGTGCTGGAGTTGTGGTGTGGGGCTGTGTAAAGGCAGTTTTAGCTGCTTGACCATCCCACTTGTGATTTCTACAAACACTGAGCCCTTCTGAAAGGGCTTCCCAGTCATTTGCCAAAGTAAAGGTGGCAGAACAGGCTGTGTGCTGGGACACCAGCACCTTCCTTTTGTCTTGCAAGGGCAAATGACCAGCCAGGCAGCAGTTATCATGGATGTTCATGGACCTATTGACCCTTTGCTTCCCGCAAAAATAGAGCAACAGGTTTCAAGACCAACAGGGAGATGGGAAGCACTGCAGGTGCTTTGTGATCTCCAGATGGAATGGCAGAAGAGGGATGAAGCCAAATTAAAGGATTATTTGAAACCCTGATAACACAGATCTTTGTGGACCCTGCCTGTGCCACCTAGAGACAGGCTTCCCATGCCTCAGCTCTCTATACCTAGTTTGTTCACACTATTTCACAAAAGTCCTGCTGTCAGTCCCTGCCTTGAACTGGTATCTCAAAATCCTAGAGACACGTCAATCTTTTTGAGTCCAGAGCAGTGATGTAAAGCCCTAGAAACTACATAAACAGGGCTGGTTTGCAACCCATCTGCACTGGGAGTGTTCCAAGGGGAGATGCTTGCCTGGCACAGGCACAACGCTGACTAATGGGCTGGTTTATTTATGGGGAAACTTGTCTGGCTCAAAAACTGGAGGAGAACGATCCCAGCAGACTGGGAGCAGTTGCTCAGTGCTGTAAACCATTGGTGAAGAGGTGAAACTAAATCTCACCCTTCATATCTAGGGACTTGTGGGAGGAGTCTTTTTGGATTCAGGAGTTAATAATTAAGCATCTGTAAGCACTGTCCTTCCAGCCTGCTTTCCAAGTACAAACTTGAGAGGGAGCCATGTAAGTGGACAGGCAGCCTAAAACATGAGAAAGTAAGACACTCACCTGTATGCAGAAGTGAAGCTGATGCAGAAGGGCACTGCCTGAACTGATGCCAGGAGTGCTCTGCCAGCCCCAGACATGCCATGAGCCTACCCCTCCTGCTTGCCAACAAATATTACACTAAAATCAATGCTAAAAACAGGAGAAGACAACCAGATCCCAAGAAGCAGTCCCAGCGGCTTTGTGTACAGGTTTCCCACTGCAGGAACCATTGCTGTTCACCCATCCCACTCCCTCCTGCTCACCTGGACCTCCTCAACCTTGGGATGGGTGTGGAGAAACTGCTCAATTTCTGCTGGGTAAATGTTCTCTCCTCCCCGAATAATCATGTCCTTGCAACGACCTATAATTTTGCAGTAGCCTTCCTCATCCAGGGTGGCGATGTCCCTGCAATGACACCATGTTCCTAGTCCTGCCCAGCAGGGTGGAAGAACATCCAGCCTGGTCTGGAGGCCAGGTCAGGGTATGTGGACGATAATGGCTGAGATGCCTCCTGACCATATGGAAGAGATCAAAGAGCTCTTGCTATGGGCAGATATTGCCATCAGCAGTGTCCACAGAGATATCAGGTCTCGGGGGAAGCAATTCCTGCCCCTGTGGTGCATCCCCATCGCTGTTTCCACGCTCACCCTGTCTTGTACCACTTCCCATCAGTGATCACTTCAGCTGTCTTGGCAGGGTCATCCCAGTAACCCAGCATGACGCAGTAGCCACGAATCTGAAGTTCCCCGGGACTGTTCAGAGGCACAAGTTGCCCTGTTACTGGATCCTCAATTTTTGCCTGAAATAGAAGAGATGAAGGGCTCAGGTTGGATGTCTGAGGCTAACCTGATGGCAGACACCCACTCCAGAACCAGACAGAGAGGATGGGCTGAGGACCTGGAGCAGGTTGGGAGGTTCATGGTCACCTCTGTGTGGGGTAAGATGCATCCCACTGTCTCAATTTTTCCATTGATGCTGTCATTGGGGAACATCATGAAGGTGACAGGGCTGTTTTCTGTGGTCCCATAGGCAACCTGCAAACACAAGAGAAACATGGCTCGAGGGGAAAAGGGATGGCACAGCTCCATGTGTGGGAAAGATGAAGCTAGTAATGAGCACAGAGGAAATGAAGATGGGACAAAGATGTTCTCACAAGTCACAAGCAAGCACTGTTCTGGCCCATGATGGAGCTCTCCAGATACCACACCTGCCTGCCACAGCCACCTTCACTTCCATCACTGTGCTCCAGACACCACTCCCCTGACACACTGGCTGTCATGGACTTTTGACACCCCAGGTACTTTTCTTAGAGGGCTCCAGTGTTCACCCTCATCTTTATTAACTCATGTCACTCCAAGCCCTGTCCTACTGACTCTGCCACCTCTGCCAGGCACTAATCTTGCCTTGGTGCTCTTGCAGCCATCTACTCAAGGTGCTGAGTTCATCTTCCACAGCTCAGAGTGTATCGGCCATCACTTTAGAAAAACCCTGGAGCCAGAAGTGGGCTGCAGTGGGAGACCATGTGTCCCGCAGCATGGTTGCTTGCTCCAGATCCTTTTGTGCAAACATCAGCTCCTGTAGCCCTCCTAAAGGAATCATGAGGCTGCTCAGTGCAGCTGCACTTACAGGCCGAAAGCCTCACAGCAGGGCAACAGCTGCTCGCTGCTAACCCTCCCTCTCAGTTAATCCCAACAGCAGGCTCTGAGTCACCTCAGCTGAAGGTCACGTCTCCTTGGAGGAAAATTCCAGCTCTTTATGCCCAACTCAGTGGCCTGCCAAAACAGCAGGAGCTGGGCAGGAGGTGCTCTGGGCAGCTCTGAGCTGGACTTGGTGCTTCACCTGCAGCTCTTGAGAGCTTTGTTTCAGTGGTAGGCAGAATGAAGAACTGTTCTGCTCTCTCTAACCTGCCCAGCATGTCAAGCATTATCAGGCTGGGCTCCTCTCTAACCACTCATGTTACCGGTGGCTGCTTTGCCAGAGGTGAGAAAGGGCAATGCAGTTTGCTGCCTTCTCCTCCAGACCTACAAAGGCTGTCGCATGAGCAGCATTTACTCACTGAATTGCAACAGGGCCTGACCACCTTCCTATAGCTTGGCACCCAGATATATGGGTGATGCCTTTAGAGCAAACTCCCAGGCTCCACTGCTGGGTGCAAGGACACGTCTGCATGGTCAGAGCTTCTGCATGGTGCTCACCCAAGTCCAAGCACCACATCCAGAACTAACGGGGCTTTGCAAAGGACTGTGATGAGACATCATGAGAAAACACATGCGTCCTGACTGAGCGGTACCCTACACTGGTGGGAGCTCTTGGCACTTGCTGCTGCTCAGTGCTGCTGAAGGATCTCATGTTGGGTAGAGTCTGTTACACAGCTGATGCTCTTATTTGATGAAACTGGGGTCAACGTGAATCTGAGATGGAGATTCACAGGAGCCTCCTCCTAGCCAGGAATCTGGAGGAGGTTGTCTCCAGGATGCTGCAAGGACCATCTGGTGCAAACTGCTCTGCTAGGAGCCTGGTAGCCTGCAGGGAGTGACTGTAAATAGGCTTCTCCTACTAGGCACAATGATGGCTTCCCCACCGGGGTGGAAACCTACAGCGACTAATGCTCAGACAGGATTTCTCTCCCACCCACTAATACAAGTCCTGTGGCTGGATCAAATGACTGACGAGACACAAATCCAAGATCTTAAACACTTATTAAAAATCCCAGCGCCTTTGTTTTTTTGTTTTACCCTGCCGGATGAATTGCAATGTCGGCCTCAGGATCCCAGCCAAGACCTGAGTCAACCCTTTCTGCCTCTCCGGGTCGCTCCAGCAGTTTAATTTGACACAGCAGCAGGCAGCTCCCTGGCAAGATGATGCTGCGGGTGCTGTGGCTCACCAGGCTCCTCCAGATGCCTGGCAGCATGCCCGGTACCCCAAGCACCAGCTGTCCTTGCCTTGGCCAGTGGCTTGTCCCCATAAACACCCTCACACCCTCAGTAATGGGCTTCCCAACTCAGCCCAGAAAGCAACGTTGGTCTGACCCTCCAGCCTTCATTCTGCTGCCTGACCACTGCCTTTTCCTCTCCGCCTGCCTGCCCTGGCACCACTCTGTGGCCAGACAACAGGATGTTGCTCCTGACCTTTCCAAGATAGCATTTCTCTCCTGGGATAATGTTTTCCTTGCCTGCATACCCAGGGTCAAGGCAGGGGCTGGAGTGAGCCCTCACGCCAGCACTGCTGTCCCTCCTGATCCTTCTCTGATGCATGGAACATGCTCCAGCAGCTCCATCGTCCCAGCCCAGATGTGGCTTGTGATGCATGAGGTTGAAACACCACTTCCACGAAACTCCATATACCAATTTAAGCTTGGAGAGATCCACAAAGATTCATAGCTTTCAAGACCCAGAGGGACACTTAGCATCATCTGGCCTTGTCATCTGGTATAATTCAGTCCAGAAAAACCTCACCCAATAATTTCTGTGTTGGCTCCATAATTTCCATTGGAGCTGTATCTAATGTCAAAGCAGAGCTTTTCAGAGGCAGGGAGGCCAGCTTGGACCATTGGCTACAAGAGCTGCTAAGAGAGGACAAAATATAATTGTACAGCCCTTTTTTACTGTGAGGACCACAAGTGTCCCCTCTCAACAGCCAGCATAGGGATCAGCCCTGCCTTCAGCAAGGATGAGGAGAGGTCCAAAATAAACTGCCACCTAACTGACTCGTACCAACAACAGGTTCATTCTTTCTGAATCCTAAGCCTCTGTCTAAACCAGGAATAAAAAGGACATCTTAGCAGAACTGTGTTTTTTGAAGGACGTTTCAAAAACATTTCCTGCTAGCGCTGTTCAAACACTGGCCACTGTGGGACAGGGAAAACAGCCTGGAGAAGGAAGCGTCTAAAAATTAAAGTAAAAACAATCAGACTCCAGTCTCTTTAGTAAACATTTGGGAAGTGGGCTGATCTTGTGGGGACAGCGGGGACTCTGAAGACCCTGGGTTTTTCCCAACCGTGCCACTTATTTACTGCATAACTTGGAAACAGACACATCGGCTCTCTGCCCCTTGGTTTTCTCTGGTGTTTGACAGCAATAAAAACAGCTGCTTCCTCCCATGTTCCGCTGCTGCTGAAAGGCTGCGATGAAAAGGTTGGGTTTGGTACCACCAGTGCCCCAGGTGGGGTTATACCGGGGCAGGTCAGGGTTGCAGGAGGGAATGAGGTCTTTGCAGGATGCTGAGAGAGCATCTTCATGCCCCTCATCACCACCCTCTGTTTCTGCCACGCTGGAGGAGGATGGCAGGGCTTGAACCACCAAGCTAAAACCTACAGAAACTGAGCTTTGCTGAAGACAATACTGGCCTTGGAAAAAAGCAGCCAATTGACCATGAAATAATAGGGATTGTCAGACTTCAAAGAGGGCATAATGAACAACAGAAAGCAGCCTGGCAACTCAAGAGATGTGCTGAGGGATCTCTGAGAGGCTCTTTGAACCCCTCACAGGGTTACACACTGGATGGATCTAATTATACAGACCCGCACCCATGCTGTGTGTGCTGTCAGCCTAGGGTATCTCCACCAAAGTCAGGCCAGCCCTTCCTTTCCCAGCCAACTCCAAGCTATTCTCCACTGAGCAATGAGCTTCCCTCACTCAAGCTGTTCACCACCAGGATCACCCTGAATTAGGCCACGCTCAGGAGACCTGTGTCTCCTTGCTTTGGAGCTGTCACAGAACAGAATCACAGAACATTAGGGGTTGGAAAGGACTTCAAAAGATCATATAGTCCAATCCCTAGGATCACCTAGATCAAGTTATACAGGAACATGTCCAAGAGGATTTTAAATGTCTCCAGAGAAGGAGACTCCACAACCCCCCCGGGCAGCCCCCTCCAGTGCTCTGTCACCCTCACCATGAAGAAGTTCCTTCTCATATTGATGTGGAAACTCGTGTGTTCCAGCTTACACCCATTGCCCCTTGTCCCATCATTGGATGCCACTGGGCAGAGGCCAGCTCCATCCTCCTGACACCCACCCTTCACATATTTAATAAACACTAATGGGGTGACCCCTCAGTCTCCTTTTTTCCAAGCTCAAGAGCCCTAGCTCCCTCAGCCTTTCCTCATCAGAGAGATATTCCACTCCATCATCTTCGTGCCTCTACACTGGACTCTCTCAAGCAGTTCTGCTGTTCTTCTTGAACTGAGGGGCCCAGAACTGGACACAGTATTCCAGACATGGCCACTACTCCAGATTGTATTGGAATATTCCTGACTCTTCAGGTCAGCTTCGCTGCTGAAAAAAAACAGCTTCCAAGCACATCCAGCCTATGTCACACTGCAATCTCCCTTCCCCAGCAACAGAACCATCTTTGTGTCAGGAACATCAGGATGCAAACAAACAGGTCTTGTAGGACAAACCTCCAAGGGTGACCACCCTGTTGGCATTTCTCCCCACCCAGAGAGCTGCCAGAGCCCCAGTTTGGATGGGGCTTAAAAAATTCTCAAAAATATCAGGTGCCCAAAGCACTGGCTTTGTGCTGCAGCATGCAATGGCTTTGCCTCAGGAGGAGGCCACTGTCGCTTGCCCAGGCCAGAAAGTCACTGCTGAAAATTAACCTCCTGTGATTGCAGAGTGGGGACAAACTGCTCCTCATGGTCTGGAGTTAAAGCCACCTCTCTTATTTGCAGGCTGAGCAGGAGTCTTGAGGCTTGCAAGTATTTCCCCAGTCCTGCCAGCGTCTCTGAAGCACTGCCCAGTGGCTACCAGCAAAGGCAAGTGCAGTCACTCACTGGTTTGTGCACAGCTCAGTAACAGCTCTTTGCTGTGTAACTAACCTTGTCCTGCCCAGCACTGGGTGCCAATGCATTTAGGAAAAGGGGAATTAAAAGGAAAAGAATTAAAAGGAAAAAGTGAGAGGAAGTGTGCAAAATGTCTTACAAACCCACTGGTTTGGGGGTACCTGGATGGTCAAAGTTGCTGGAGATGGAAACTCTGCAACACCCTATGCGTAAAGGTGACTTCCCCATGGATCTGGAGAGACCAGCTCCCACCAAAGGCATAGCTGTAAGTCCAGAACCTTGTTGTTTCCATGCCGCATTTGAAGTGTTCTCAGAGTACATTCTCACAGCTACTGAAACCATCAGGTGCATCCCAAACATGAGGTGGGATTGGCCAAGGACAAGCAGGGAGGTTGTCACCTCGTGGAGCTGGTTTTCCACTTTGATAACAGAGGGGACTCCTGGCTGGGGAGCACTTAGCAAGGTCAGAAGCCTTGCACTGATCAGTTGTGTTTCACAAGGGAAGAAAGCTTCACTCCTCTTCAGAGCCTGCAAGAACTCTCCAGAGGACAGCAGCTCTGGGAAAAGTTGATGGGGGGATGGTCACAGCCTCACAGGGTGGACATGACAATAAGGGCTGGGTGAGCTTCACAGGAGAGGCCAAGAGCATCGTGCAACAGCTTCTGGGATCAGAAGGGAAGGATGGGTGGACATCAATGGGAAGCCAAACTGGCCACACATCAATGGGTGGAGGCCATGCTACAGTGGAAGAAAACCATCAGGAGGAATGAGTTGCACCTACCATCATCTCCTCCGGCTCAAACAGCAGTCTGGAACTCATGCCACAGTGAAGGGGATTCTTAAGTGTGTCAAATAGAAACAACAGCTCAGGTATGAACTTGGAGCCCTGGATTCCACCAGTGCTGATGGAGCACCTACACATCACCAAAGCCAGGGGTTTCTCATGTGCTGCTTTGAAAAGTGGGGACTTCTGGGCTGGTCCTGTATGGGCTGCAGATGAGAACAGCAAGGCAGTCCAGGGCACCCCCAAAGCTACCTGAACCATCACCTCCAGCCTACACCTTGCAGCTGATGCCACTGCAAGAAGGTGATTACTGTGTGCACTGACAGAGCCGGATCCCCTCAAAAAGCTACAGATTCAGGCTTAAGCGAGCAATGGAATATTTTAACATGGAGTAACGCACACGCAGGTCTCTTTACATGCCTGAACAGTCAGTAGCAATAAAAATAATGATGAATCATGGAAAAGACCATCTCCAAAGTCATATCAAAACAGCTTTGACCTGCAGCACCAAAGAAACACCCCAAATCTATATTTATACTGTTTCAAAAACTGTATTTATTTGCTTAGCTCACAACGCCTCTGAGAAGGAGGGGAGTCCAGCATCTGCAAATTAGCAGGCACTGGGAATGTTTGCAGAACAGTTAATTAATTAAGAAAGAGGGGATGGCAGGATAATCCTGCCTCTTCTGGAATGTCCTAGCAGCACTGGTCCCAGGGGACCTGCGAGGTAGTGGTGGGGGCTGGACAAGACCCAGCTCCCTGTGGTACCCCACCACAGCAGAGGGAACACCGACACTGCTGCCTTTGTCACCAATAGACTGCAAACCACCCACGAGTAGGACCCAGGTCCTGAGAGTGGCTGAGCCTTTGCTGGCCAGTCAAGGGCTGCAAACTTCAATGTGGGAAGACCAGATCCCACCAGTAAGCAGCTCAAAATGCAAACAGCCAGGAGCCCGGGGGTGAGGTGCCAGCCATGGCAGATGCCAAGTAGCTCTCACCACAGGAATGTGCTCACCAAGGCACAGAAATCAAAAAAGATTAGGGGAAATAACTTCTTTCTACTGAACATTTGTGCCTGGAGAAATGGAGCTGAGAAGCAAACAGCTTTCCCCCAGTAGAACTGCCCTGCTGCCACCCCACCATGGGATCAGGAATCACCCAGCACCAATCTATCCTCTGCTGCAGGCACTGGGCTGGTGGAGAACCCTCAAGGTGGGCACAGGTCCCCCCCTTGCTCCAGCATCATGGCATCAGCTTCACAAAGAAACTACAGGTCTCACCCCTGTCCAGAGCCACAGCACACACCTCCCAGCATGGAGAGCATCCCTTATCCCCAGAAGTCTGCAGTCTCAGGCAGCAGAGAGATAAAGGGTGGAAGAAAGGAAGATTTCTCCTCAAGGGAAGAAAGATGAGAAGACAGGTTGAAGTTTGGGCAGTTTAACCTTTGAAAGGGGGCTTGTTCCAGAAATACATGGGGGTGGGGTCTGTGGATGGAGCTTGCAAGGTCCTTACCAGCTTTTTCTGATCCACACTGGCAGAAATCTCTGCAGAAGCAGAAAGCTGCTAGCTAGTATCTTTTGCAAGGAGATGAGAAAACCAAGTACCAGACATCATCTGCACGGGAGCAAGGAGCACAGACACTCTCCCTAACTTCAGCATCCAGCAGCAACAGACTGGATTCAAAATCTCACCCTCCAGTTGCTCTTGCACAGCATTGCTGGTACATAACTGCAGGAATTACAAGACTAAGGTGGTTGAACCTGCTTAGAGAGAAAAAACATCAGTGGGCAGAAGATGATGCTTTAGAGGTGAAATCTTTTCCACTGATCACCCAGCAACCTGAGCTTTGCGAGCAGCCCAGACCTAAGGGGCACCCTTGGTCCTGATCAACTTGAAGAGGCAAAGGAGGAAAAAGAGGGTTCTTCTGTCTCTTTTGCTCTCTCAAAGGTCCTGAGATGCTGAAAGAGCTACTCCAGAAATGAAAGCACACACACGACCATTGCCATGCCTGCTGAACCAAGCAGAAGCAGAAACAGCACTGTTTTGATCAGAGTTTGAAACCCTACATTACCTACAGCCATCTCTCCAGCAGGAGCCTGGAGCTCCTGTGGTCAAAGCATCACTCTGGAGGTGTGTCAGGAGAAGCCCTTGGTGCCGAGGCTACTGTTGCTCAACAGCAGGGCAGTGCTCAGGGCTGACAAACATTGAAAGGCTGACACAGCCTCATTTGCACCACAGTTTGGCCAACTTCACCTGCCCCACAGGCTCACCAAAACTGACGTTCACACCCCACAAGCCCCCTTTTTCCCCCCAGATTCATCACACAATGAAAACACAGCTCAGACTGACAGCTGCCGTTTGCATAACGCTGTCGGGAGCCTGCTCCACAGCTCTGGCCAACTGCTCAGTGCAACAATGGAAAAACCCAGAAACCTCAGTGAATAAGCCAGTCTGTGTCCTAAGTCAGCCTTTGGATTTCCTCCCTTTCTCGAGTCTGTCTCGCCTCTGCAAAAGCTCCACTGGGGCTCCGCACTCGGCCTCAGGACCAGAAATCTCAACAAGCTCACAGTTATGTGCTCGGCTCTCAGCTCTTTGCTGCAGCCAGTTCCTGGCTGCAAATCAGTTCAAAATGTTCCACTTCCAAACCCCACCCCACAACTCCTGGATCTCTCTCTTCATGCCCACAGAGGCAAGCGTTGGGGCTTTTAACCACTTTGTTTTAGCCTTTACTAATGGCAGAGCAAAGGACATCTCCAGTGCTGCCAACTCACCTCTGCCACTGCTACCCCAATGCAGGAACCAAAGCAGCCCTCTGTCCCAGCTCCAGCAGTGATTTACTTCACTCTGCCACCTCACCATTCCTTTATACCTTTTCCTCCTCACAGCTTCATCTCAGGAGCTGCATCCCATGACATCTGCCTCATCTGATCTGGGCATCACTGTCCAGTATCTCACAGCCACCAACCCACGCCAAAAACTTCCCTTCAGGCTCTGCCACTGCTCCAGCCCTTGTTGGAAGGCAACAGCCTCTGCTCCACATGTGCTGAGAAAAAACCTCTCACACAGGTCTCCTGACCATGGATATGTCACACTCAGCTGCTCAGAAGAAAAGATGCAGCAGTAAGAATGGTTCTGCTTTCGTTTTCTTGGCCAGCTCCTAGGTGAAGTCTTCAACCAACGTTCTGTACTGCAAGAACAACTACAGCACCGTTGGCCTTTGGCAGGAGCCCGTGTCGCTCTCCTCCCGTCCCTTCTCAGGCAAATTCCTGTGCAATCAGCAAGACAAGACCCCCAAAAACCTCCTTCTGGGATAACAGCACAAGGTGCTTCTCCCCAGACCAGTTAAGGCTGAACACAGCCCAGGAACCTGCTGAATGCTTCAGCACAAGGCGGCTGTTGAGCACACCAGTGCTCCCCATTACACCATCGATCCACATAGGTCGCTTTCCCCCCCGCTGGTGACTCTGGGCCCAGCTCGGCTCAGCAGGGCCGAGCAGCTCTCTGCAGAAGCAGGGCTGTGTCTGTTCTTCACAACCATTTGCCTCCCTGTTGCAGTGAGGAGAACTACCTCTGCACAGCCGCTCAGGCTGCAGGGCCAGGCAGGACCGTGGACACTCCTCTGCCTGGTGCCAAGGGGTTAAGCTCACAGTAAGTTCCCAAAGCCAGTTGCTTCCAACTGGCTGCTGCCTGCGGTTTGTGGGAAGGGATTTTGCTTTTTAATAACATTATAAATAGGGCTGTGTTCAGCATGCTGCAAACCCAGTTACTTTCTCTCCGACTCATCTCCCTCCTCCTCATCCTCCTCTTGCTTCTCTTCCCACCACACTAATCCCAGATCTGACCATGAATCAGCCAGGCGTCTTCCTCAGTGTCCTCAGCCTACTGACATGTTTTGCCTCCATGGGGCAGGCATGTCCCCCAAGCTGCCACTGCCACGGTGGGGACCTGCAGCACGTCATTTGTGACAATGCAGGGCTGAAGAAGATCCCCAAGGTGCCTGAGCAAACGCGGCTTCTCAACCTGCAGAAGAACAACTTCCCCGTCCTGCCGACCAATGGCTTCCGTGACGTGAAAAAATTGGTGTCCCTACATCTCCAGAGCTCACGGATCAAGGAGATCTCAAGTGGAGCCTTCCGGGGGCTCAAGAACCTGGTCTACCTCTATCTCACTGACAACCAGATCAATGTCATAAAGCCAGGAGCCTTCGATGACCTGTCTGAGCTCACATACCTGTACCTGGACAAGAACAAGATCCCAGACTTACCCAAAGGACTCCTCTCCCCACTTGTCAACCTCTTCATCCTGCACTTGGGCAGCAATAAAATCCGGGAGCTGAAACCAGGGGCCTTCAATGGGGCTAAAGACCTGCGCTGGCTCTACCTCTCTGACAATTCTCTCAGCAACGTCCTGCCTGGGGCCCTGGAGGATGTAGAAAACCTTGCTGTCCTCCACCTGGACAAGAACCAGCTGAGCAGCTATCCTGTGAGTGCAATGAGTAAGCTGAGGGTCCTGGAGGAACTGAAGCTTTCTCATAACCCAATTGAGGTCATCCCTGACCATGCCTTCCAGTCCTTCGGGCGATACCTGCAGACGCTCAACCTGGACAACATGAAACTGAAGAAGGTGAGTCCTGTTGCCTTCCGTTTGCTCTGGATAAGAAACACGGGGCTTTGTTTTCTTCTTCTTCTTCACAAAGCTCTCAGTTTGCTGTCTGAGGAGAGGGGAGATGCAGGTCTGCAGGCTCTGCAGACAGTGGGGCACTGGCCAGCTGTAACACCCCGACATGAGCCAAAGATGGGACGAGAGTTCTCCACTCTTCTGTTGTGTTGTTTTATGCAAAAAAAAAAATCAAATTATCTGGAGCTGATTAAACTCCTTGTAAAGGCAGGGCATTCCCTCCCAAGCTGGAGGGGACAGCAGTCATTGAGAAAGGAATTTGGGGTGCTCAGGAAAATTAGCAACCTTCCATTATCCCAGACACAAGGCATCTGCTGAGACTGAAGGGCACCGCCACCTGACAGAGCTTCATTCAGCTTGGGTACCTGCTGTGGGTTGGGAGGGGGAGACATTGTTGGGGGCTATGAATAGCAGTGGTTTCTTACCCCAGCCCTACTGACAGGTAGGCACTGGGACCTCCACCTCCCCCACTCCTCCTAACCTTACACGTTATAAAGAGAGGTTTGTTTATTGATGCTCTCTCAAAAGGAACTCTGCAGCATCGTACAAAGGGGCCCTGTTCCTACTGAAGAGGAGGGACATTTGGGTATCCCGCATGGCAAAACAACCCCCTTCTTTTTCTGGGAGAAGGCAGCAGGATCTGTAGGCAGGAGCATCACCCTTGGGGAATCACTTGCATCAGGACCTGTGAAATGCCAGGCAGGGCAAGAACAGACATGGGCACAGTGCAAGAGCAGCAACACCCTGCTACAGCCCAAGGTTCATGTGGCTGGAAAGGGTTGGGGCTCCAGGTGGAGCAGAAACCCTCTTCCTGGGATGATGCTTTATGCTTTGCCAGGAAGCCCAAAGCCAAAGACCATCTAGGTAGGGCAGGCTGGTGCTTCGCAGCAAAGAAGCCGCCACCACAGGCAGGAAAGTGTCATGAAAAAGATAATTTCTTAGTAAAGGAGAGCAACTCTGATGGCCTCAAAGGGGTGGGCAGATCATGTGAAAGCTACCAGGAAAGGGGCACATCTGAGTTTTCAAGGGGATACAGCTCCAAAACTGGAACTGCAGTTTGCCCAGGTGGAGAACACCACCATCTAAACCCGCTGGGTAGCCATTCAGGCAGTGTTTAATCCCTGGTACACTGTCAGCACTAACCTCTCCAGAATGAGAATGAGCAAACACTTGAAAACAATCTGCTGACCTCTCTAGGCAAGACCTTAGAAATGCTGTCACAGCACTTCTTTTAAGGTACTTTCATCAGGTGCATGTCAAAAATTACGACTCGGATGTTGTACCAGCTGTAGAGACATCAGAGCTACAAGGTACACACTGAAGAAACTAAAATAACCTGTGATACTGGGAGCTCCAAGGGAATGAAGCATCCTTGGATTGGCCAAAGAGCAAGGGTTAACAATTCTAGCCACCAAATAAACCTTCTTATCAGCAGCTACCTATGAACAGGACCTTTAAAGGCTCTTATGCAGCCAGAAGTATCCTTTCCTCCCCAACAGCCGAGTAAGACACCAGTTTCTGGGATCAGCACAGGGGTGGCTTCTGCAGCATTAGTGCTTGTGTTCATTTCCAGGAAAACAAAGCTCCCACCCCAGCTCAGAGTTTTCTCTCCAGACCCTCCAAGGCTCACATCCAAACAGCCCACATCTGTGCTGCTGGGAGACCTCTAATCTCAGAGGCCTCGTGACCTAGGAAATCACCACCAAATACCTCAAATTCTGCTGGCACCTCAACTGTTGCATTTTCTCCTTCACAAAAACAACAAAACCACTGTCCTTCGCTGGTTCCTGTATGGCTGCAAGATTTCCAGGCTGATCAAGTGAAAACCACTTCCACACAAAGCTATCCCAGCCTATGTTGCACTTGAGCAGAAGGAGGAGAGCCCTGAGGCTGCCCTGCAGCAGCACCACCATAGGGCTCGCCTTCCCCACCACCCCTTACCTGCACCAGTCACCTGCAGGGCTGCATCTCATGGGGCAGGACCCACCATGAACATTAACATGAGACCAGGTGAGCAGACCCTGGAAGCTTTATTTTTGCCCCTCTCAATGCGAAATAAATTCCAGAAGCAATCCTGCGCCTAAATAAGTGGGAAAATCAGCAATTTCTTTACAGACCCGTTCTGGCCGGCAGAGCAGCAGCTGTGATCAGCAGCTGCAGAGTATTCTCAAGGGGCTGGGAAAGGAATGAACAGCTGAGACAGTACAGTGCTGTCCAAACCAGAATGTGGCTGGGCCACTACCTCTCTCTAAGCTGCTCTACTATCAGCACAGTAGAACCTACCAAGGTCAGCTCGGTTTTGGGCCACAGAGGCCAGCACTGCTGACTGTCCAACAGCTTCAGGCTTCTAGGAGACTCTGAGCTAAGCTCTAATCCTATCCAGCACTGCTTAATTTGGAAGATAACAAAAGTTCACTGCTTGAAATAGTGCCTTTCCTTTGTCAAGCTTTCCAGCTTAGAGAGCTTCTACGTGGCTCCACAGTCCTGTCCAAAGCACAAGCTTCTGGTCAGAAATGGGAACACAGGTCCTTGACTGAAGGGGTTCAGGCAGACCTGGTGAGTCTCCTCTCCACTCTTTAGTGAATGTTTTCTGCCCTGCTTTGAGAAGAAGAAGAAATGGTTTGTCATAGCCAAGAGGAGCTTTGTGTTTGGTCAATGACTAATTCATCACCACCAAGGAAGTTTTTGTTGCAGGGTTCGCCTTCAAGAAGAAACTTTCCAACCTGTGTAACCATGAACTCAAAAAAGACAGGGATGAGGCCTCAGGGAAGAGAGGAGAAGGCTGCAGAGCCAGGTCTACAGCTTCTCTCCTCTCTTTAGCAGCCTCATTTTTAAGGGAGGCTCTTTCATTACAGAAAAGACACAACTTGGAGCATCCTCTGCTAACAACCAATGGAAATGATAAAAAAACCAGAGGAGCTTCAGGCACTGGAAACCTGCCCCTATTTCTATGCCACTCAGATGCCAAGTGTAACTTTCCACTCGGAGCCCCCAGGCACTGCCAAAGTCTACAGCCCCTTCAGACGCCACAAACACTCCCTCCTTCAGCCGTTTCAGGGCAGGGAAGGCAACAGGCACTGGGAGGATTTCCAGCCTTGGAAAGGAATACACACAGAAAATATCTTCATTTAGAATGGAGAAGTATGGCTTAAAAATAAAGAGAGCTGCCAGGCTTCCCTTTATTTAGGGATGTGGCTGCAAAGGCAACCCCACAAGGATTCAGGATGCAGCTCTCTTCAGGCAGGAGATTCCATCACCCATAAGTCCACCAGCCTGATGCCTCTTCTGAGGTATCCAGGGCTTCCACTGGGCCAGGACTCCCCTCTACTGCTCCTTCACTTGCTCTATCCACACTAATTCCACTACAAATCTTGAACAGAGACACTCAGGTTTGAAGCCCCCTTCCCTGACTCAGTGTTCCTCACTGGAACCGTTTGTGCTTTAGTTTGCAGACAATGCGTTCAGCGGTGTGACTGTGCTGAAGGCTGCTCACCTGGAGAACAACCGGCTCACCCAGCTGCCTCGCAACTTCCCCTTCGACAAAATGGAGACGATGACCCTCTCCCGAAACGCCTGGCACTGCAACTGCCAGCTGGCACATCTGCGCAAGTATGGCCCCACACACCCCTTCCCCTAATCAAGCTCTCTCCTCGAGCTGTGCCAGGCAAGACAAGACTGCTGAAGGCTCCACACACGCTCAGCAGCTCATTCATGGTATGAGTGTAATCCATGATGGTCTGTACCTCTTGCAAACTGCTCTTCTTCCTCTCCATGCCCCAGGTGGCTGAAGGGCAATCGCACCCGCGCTGAGGACAGCTGCTCTACACCAGCACAGTACCGGGGCCAGTCCATCAGAGACACCCCGGCCCTCCGCACCTGCAAGCTCCCCACCAAGAGGTCCAAGAAGGGAAGCCGCCATTAAGCACGTAAGCTGGTTAATTTTCAGTCAAACCTACAGCAAACCCCGATGCCTTCAAAGGTACCGGTCACTGACTAAAGTGACAGCAGGGTTTGGCTCAGAACAGCTCACCCCTTCCCCCACTGATGCCTCTGCTCAGAGCTGCTCCATCTCCCGGCCATACTGGGCTCCATGGGTGTCCGGAGCATCACGGATGGATGTTGTAAAACAAACACGGGGCTAAAGACAGGACTGGGGCGGCAAGCAAAGATAAACCATGTAATTAAGTATCAAAATAAGGGTAGGATTAGACAAATTTTACCCCAAACTGGGATTACACACTTTACTTTTCTAACCAATTGGAGACGCTTAGCCATTTGTCCTAGTAAAGGTCCTCTGGGTCTGCTTTGAAACCCAGGGCAGGGCATTGCTGGAAAATCTGGGCCAGGCTGCCCAGCCCATAAGAAAACAAATGGCTTCCATAAGGAGCAGGTCTCAGTCCAGCTCCTGCCTTTCAACAACTACAATTCCCATCCAAGACACTCTGGTATTTAAAAACAAGGGCTGGTACCTTCAAACAAGTGTCCCAGAAGAGGGAGGTTTGAGACAGCAAATATTCTTTGAATAAAGTGTTCTGGCCCAGGAGGCCATTCAGAAACAGGGGCGACTTTCCCTCGAGCAGTGAGCTTGCTAACATCTACCAACCCAAACACAACGCTGAAAACCTATCACACTTTCCGCTGGAACCATAAAGTACCACAAGTATTGAATTCAGTTTGCAGAGCAGCAAAGAAAAGCCGCAACTGTCATCGCTCCATCCCAGGAATAGGTCTGGAGTTTGTACAGGTTCCAGAGGACTCTGGACGAGCCTGCAAGTTTGCAAACTCTTGGAAAAGACACCTTTGCTCCTTCACTAACTAAAACACAGTGACCCTGCCCGGCAGGGCCAAGGGCTGTCGCTGTACCCGTTCAGAGCAGAAGGGACAAGGCACAAGCCCGGAGCTACGGCCGTGGGGTCAGAGCTCACTCAGGATACACACACCAGGATGCAGGAAGTAAATTTATGGCCAAAATGTCAGGGATTATGCCAGCTGCTCTGCGCCTTCCTAACACGGTTAGTTCTCTTGCAGTGCCAGGGTTTTACGGATTAGAAATGGAAATACCAGTCGTTCCATATAGGGTGGATAAAGTTCCGCTCTAGGGGTGGAAAAACTTCAGCTCTCTAAACCACAATACTTCAAACGTATTTGATTTACAGGTCTGGCCCTTCTTAGCCGCCTTCTCTTCCTGCCTGAACTCAATCCCAGTGCAGCCCTCTATGATGAGAGCTTGACAATAACAGTCTGTTTTTTCTCTAGCATCTTCCACTCAGCTTTCTGTTACTGAAACAGAAGACCAGAAGACAAAGCTGGGTATCTAAGGTATCAGTGCCAGAATGCAAGCACTGGTTTTTAAAGGGCGATGAAGTACCCCCGACCTCATCGTGCACCCCCTGAGCGGCAGGCAGCTTTCTCAGATGTCCTCTGAAACGCAGGCCCCGCAGGCATGACCAGTGACCTGGGCCGCTGACCACATTTCGGGTGAACTGCTACTTGGCAGTTTCTAAGACCCTATAACTGTCCTGGATTTTCAGAATCAGGGCACCAAAATAATTCACTCTTCTTGCAAGTTTCAGCCTTGGGTTTCTCCCTTTACAGAGCAGGTGCTCACTGGCTGGCTACGCTCTGGGTAAGAGTCACATAGTGACTGGCAGAAGAGGCCAGAGGCAGGACTAACCCATCTCCTCTGCTGTGGGACTCAATATTGCTCATTGAGTCTCACTTTCAAGAATGGTCCTCATTGAATCCCTGTGAAAATAACCAGGCAAATGCTGTAAGCCCCCTGATCTGCTTGAAAAACGCCCTTAAACATTCGGCCTTCTCTGTTTTCCCTCTAGCAGGCCCCGGCACGGCCTGTCCTGGTGACTGGTCACGTCAACCATCAGAAAACTACTGACTTCCGAGTCCTTCCTTAAGCTTCTCCTACCTGTCAGGAAGCACTTCTGACATATCCAAACACCTCCAGCCTCCTCCGAATCCCCGCTTCTCTGCTGATCGCAGGATGGAATCCACCTTTCCAATCTTTTCCGTCATCTATGTATTTTAAAAGAGGCACCTTCTTAAAACAAACCTATGCATGACCGTACTAAAACAAGCTAATCTAGATCCTGCCGGTAAAACACAGTCATCTCTCCTAGAGGCAACACAACCCACGGCCCTGATCAACCAGTTGGTCCCTGTCTCTCCTCTTCCAGTGGAGTGGAAGCAAGTGGGAGGGTAGGAGAATCCCTCTCCCAGCTGCTTGATCAGGAACATTGGTCTCAACCCTCTGCCTTCCCACGGAGGGGATCCCTGCAGGCCAGGGCTGAGGGGGATAGGTGAAGCAATGACCAAGAACTGGTGGCATTGAGACCAAGCTGCCCTTTCATGCCAAAAGGCAGCAAACTCTCTAGGTCAGTCAGAAATCCTTTAAGTGAAGCAGTGCTGGGAAACCCCAAAATTGGAGCCATCTGAAGACTGGATTCCCTCCCACTCTGTGGGGCCCACCAAGGTGCTTGTAGGTGCAAGAGGAGGAGGAGTGCAGCAGCCGCCTGGCTTAGGCAGCCCTCCTCTCTCTGCCCATGTTCCAGAGGATCAAGCAGGACACCAGGATGACTGTGGTTTATTGTCACGGCTTTTACAACACCACAGTTGCAATTTAACTGTGTTTTTTTCATCCTAAAGAGTTATATAAATATATGTATATTTATTCCTCTGTAACTGAGTGTAAATGACCTTTAAGAGGATGAGAACTCCTCAATTTCTTATGTAGAAATCAAATTGTATATTTTCTTATGTACATCTTCTGTATAAAGCTCTTTGCTGCAAAGATAAAGTCAACAAGTCTCCCTGTGTCTGCCTGAGGGCTGAGGGATCAGACGTAGCATGAGACCAAAGGGACAAATATAGACTTAATCTTCTTTATCCTATGGGCAGAGCAACTGTTTGGGAGGGTTTTACTATTTTTCTCTCTACAAAGCAGAAACACATGACACCTAATGAGTCTTGAGCGCTTGCAGTAATGTCTGAAAATATTTTGTAAGGCCAAACTCAGCCCTTCTATAAAAATAGGTTGCTGCCACCTGACAGAGTCTGGGCAAGGGTACCAAGGCTGTCCCTGGTGTGTTCAGCTCAGCATTAAGAGCATCACATGGAGTAAAAATCTCTGGCTGCCTCCAAGAGGGCTCCAGGACAGATGCCCCGGACTCCCCAGGCTCACAGCAGAGCACACAGCCGTCCCTGCAAAACCCCAGTGCTAATGTGGTCCAGGTCTGCCAACAACAACACACCCAGTGCGACTGCCAGCCCCATGTGTTTATCCACCGCAGTGGTTTGCTTCCTCAGCATTCACAGCAGCGCGGCACTGAACCCAGTTTCTTTAAAGCAATAAAAATCCTCCTTTTTTTGGGCTCAGCCATTCCCTCACAGGCACCCACGTGTGGATGGTAGGACCTGCCTATGAAACATGTCCCCTGGAGTGGCACTGACCCCCATGCTGGTGGCCTGTCCCCCTCCACTTCAGAACATGCTGATGCTCTCACACAGGCCATGGGTGCAGGGACACGCAGGGGAGCAGCAGCATCACGCATGCTCTGACAGGAGCTGCCTGGCTGGCGACAATGCGCTTGCTGCCGTGCGTGGGGGTGATGCTGCTCCCACATTCCCACTCAAACATGTGCCATGCAACAAGTTTTGTAGCTGCATGGAGAGCTGACAGCTCCACAGCAACACATGCACCCAGCCCCACGATACAAACCAGCGATGCCTCTTCCATCATCATTCATCCTTGCCGCATGTAAAACAGAAGGGGTTATAAAAGCTTTGAAATGCACCAGCAGCAGCTTAGTTTTCAACACTGTTGTCTCGTCTTACAAAGCCTCCTCCCCAGACACCCCACTAGCAACCAGGCACAAGCCCTCTTTTTCTTCCCAGCCCCTCTACACCTTCACTCTTCAGCCTGGCCCTGCACCTATGGTCCCTTCACACCTGACCCCAGCAGCTTGGGCATCACTGGGTGCTGCTGTGGCATAGAGATGCCTAAGGTCTCACCATAACAAGCATCATTCATGGCTCTAGTGACAGAACCACTAACTCACCACCATGTGCTGCATGTTCATCTTAGTCATAAGCATCTTCATGACCTCAGGGGCAACAGGAGAACCTCCAACAACTCCTGAAAGAAAAAGATGACTGTCTTGGTAACCATCTTTATTCCCATGAGCGGTGCTTCAGAACTTTCTGCACTCCCAGATTTAACTGCTGGCAAGACCTTTGGGATACACTGGTTCCTGACAAAATACTTTCTATTTTTACAGATTCAGATCCTAGTTACTCCAGAAGCAAAGGCTGTAGCAAGGCTGGTTTGCTGAATGAATTAAGGTTTGGCAGAGTTCACTTGTTAGGAAAATAAGCTCTACAGCACAAACCTAGTCCAAGCTGCAGTTCCCAAGAAGGAAAGATTCTGAGCAGGAAAAGGTACCAATTTATAGCACTTTAGGACATTTAGGTGCAGATTTTCGGCCAAACACTCCCATGGATCATCAGCACCATACAACCAAAAACCCTTCTGCCTTGCACAGAGCAGCCCTGTTGGGAGAGGGCAGGTGACATTATCCCATGTTGCATCCCAGAACAACAGAGCAAAAGAATGGGGCAATACACAGGCTTTGCTGGGAAACAAGATGAAAGTGGGTCAGTTTCACATAGCAGAGATGATTAGATAATCTGCTTAAACGTTTCTATATGCTTCAGCATCATCTTCCCTCTGTTACTGCCTCAGAAGGACTAGTGGTCTCTCCATTTTGGCTCGGCTACTTCCAAGGTTGCCTGAAACAGGAGAGAAATCTCCGGCGCACGTTACCGCACCCTCTGCAGCACTTAGAGGGAACGGCTTCAGAAACAGGCAGGAAACTTCAGGTCAGAGAAATCACAGAGTAGCTCTGCCGTGGGGACTGCCCCAGCCTAAAGCACACAAAGCATCTGCTGCCACACGGTGGTGGCTGGTGAGATGGGAGTCCAGCTCTAGATTTAACAGATCCAACACAACAATCTGCTCTGAGGTGAAAGAAATCTTAAACATGCGTGATTCTCGAAGGAAACTCCAAGAACAGGGAAGATTTAGCAGTGAAACACAGGGCTAATGCAACTAAAGGCTTCCCTGCAGCAGAGTGATTTCCTTGCAAAGCCTAAGATAGTTTCCTCGTGGTGAACAAGGAATAGAAAAATCCTGAGAACCTGGGTATTTGAGCCATCAGACTTACCTCCCTGGATACTTGAGAAGTCGTAGGAGTCAAAGTCCGGCTGGAACAGCATGTCTATAAACATGGTCGGTGTGCCGAATACATAGGCACCTCTTCAGTAAGGAGAGAGAGAGGGTAAAGCTGCAGATCTGGAACCAGGGGCAGTCCCAGCTTAGCACCCATTCCATCCCATCCCATCACGCATACGGCCAAAGAGGAGCAGCCCCCCAAGGCAGATACGGCAGCCAGACTCTTCATCCATGCACGCAGACACACATACGTATAAATCTATACCTAAATGTGTGTGTGTGTATCATGCACACACAACAATGGCCCTTTTGTTTTACAAGCTACATGCGAAGAACAAGTTGGAAAGGCCACTATCCCAGCAACAGAGCTGGACTTGGAGAAGTGGGGGATAGAGTCAGGTGTAAAAAAGCACTAGTTTTAGCAAACCAAGACACCAAAGCCCTGCAGTGACCATTACTATGAGGAAAAGAGTGAACCTCATGATCACAGCTGAAAAGGCAGGTTAAGTTCCTGAAGCGCCTGTGCAAGCATGTGCACAGCAAACCTGCGTCTCCCGTTGTGGAAAGGAAGGGCTTGAGGAACAGTCTAGCAGGAGGGGCAAGGGAAGAAAACACCAGCATGAGACACCAAAATCCTCTGTCACCAGACAAACCAGCTCTTACTTCTCTTGAGTCACTGCCTCCAGAGCAGCCTTCCCCTCAAAACTGGGTGATGAGAAGATGCAGGAGGATCCATGCAGAGCCATCAACATGCAGCCTCCCACCAATGTCAGGCAATGATAGAGGGGTGCAGGCAAGACAGTGCGACAGCCCTGGGATCAAGCCAAAGACAACAGTGAGGAGAGGAGGTCTTCCAGTCCATCAGTAGCCCAGCTCACTTCTGGAGGTCAGAAATCTCAGCAGAAGAGTTTTCCTTGACTCATTTAAAACTTGCTGGAAATATGGCAGTCATCTGCATTCCCTTCTAGGTGAAAACACGATGCTGATGCTTTCTGCATCTAATAAAAATCAGTTTGGGAAGTTTTCAATGTCAAAATTTAATTCTGTCATTCTGCAACGTCTTTTCTTTGCTGAGCTTTTTGGTCTGGTAATGCTTACACCTTATTTGCTGATATGCCAGAAGAGAAGAGTGGCAGTGCTGTGACAGGCATGAAACACACAGGACTTGGCACATGCTATTAACTTTATTTGGTTTTTTAAAAAAACAAAAACAAAAACCAAAACCACAAACCACCAAAGACTCTGAAGACTCATTGAAACAACCCATCAGGGGTTTTCCCCCCTGGATCAAAGCTGTTGCATTAGCTGTAACTACTGCAGAACTTCAAAAGAACATATTGGCCTTTAACAATTTTTCAAAGGAACTACAGCCAGAAAGGTCTGATCCTGATCAGACTGTTTACATGAGGTAAACCCAAGACATTAAAGAAATTAATTAAAGCCTCATTCAACAGAATTCAAATCTCACACACAGTCTCTCCTAATTATAAGAAATGAGTATTCAACTAAGGAAAAGGGATTCATTTCACCTATTTTCCCCCACAGAAAAGTATCTTTTTTTTTCACCCCCCCCAATGGATCTGAAATGAAAGATGAGTGAGATTAAAAATATTCATGAGTATCTCCCAATGTTCTTTGTAGTGAAACTTCCTGTCCTTTTGCCAAGCAAGCACCAGTGCTCTGCACACACACACTGTCTCTGTGGTAGTGGAGACCACTCCAAACTGTGTTCCCTTCAACACCCACCTGCTCTGTGATGCCCAGCCTCAGACCAATGAGATTGGCATTATTCACAATGTTCCTGTGCGAGAGGGTGGCTCCTTTGGGGCTTCCTGTTGTTCCCTGAAAGACACAAGGCATTGAAAGGCTGAAAGGCACACCCCAAACCACACAGAAAACTGGTTGAACAGAACTCACACACCACCCTGTCAGGAAGCAGCAAGGGGGAATACTAGAACCTTTCCTCCATCCTACAGGAAAAGATGGAATCAGGGCTTGGTCTCAGAAAGCAGAAGGCAAATGAAACTGGATGCTCAGGTCTTCACACAGATTTTTCCCCGTGTCCCCGGTGAGGATCCCAACTGCACGGCATAGAGCAGGCAGAAGCACCTACTGAAGTGAACAAGACGTTTATGGGCTCATTGCAGGAGAGGGTTTGCTGCAGAGCTCTTAACTGCTTCATATGGCTGCTGTCCCCAGCCTGCATCACTTCATCTAGGTGGAAAGTGCCAGGCAGCTTGGAGTCCAGTATGATGACAGTGGATAAGTCAGGCAGCCTAGCAGGGAGGAAAATATCATCAGTGATAACAGAACAAGGAGAAAACAGTCTGGACAGGTGTATACTGGTCAGGCCAAAGCTCCAGGAGATCCCAAACCACCATTTGTTCCCTTCAGATGAGACCCTGTGCAACTCCTACTGCTACAGGCTGTGTTGTGCATCTGAGGACACAAGGCAGGACACAGCCATGAGCGAAGTGCAAAGACACCAGCTGTTCCTAACTCACCTTTTGCTCTTGATTCCCCCTGGGCTGGAGTGCTCTATCTCAGGACACAGCTGCTTTAGAATATCATAGTATTTCTGTGTTTTAAATTTGGTGGGAAACACCAGTGCCTTACAGCCAACCTGTGAAGAGAGAGAGAAACTCCTGAGAAACCATGTCAGGGGTCAATGTTCAGGACATGATACATAGCAGTCACTGCTGACCTGAGAACACACACAGCCCTGTGACCCCACAGAGCAAGCATTACCCATTAACAGCTGGATTTTTTCCATAGCTTCTTTCTATGAGACATGACACAGCAAACTGTCTCCAGACCAAACCTGGAGATTTTTAACTCTTCCTGGTCAGAGTCAAGGTGCACAGCAGTTTAAAGGGTCACTGAAAAGCATGCCACTGGGATGTTGGTCTTGACACAGTGAAGGTGCAGGAGCCATGCTCATGGGGCCAGGGCCATGCATCCAGCAGGTAGGTTTCATGAGAACAAACACAAATCGAGCCATTACAGCCGTGGACTAACAAGCCCCTGCAAGCGCAGGGCAAGATGCTGTCATTGCACATCCAGCACTCTGAGTCCTAATCCAAGTGTTCAGGACTGGCTATTTTGTTTTTGCTGAGCAAGAGAGAGCAGATTTGCAGCCCACAGCTTCCTCTTCTTCCAGGATCACCACTGTTTGCTGTTAGCACAACACGTACAACTAATTTTTCTAACGAGCTATCCCAATGCTAACATAAAGCCCTTTCCCCAAATACTGAAAACATTCAGTAATTCACTGAAGTTGATCTGAAATTGGGATTTTTGAGGAATTGGAAAAACGAGGAAACCTTAATATTGCCTCTCAGGTGAAGTCAAGGTTTTGTTGCAGTTTTGAGTTGGGTTTTTTTTAAGGTGTTCCTTTTCCTAGGACTTGTTCACCTCTTTTTAAAGCTATTGTGAAATCTCAACCATTTTTCACTCAACCTTTACAGTCACAGAATCCGGAAAACAAAGCACTTTAATCACTCCAAGAATTTCTTTTTCAGCAGAGGTTTTCTGAATTTGACTCAGATTTGCAAACTGCTTTCATCTTCCAAAAAACACATTCTTGTCAAGTAAACTATTTACATAAATGATTTACTTGGCTGGTTTCATTATTTCCCAAAGCCTGTGAAAGGAGGAGACCCAGACTATGCCAATAAATTATTTGTAAGCACCCTCTGGGGGTTGTCAAAGAGAAGACAAACATTTGCTCTATTTTTTGGAAGAGTCACCCCAAAACCCAGGGGAATAAGTCTGTTGTGGGACATTTTGGGGCCTTCATAGCTTTTTATTATTAGTTCATTTGATCTACTATGGTAGTGGAATGAGCCTTGCAAAACAGATGCTATGAGAGGAAGGAAACAGCAGGGCAGACACTATATAAGAGTCTCTAGTTGAGCATCTCCCACTTGGTCCCAACCTGAATGACAGCAGATCCATCTTCAAAGGCCCTACCCTATGAAACCCACCACCAGTCTACTTTTACAAAGCCTTGGAAATAGAGCAGAATTGAGCACAATGGTCATTTTTGGTACCTTTGTGCATGGATACCAAAGGAAGAGAACCTGATGGCATAAGCGAGGGTTGGCAGGATCCAACAGGCAAAGCCCTAACACCTCCAGGAGTTTAGCTGTGCAGACACACAAATAGATAACTAGGGGGTTGGCAGAGACCAGAGATCCCAGTGCCAAACCTATGTGGGAAAGCCTGGAAGGATGAGTCAGTATTAATCCACAAAGTAGCTGGACTGTGTTTCTGCTCTTACCCCATCAACATTCCAGATTTATGCTGGAGTAAAAAAAGCCAGAGCAGAACCTGACACAGAGAAGGAACTGGAACACAGGAGGTACCATCCAAACATAAGGAAAAAACTTTTTTTACAGTCAGGGTAGCAGACCCCTGCACAGGCTGCCCACAGGGGTTGTGGAGCCTCTTGTTCTGGAGACATTCAAAACCTGCCTGGATGTGTTCCGGTGCACCCTCTCTAGGGGACCGTGCTCTAGCAGGAGGGCTGGACTAGATGATCTTAGATGTCACTTCCAACCCCGCCAGTCTGGGAGTCTGTGATCCTGTGAGAAGCCACGTCTTTGGGGAAAAGTACTGCCATCCCCACCTGGCAGGAGGAGCAGGAAGACATCTACTCTGGAAGAGATGTGCTGCACCACAGCAGCACACGTTTAGTAGCCCAGATTTCTCCAACACAGGAGCTCAGGAGCCCAGTTTAAATTTGTCAGTGCTCTGCACATCACAGACTCAAACCCAGGCAGGAATACAAGGGTAACTGAGGCGTAACTGAGGCAGCACAGACAGACAGCAGGAAGATGCCAAGCAGTGGCAAAACCTAGAAATTAAACCAGGTTAAACTCGAGGCCAGGACAGCCTAGGACAAATCTGGGAGGGAGAAATCAAGCTCCCAAGTAGTCTGGTCCTTACTGAGTCTTCTTCCTCTCTACTTTCTAGGCTAAGATCTCGGACACTGATTTTCAACCTGAGCAGGAAACAGGCAGAGTGGCACCAAGACAGGGAGGGCACCCTCCCAGGCAGGTTGGAGTATGAGTGTGGGACAGTCAGAACTGATTTAAGACAACATCTGTCTCTAGAGATTGCAGAACTACACAGTCTCCGTTGTCCTGGCTGCCAGCTTCTCAGACAGAGACTGAGCCAGATAGTCAGCCTTGCCTTGGTTTTGTCTTTCCCTAGCGAAAAACTGCTGGTGAGTGGGGGAGCAATATTGACAGGACATGGTTATTAGCATAGAGAGAGAAGGATGAGAAGAACATAGAAGTCTCATCAGACAGGGTGGCAGTCACTGGGAATGGCAGCAACAGTCACCACTTTGCAGCTTCATCCCACGGTCACTGAGTGGTAGTGTTTGCTCTACACAGCTAGCACCAGCTCTACTCTTCAGCCAGCTGTCTCTGATACAACCAAGCCTTAAGCAGAAGCTCATCTGTACTGTCCCACTGTTCCCTCTAACAGATGCTGCTTGCATGAGCTCATAACGAATCAATTAGCATCTCCAGCAAGTGCTGTACAAACCTTCCTCAGGACAAACTCCAGTTCAAGGGCCTGGTAGGCTGGATTCACACATACCTGAAGAGGCAGAAAGAAGAAAATTGATCAGAATTACCGTTACCCTGAAAATCCTCTCCCCTAACACATATCCCAACAGAAAAGCTCTCCCAGGGATTCCCTCACTCAAAGCCTCTCCTCCAATATGCAGAACCAATAAAAAAATTCTTTCACATTCACCAGAAAAAAATTGCTGAATCCTGTGTTTGCACTAAAGAAAACCCCCATCAGAGACTGTGAGAGATCATGTGGTCAAAACAGAGTTTCAGCAACACAAACCAGAACCAGATTCCATCCACTAAAGCAAAGACTCAAAACTCAAGCGCAAGTCAGGTTTCTCGGCAGCCAACCATGAAAATACCAACTTTCTCCTGCCTAGATCCCACAGAAGCAGCAGCAGCCATGAAACTGAGTTCACCATCAGGCTCGTATGAAGCAATGACCATCCATCCTGCTACTGTGTTTTAGCAGACTCTGAAAACAGACCCGAAGGATCGGTGCAGTGTCAGAACGCGTTCTGGTGTACATTGACTGTTCATACCGTCAAATGAAAATTGTCTTTCGAGGATATGCAGCTTGGACTCCATTTTTACATGACCATTTGCACCATAAACCACTACAGGTCCTATTTAGAGGGGATCTGCTGGCAACTGATTAGCACAGCAGCACATAAAAACGGTCCTATCAGTAAAAGCACATCTTTACCATAAGCTGCTGCAAGCCAGTTCACAGCAGCCCTTTTCTTGCTGCCCCTTCCTCTGCAGCCTGATTTCCTACTGAGTTGAAGACAAAGATGTAGTTTAACTACTGGACTCAATTATAGCAAATTTGCTGGATAAGAGCGTGGGAAAAAAAAGAGACAAATTTCACTTTGTTCAACCTCTGGTTGCTTTTTTGTCTCCATTTCCTTTCCTGACAGACTGCAAAACTCAGGCACTGCAGACTTCTTACCAGGATGATTCCTGCCTGAGCAGCTGCAAACTGAGTGAGAACCCACTCGTATTTATTGGGACTCCACATAGCCAGCCGGTCTCCTTTCTTAAGGCCAAGAGCTAGAAGCCCAGCTGCCATCTGGTCCACCTGCAAAACACAAGAGCCTGAGGATCACACAGAGGATGCAGTGGGGGATATTCACATCCAGGCACTGCTTTCTGGGGGGAAAAGAAAGCTGCGTTTTTGCTACAGAAACTGAGCAGAACATCCCTCTGCCAGTCTAGTGCAGCAGCAGCATCTTCCCAGGCACAGTGCACAGCCAAGCCCTGCTTGGCAGCTTGACTGAAAACATAAAACAAACAAGTGTGGAACAGCACAAAAAGGAAACCAAAAGAAGCAATTATGTTGTAAATTAATCTTTGCCTATATAGTGGCTAGCACCTTGTCAGCTCAGCTTAGCCCTTACCTGCCCGCTGGGCTGATCTTCCTGGCAAATCTCCTACTTTTTAGGAGAAAGGAATTTGAGCAATAGCTGTTGTTGGATCGAGTCCTGAATTACAGCCAACTTTTTAAAATCAGAACAAACAGAACTAATCTTGTTTATCTGAATGATGTAATCCAATCACTAGTAAGTCTAAAAGAAATAAAATTAAAACTTCTTACTACTCAAGGTCTTATCACGCGTTTAACAGAACCTTTCCAGGTACTGAGCCTTGAGTTACTGCCCCTCCATTCAGAACCCACAGCACTCCATGTTTGTGTGTACTCTGCACACTCGGATACACCCACACCTGGGTTTGTATGAGATACTGAGACCAAGCCCTTGACTCTCCTTAGTTGCCTTTGTGCTTGGACCAGGAACCTCCTCACACTCAGGAGTTCTGACAGACAGAGAGCAGTGACTAACACAAGAGCTGGAGTCTGCTCCAGAGGAGAAAAACCACCGTGACTCAGCTCATTACACATCAAATAGGAGTGATAATTTTTAAGTGAAAGTTCATTCTGGGATATACAGCAAGTGTTTCAGAGGCTCAGCAGAGACCTTATCGCCCTCCTGAAGGGACAGTACAGAGAGGTGGGTGTTGGTCTCTTGTCACAGGTCATTAGTGATAGAGCAAGAGGGAACAACTTCACACTGCACCAGTGGAGGGTTAGGCTGGACATTAGGAAAAGGTTTTTTACTGAAAGAGTAGATAGGCTTTGGAACAGGCTGCCCAGGAGGCAGCTGAGTCGCCATCCCTGGAGGTGTTTAAAGATCATTTAGGTGTGGTTCTTAAAGATATGGTCTAGTGATGAACTTCGTAGAGTTGGGCTATTGCTTGGACTTGATGATCTCGAAGGTCTTTTCCAACCTGAATGATTCTATGATTCAGTTTTGTCTACTCTGTCTTCTCCCTTTAATCTCAAGACTCTGAGGAGGACAAAGGGAACACAGTGTGTTCTAAGGACATGCCATTACCCTCTGCTCAGGGCCAGGATGAACATCAGCACATGACACACGAGGATGGAAACTGAGCGATGGAACCATTTCCTATTCCTCCACCATGCCTGCTGCTGCTGTGCTGCACCTCCTCCAGGCCCTGCAAGGGTTGAACCAGGCACTCACCTCCGCTTTGAGCTGAGCAAATGTCTTCCGGAACCCATCACGGAAGAAGACCAAGGCCTCACGGTCAGGGAACCGCTCAACGGTCTTGTCCAGGCACTGGCCCACAGTTTTTTCAAGAAGAGGAATGTCTGTGGGCCCCTGGACATAGCTGTTGGTCAGTCTGGAGGAGGTAGAGGATGTCCCTGTGTGCAGGGCACTGTGAAAGAAAAGGAGAGCAGTCAAGTTTTTGATATAACCTTTCCAGAAGGCAGCCACTTCAGTGAGTCAAGATCAAGAATAACTTCTGAAAGCCCTTGGAAAGCCCATGCAGCAGTGGAGGGGAGCACTGGGCGTGTGGATGGCCTCAATAACCCCAGTGCACCCCCCAGATCTGGCTACACCAGCAGGCAGCACAGGCAGAGCCTCCATGCCTCTGCTGGGAACCAGAACCTGCTCAAGAATCAGGAAGGAGCCTGCACCAGCCCTGAAAACCAGGCACAGCCTGGTCCTAGTCATTCAGCAGCGGTGAAAGCTACCTTGGATGATTTCAGGACATCTGGACAAATGATGACTGTGCCACTGACAGATGGCAATTGGGTTTGGCTTACACAGCATCAGAAAGCGTAAACAACTCTGAAGGGACATAATCAGAACTATTTAAAGGGAAATTCCCATGAGCGGCTTCTCTCCCCTGGAAAGAGCAAACAGCTGAGAAAGTTTAACTCAGAGGTCTCTCATGCTATCAGTCCCCAAAACAGTCTGCAGGGAAGAGGCTAATCCTGCAGAGGAAAAATGTTTAGAAGAGTTCAAAGGGATTGAGCTGTAACCAAGAGGCATTTGTAGAGTAATGGTCAGTGTATCCAACAGCAATCTGCTGTTTGTGGTTTAGCACCTCTGCCATCCAGACCACAGAGAGGTTATGGTGATGAAGACAGCATCACTATAACAAAGAGCTACCAGTGAGATGAGGGGGAAGAAGTACAGGAGGTTCACAGGGTGCAGGAGACTGCACCCACTGCAACCATGAGATAGGAGGAGAACAGGGAGGTGTTTCAGCAGAGCAGCCCCTGGGCAGGAACAGCACAAGGTCTTTGAGAGCATCACAGAGACACTGTGCCAGAGGACCGAGAGGTAGCAGTGAGCAGATGTGGACAGGGCAGTAAGGAAAATAGTTTTAAAATCACCAAGGCTTTCACTGAGGTCTGATCACCGGTGGAAAAGCAGTGACCTCCCCTCAAACCACAGCTCCTGACTATCCAAGTGCTGCAGTTCTTGCCCAAATTTCACTCTCCTGCCCCGAGCCACCCTCCACATACACACTGTTCTGCTGGTTGTGTAGCCCCCACTTTCTCTGTCCCACCTCACTCCTTCCCTGCTGTGCTCTGCTCCTTTATTCCCATCTTAGGAGATGCCCAGGAGGGACAGAGTTAGATGACTATTTTGGGTGCACAGCCCAGGGGCAATCCCCTGGTCTTGCAGATTCAGATTCAGTGGATAATTGAGGGGGGTGGGGGGCAGAATTCCTGTCCTAGAGAGAGAAAACAGGTCAACCAATTGCCTCCCATTCATTATGGGACCAATATACTGCAGAGTTGGTGCTATTTGCCACAAAATGTTTGTTTTCCTGCCCACAAGAAACAGAGCTTAGCAGGATGTTACTTCCTCTGCAGAACAGAAAAGAACAAACCAAGATTTTACTTTCCAGGGGTGGGGGTTTTGCTCTCAGAGCCCAGCGAGTGGCTTGACCCTCTCCCCTACACTGGTTTCCAGCAAATGGAGGGTTGCACAACTCCCACTGCCTCTGTCCCTCCTAGTAGAGCTCTTGGGCAAAGCACATCAAGGTTGTAGGGCTGCCTGAGGAGGAGGAGGACAAACACTAGACCAAACTCCTGGACAAGGCACATAGATAAATTAGGAGATGAAAGAAACATCTGCAGAAGAAAAGCTGTTATAAATGTAGGTGATATTCCCTAACCCAAGGGAAGGGCAAACTCCTGGGAAAGCAGTAGAAGCCACTGCAGATACTGCCATGGCCAGTCACTGCTTGAAACAGCAACCAGAGAAGTCACTGTCCCACTGCTGTAGGGTGGTGTCAGATTAGCAGCTCCAGCCACTGGCACAGGAAAAACACGGAGACAACCATGTTCACGTCTCTCTAAAGCCAAGTCATTTCCCGTTTCAGCAGAGCCTGTCCCTGTCACTCTGCTGCTTTCCTCTGCCAGCTGAGGCACACAGAGAAGTTCTTGCTCACTCCCACAGCCTAAGAACGGCTGGATTGGCCAGAGAGCAGCTGCTGCCCTGGTTGTGCAAGAGCACTTTTCCTCAGCACCATCTCAGGGGTCACTGGGAGCCAAGCAGGCTCCACACTGGGCGGGAGCAGGAGAGAGTGAACACAAGGATTTCACTGACTGCACAGTTTCTCCTGGGATATTACCCAAAGAACTCCGTGGTAAAAAAATGTGCTCTAACACATTGTTCTGCCACATCTGGAAATCGAAATCCAAAACCTGAATGCAAAAAGAGACTGGAGAGGGAAAATTAGAAAATTCAATCAAAATCAAAAATGTCCTGCTGAACAGCCTCCTGCTCTCTACAGTCGCTCTTCAAGAGGCTCTTGCACAACCCCGCATTGCCGATAAAAAGGCTGATATTTCACACTGTTCTGTGTTGGCAAAGCACCAGCAGATCAGGATTTATGGTCCAACTCTCGCAATTTTTTCCAGACCTGAGAAGCCAGAGTGTTTCACTGACAGCAATAGGCTTTCACATTGAACACAAGAAGGTGCAACGGCAAAGCCACCTCCAGCCTTCATGGCTACAGCTTCCTCCACACATCCCTCAAACATGTGGATGAAAAAGCATTGAGGAGCAGTAATAGACGTCTGTACAAAGGCCCCCACCCCAAGACTGTGGAAATACTGCTGTTTCCTCTCATGGTAGGAAAACTCACACACTTGCTCTCAAAGGTACCAAGCATTCACATCTTCAAATGAAAGCAGCAGCAGCTCTGGAATTAGGACCAAAAGTTAGCCCATGCTCATAATCCAGAGTCAGTAACTCATCTCAAAGCACTTGCTCACATCATTTCTTCAAATACACTCAGGACAGCAGAATTCACAGTTCTCTTCTGCTTTGAGCTCCCCAAGTTCCAGTCTGGCATTCACATGTGTTTCAGTGTTTCTATACCAATAGCTCTCAGACAGCACAAGAAGTGTGAGGTAAAGCAGAGCAGGCTCTTGGAAGCACTGGGGCGCAAGAATGTAAGGAATGAGGTAGATACAAGACATGTTGGTTATGGATAGCACCATCCTGGAAAATATGTGGGGTTGGTCTCCCTCCTGCAAGAGTGTAAATGTCATCTGAAAGAAGGCATCAGATGTCTACAAAGAAAGGCTCCAAAAGATTTCGAAATAATCTTTTTGTTTGTCTTTGTTACAGAAAACAAGTAATTCCACCTCTTCTTATGAAATATCTGGTGCTGCTGGAAACAGAACTGGTCCGATGGTCTGTTCCTAGAACAGTTATCATTCTCTGTCTCAGATGGAGAAGAGCAAAGTAAACTTTGCTTGCTCTGGGCTCTCAACACAGACCATTAAACACTGCTCATGGAGAGCAGATCCCTGCACCACATTGCAGCAGCAAGCGAGCCTGTGATTTCTGCCAAGGAGCCTCAGCACCCAGCTGCTCTCACAAAACTCCCCAACACTGGAGTTTAGCAGCACAAAGAATGGAGCGACATCAGCGACTGTCAGAAACCAGGGAGAAATGCAACCCCCCACCCACCTCATATCAGGAGGGACAAACAGCCAGGTGTGGGCAGGTCCAGAAGACACTGCTGTGACACACAGAAATGACTGGTCAGAGCAAGCACTGACAACCATTCCTAGAATGTTGTATCTGAATAGCCACAGCTAATATTTTATAGCTGTTGTTATAAGAGAACCAGCTTCCATTTCACCTTTAACTCTTCCCTTTCTCTGCAGAAATTGTTGGAAGGAACAAGAGAGGAACATGAGACAGAGGCATCAGCATAACCTCCTGGACCCAATGACAACCACACAAGTTGCCACTGTGCAGCTATGAAGAACATCGACTAAATCTGTGCTGCTATCCCCTCAGCACATGGGTTAAAGGCTCTACCTGACCCTCCTGGCTGTACAGCTCATACTTGCAGAGGTTCACAGACTACCCGGCCAGTTCCCCTCTTCATGAACATTTACCAGAAGTTTCTAAGCCTCAACAAGAGCTTTTCTATCTTTCACAGAAAACAAAAAGGTGGCAAAGGTTAACTCTGCTCTGCCCTTACATCTTCTTTACTCTTTAAAATAACCATGTTTGACTAATGAGTTAATGAGGTGCTGATTACTTCTGTTTGGTTGGTTTGACATGAGGAAGGATCGAGTCCGCAGAGCTTTCAGATTGCAGCTGCAGTGGACTTTCTTGTTACATTTTCCATTGCACCTCTTCTCCCACCCTGCACTCTTCCTGCCAAAAGGATAAATAATGTTTAACAACTTCACCACACTTGTTAGTGATGTTTCTAGAAAGAGTTTACTCCTCTAAATAAACAACCTTCTTCACAATAACTTTGTTCTCCTGTCCCTCAGTTTGACTTCTGCACTGAGGTTCAAACTGCAGCGAACTCTGTCATGTGGAAACTTCCGATCTCATTTCATAAGCACTAAGGCAACACTCTCGGCCCCAGCTGCACACACAAGCTTCAGCCACTCGCTCCTAATCTCAGCCCACCTGGAAAGAAACACCCACATCCTGTGTGTGGAAAACCAGGAGCTGCTCCCCATAGCTCTTGAGAAATTGCTCCCTGCAGTTGTACCTCCTGGTGGGTATTGGGCTCTGCATGGCAGATAATCCCACAAAGACTTGCCCAAAGCTAGTTGCTTTCCTCCTGCTGTTCTTTCCCATTAAATTGCTCCAAGAGGCAACGCCAAACAAAAGCACGACAAAGGTGGCCTGACTTTCTAGAAACCTAGAGCTGCTCAGTACCCTGGACCTGCTGGCACCTCAGGGGATGGGGACACTGCCTGACAAATCTATGAGTCAAAGAGCTGAAGGAGGATGGAGAAGCCGTTTGATACATCTCACATTACTGAAATCAGAATGGAGCTGTTGCACAGAGAAAGTTCAGCCCTGAACACACAATCACATCCCTCCATGTGCTACACAGGGCTTGTCCCTGCCCTTGGTCCTCTCCCAGGCCATGGGAAGTTCAGACTCAGGGGATACATCCTATCTTTGGCCACTTCGGAGGAATCTTAGTGCAGCCAAGGGCAGCAATGCATACTGACAGTGAAACACTCAGCTGAACCTGCCCTCTCGGCATGCAGCTATTCTACCTGGCTGGACACCCACATTGCTCATACAGCTCTTGTACTCCCTCACACACAGCCTCCACCCACTACAGACCCCATGCCCACTCACCCATGGTCCCCTTTTGCCCTCTATCCCATCTCACCTCATCCTCTACACTCCTCTATAGCCCGTGGTCCCCTGTCACCCACAACCTTCTGTCTCGTATAGTGCCCCAACTTTTCTCCCAAGAGCCCTCCATCTCCTACAACCCTCTATTGCCTATAGCACTCATCCCCTATAGCCGAGCCCACAGTACCCCATCCCCGGTACCTGCCCGACAGGGCCCCCCACTGATGTCGGCGCAGGAGGGGCAGCCCGCGGCGGAGCAGCGCTGCCAGCACCACCGTGCTCATGGCTGCAGCGGCGGCACGGAGCGGGAACGCGGCAGCTCCGGCCGTTCGATTCGAGGGGGCGGTGCGCACCGCGGCCCCCGCCCCGGCCCCGCCTTGGGACGACCAGCGGCTGGCAGGGGGGAACTGGGAACGGGCGCTGAGAGCCGAGACCTTCCTCCAACACAATGCTCCTACCCCATCCCTGTACTCGCCTATCCCGTTATCTTTATTTCCAGTCTGCACCCCAATACACCCCCGCGCCGGACAACCGGCACCACTTGCCTCCGCTGCTCTGCATTGCCTGGCGCCTAAGCTCATGTGAGTCACCGGTTGATTCACAGCCCTTAATGACTCCTCACCAGCAGCTCCAGGTGCTCCTGGGGCTGTTCTCCCCTGTTACGGGAGGTATCGCCCGGCGAGAAGCTGCAGAGCTCCCCCTCAGCGAAGGGCAGAGACACGGGCAGGCACCCAGACACGGGAGCAGTGCTGAAGCCATAAAGTGTAACACAGTCACATCACCAACTACTGACGGCACCAAGATGTCTGGCATTAGGTTCGTGTTTTGAGGAAGGATTTTCTCCAAGATACATCTTGTTTTCAAGGAGTTTGTTTAGTGGCAGCAAGGACGGTGGTTTCTTTGGCAGGAAAAGGGAGACTTTAGTCTGTGAAATATGAAAATTTTGCTGCAGCTCAGAGAGGACAGCAGCTGGGGCAGGCCAGAGGGTCTAGGAACGGAGTCCAGCCTCTGGCTGTTGTGGTCAGCTTGTGTCTCCACAGCCACAGCGAGGACTGTGTGATCTGGATCAGACTGAGTGATAGTCCTGCTTTCCTCAGCTGTTCCTGCTGCCTTCTCTGTGCTAATATTATTCCAGCCTTGCTCTAACAGAATGTGCGAGTACATCCTGCTCTGTCTCAGGAAAGCCTGAAGTCTTAGCCATGCACAGGAGCTATTCTCCACATCAGTCCCACCACAACCAGCAGCTCAGCGAGTCTACACATTTCTGCAAATGCTGCAAGGCTGTATGACATTGGTGGCCAGAAGTTATCCTTTCACAACTGCTCCAGCATAGAGCAATTATCTTTGCACTTCAGGAGCAACAAAGCATGCTTGATGTTGTATAACCACAGAGAAAAAATAACCCAGACATCATCTGGGATCCAGAAATCCTCACCTTTAATAAATAAAAAGGTGATTTTCAGCTTGATCTTCTCATGTTCCAGTCATTAGCCTAGAGGATGAATCTCAGTCAGGTCAATGTGACATGAACACTCAGAGACACTTGGGTACATTTGTTTGAGATTTTCAGAGTGAATGCAGGCTGAATCAGTAACTTTTGAGACCATCAAAAAACAACTTCTTTATGAACATTTAGAAATCTACCTTCAAGCTAATTCACAAAGAAGCAGGCAGGGCTTGTAACTGACCTACACCCACACTCTGTAAGAGCCAAAGGAGCTCAGACTTGTGTAAACGCAGAAGCACAGAATTCAGGATGAAAGCACCTCATGTCCCTCAGGGCACAGAGCCTTGCTCATGTGAGCCTCAGACCACTGGCTGCCTCCCTTGGGCTGGGAGGTCTGGCACTGAGAGTTTTCCTCCCTACTCCTGGAACTTATCTTCTGGTCCCTCCTTGCCCTCCAAACCTTACTGTGAAAAGCTGAGGGATGAGAGTTCTTGCACAAATAGAATTCTCAAAGGAAGAGGGCAGAGTAACTTAAGTTCACTTTGGAAGAAGCTCCAAGAAGCTTCTGGATTTCATGTGCCTTAACTCAGGCAGGGTTTGTTTTATTTTCTGTCCTTGTTCCATTTTTGCCTTTGCTTAGCAACTCCTGTGGTCTTGGTTATCTCTGTGTTGATAGCTCAGCAGATCTCTGGGGGTGAGAAGAGACCTTTTGGCAACTTAAAACCAAAGCATGCAGGAGTTGGATGTGCTGGAGTAGCTAAAACACCTTTACATGGTCCTGTACAGGGGTCATAAAATCCATTGAATCACAGAATTGTTCAGGTTGGAAGAGACCTCAGAGATCATCTAGTTTCAAGCCCTCTGCCATGGGCAGGGACACTCTCACCAGACCAGGTTATCCAGATGGCCTCCATTGTGTCATCCACACTGATATGGGACCTTGAGAAACCATGTATAGGAGATTAGAGGTAACTTAGCAGACAAGATAGACAATGGAGCAAGCAATAGCCATTTTTGCTTCTATTTTTGTATGTGATGAGTCAAGCAGACCTTTGCAGTGAATAACGTCTTTTAAGAAACCAGAGACTGATAAAGAAAAGTGGCCTGAGCTGACTTTGTTGTCTGGACTGTGACCAAGTACTAAAGTAAGCATGCGTGAGACCTAAAGGTTACTCATAGTGACAAAGAGGAAAGTCCTGCCTTCATCCCCACGACCCTTAACAACCACCATCAGATAGCATCACGCAAGCGCAGAAGGGAGGAGATTATGGAAATGAACTCTCAGAACTAATTTTAATACAAAGCAGGAACAGCCATAAATATGTATAGGCATATTGAGAAACTTACTGAATATGTAACAATTAGGTGCATAAAAGAACAAGTTTTTTGTAAGGCTGGTGTGCACACTTGTGGAGGCACTAGCCCCCATGCACCCACCGGTGAATAACATACCTCCTCACTAACTCTTATCGAGTTTGTGGGTCTTTTCCGCATGTCAAACACCACACAGCTTGATGTCACTAGCAAACTTGCTGAAGGTGCACTCACTGCCACTGTCTGTGTTGCTGACAAAGACGTTAAACAGCACCAATCCCAGAAAAGGCCCCTCAGGAACACCATTGGTAACCCATCTCCACTTGGATGCGGAGCTGTTGATCACAACTCTTTGAGTGTGATTGTCTAGCTGATTCCTTATTCACCAAGTAGTCCATCTCTCAAATCTATATCTCTCTATTTTACAGACAAGGATGTTGTGCAGGACAGTGTCAAATGTCTTGCACAAGTCCAGGAAGGTGACACCAGTTACCCTACTCTTATCTACCAATACTGTAACCCTATTATAGGAGGCCAACAGGTTTTTCAGCCCTGTCAAGCCCTGAGGGAAACTCTGTTGGCTGTTATCAACCACCTCCTTCTTTTCTTTGTGCCTCAACATAATTTTCAGGATCTATAACTTCTATGATCTTCCCAGGCACAGAGGTGAGACTGACTGGCCTGTAGTTCCCCAAGTCATTTTTTTTCCCTTTTTAAAATAGGGTTTATGTTTTCCCTTTTCCTGTCAACAAGAACTACACTGGACTGTCATGACTTCTTAAATATGATGGATAATGGCTTAGCTACTACACCGACCAGATCCCTCAGAACCTGTAGGTATATCCCATCAGGTCCCATGGAATTGTGAACCATCAGGTTCTTCATAAGGTCACAAACCTGATCTGTTCCTACCAAGGATGGTTTTTCTTTCTCCGAGTCCCAGCCCTTAACATCCCTGACTTGGGTGGGGTGGTTTTAGTTCTTGACAGTGAAGCATGAGGAAGTTCAAGGTTAGTCCTCACTGTAATCCCATTATCAGGTAATACTAATTTGGCTCTGTCCCAGACTCCTTTTCTCTTTCGTTGACTTTCTAAATATCATGTCAGTCAAGACAGAAGTGCTCTGCTCTGGCAGCACTGAAGTCTTTGCAGTAAAGCAGAAGCATGGAGTTCCCGTGAACAAGGAACTCCCATGAGCAGGAAGCTCCTCTCCAACGATGGAGCCCGTGAAGAATGGCATTGCTGTGGTAACGCGAGGTACAGATCTCCCGAGTTCCGTCTTCAGTTGGGGTTATTGGCTGTTAAATGATTGATTTTTCGCGGGAGGGGGGTGGTGTGACCAGTGACACGACTGGACATAAACCTCACCCGCCGTGGGCTCGGAGAACCCTACCCTCCGAGGGTCGGGTCCCACCGCAATGCCCCCGTCCGGCTACGCTCTCCCCGCTCCGCGCCGGCGGGGGGCGCTCCGGCCCTGCAGGGGGCGCTCTGAGGCGGCAGGGGCCGCTCTAGCCCGGCGGCTCCGCGCGGACGTGGAGGCGGAAGTGGGTGGCGGGGCTGGGCCCACCCGCGCCTTTGCGTGGGGCCCGCAGAGCCATGTCGCGGGGCGGCGGGAAGGGGCCGGGGCTGAAGGACAAGCTGGACGGTAACGAGCTGGACCTAAGTCTCTGCGACCTCAACGAAGTGCCGGTCCGGGAGCTGGTGAGTGTCCGGCCGCGCCTGGCGGAGACACGGGGCTCGGACTAAGGGAGGGGGAGGCGCCGAGTGGCCAGATGTGTGCGGGGCAGCCAGATGTGTGCGGAGGAGTCGATGCTGGAGACTCGGCCTGCAGGTATCGAAGGTAGCGCAGAGGAAGATTCTGAAGCTTTCAGGATAAGCTCTACCTTTGGATCCAGAAGCGACGCGACCTCAAAGGCTGATGCGGGGGATTGACAGACTGGCTGACGCGGTAGAAACCGCAGAGGCTGGGGGAGAGTCAGCGGCTGTCGGAAGGAGCCGGGTGTCCCTCAGTAGTGATTAAGCGCTTTGTTTCCGTTTCAGGCCGCGCTGCCGAAGGCCACTGTACTGGATTTGTCCTGTAACAACCTCATTTCCCTGCCGGTAAGGTGCCAGGGAGCCTTTGTGGGGATAAAGCTGCTGGGAAATACAAAAGATAACTAGTGCTTCAGTAGACACTCACCAGGAGGTTTGGAAGTGACCCTTTACTTGTTCTGGGGTAGCTGAAGGGCTCTGCTGTTAGTGGCGGGTCACCGTGGGTCAAGTTTGGCTGAGGCAGAGCAGAGCAAAGAGTTGGGTTGTGTAAGGTTCAGCATGTCCCTGCCAGAGGATCCGCACATGAATACTGACCTGTTTCATCAGCAGTGAAGGCTTGTTGCTGTTGTATTGCCACACATCACCTTGTCAGTCTGTCTGTCTTCTCTGTCCCACTGTTTTCCACCTCCGTCTTCTGAGACAAAAGCGAGTGAGCTTCCCCTATCACAGTCCTTCAGCAAGTTAAGGATTTGTGGCTTATGTGAGGCTGTCTCCTCATACTCAGCTCTGAGGTTTCTCCATAAAGATGCTGACAAGCTTTTTTTAGGTTTCTGTTGTGTTTGGGTTTTAGTCAGACTTCTGCAGTTTGATGCATCTGGTAAAACTGGATTTGAGTAAAAATCGGCTTCAACAGCTGCCTTTGGATTTTGGCCGCCTGGTCAATCTGCAGCACCTGGACCTTCTCAAGAACCGTCTCGTCACCCTGCCAGTCAGCTTTGCACAGCTCAAGGTAAAACAGTTTGCTGGGCAGTTACGTAAAGCTTTGGGATGCAGCCCAAGGTCTTGTGATCCTTTTCAAGTTGATTTCTCTGGTAAAGCATCCATCCTGCTGACTACTCATTGCCAAATTCAGCTCATTCTGCTCGGCAGCTCAGTGGAAATTCTCTCACATCTATTGAAAATGTCTCTGCTCCAGCTCTCTGCTTGTCTTCTTTAACTTTTTCATTCATGTGAAAACTAAGTAGTTCCTGGTAGTTCTGCTTTGGATCTCTTAAATAATCACCAGACTGCTGAGCTCTTACAGCTTCCCCTTTATCGTTCCTTTCTGCAGAACCTGAAGTGGCTGGATCTGAAGGACAATCCCCTGGATCCTGTCCTGGCTAAAGTAGCAGGAGACTGTCTGGATGAGAAGCAGTGTAAACAGGCTGCTGTCAGGGTAAGGAATCTGCTTTTAGTCTTTTTCCCTTACGTGGTTTTGCCGGTGGTGGTTCTTTCATTTATTTGCTCACCAAGCTGGGTGGCTACTGCAGCAGTGTGAAGTTCTTCAGGCTCACTGCACTGACATCACTGCTTCTGTGCCTGTAGAGAGCAAATGCTGGGCTGAGTAGGATTCTCTTCCATTACTGGAATTAAGAGAGAGCTAACTGCTGGTTGCCAGGAAAATTGGAGGCATAATCAGGCAAAATAATCCATTTTTAGGCTCATAGTCCAGAGTACAAAAACCACTGGAGAAGTCGAGGCGAACTGTAGGCTCATGTCAGTAGAAGGATTCTGTGAGCCTTTGTGTCAGCTGGCACTGGTCTGTCACGTTTGTTTTTTAACGGAAAGATCTGTTACACTGCAAAGACCCGTGTGGGAAGCTGGCAGCTGTCTCTGTAGGGTCAGTCAGGGCAGGTGGTCAGCCCCAGCTGCATGTTCCCAGCTACAGTCCAGCTGTTCAGGTTTGAACTGAGAGGGCCACAAGCCTTCTGCAGAGCCCTCAGATTGTTTTCTTGGGTCTTGAAGGTATTGCAGCACATGAAAGCGATCCAGTCCGAGCAGGACCGACAACGGCAGCAGAAACTCCAGGCAGAGCGAGGTAAGCACAAAGAGCTCTTATGTGCTGTCTGCTGGGACTTTCTTATGCACCCAAACATTCTGGTCACCATCTAACAAATTACTGTCTGACACATAGTTCTACCTATCAAATTCCAGAGGATTCAGGGAATAGTAGGGTAGAAGAGCTGGAGGGAAAAAGATAGTGGGGGGTTAACTGTATGATTTCTTCCCTGAATAATAGTTAAATCTCCGGATACAATTTATTTTAAGGGAAACCTAATTCTGAGGGAGCAAAATGCAAGGTATGTGATATAAAACAGGATAGTTATTGTATTTGCTTCCTTATTCCAAATGGGAACAAGAGAAGCAGGTAATAAGGAAGAAGGCAATGACTATCCTTTATATAAAGGAAAAAACTTCCTATTAATCCCCAGAAATGGAGAAGAAGCGTGAAGCAGAACAGCGAGCAAAGGAGGCTCAAGAAAGGGAGCTGAGGAAGCGTGAGAAGGCAGAAGAGAAGGAACGCAGACGACGGGAGTATGATGCTCAGAAAGCTGCCAAGCAGGAGATGGAGAAGAAAACAAAGAAAGAAACCGTGCAGACCCGAAGTAAGTCATATCCATTCTGGGTGGGATTGCATCATCTGTCTTCATCACATTTGGAGGCTGCCAGGTTTTCTCTTATGCAGCCTAAGTACTGGGGGATGGTGGGAGCAGGGGGGAACCCATAGGATTGCTAATAAATTCTGAGGCTGTGCCCTTTTCCCTTCGTCTGCATTTCCAGTGAACTACTCTTCAGCTCTACCTACAGAGAACTTCCCTCCACTCCTTAAAGCACTGTATGTGAAAAACAAGGTTTTGTGCAACATAGTGGTGATTTACACCCTCCTAATTGCCTTCCATGAAACTAAATTGAAACATTTAATCTTAAATGGGTAGATGCTATGATTCTACTTTACTAGCAAGAGCTAAGTCAAATTTAAGACAAAAGACATCTGCACCACAGACTGAAGTATTGTCCCTGACCAGCTTGTTTCTGAATGTAGATTCCTAAAGATACTGAATTCCTCACATTCTGCATTTTGTCAATGTTACAGAGCCCACATCCAGTTCTCGTCCCACTCAGCCACCCCAGCACAGGCACTCCTGGTCACGGTCAGTGCTGCGAGTCCTGCTCTTTGTGCTGTTCTGTGTCCTCTGCACGGTGGCTGCCTGCAAGCTGACAGAGCTGCAGCGTCAACCTCTGTGTGTCAGCGTCAACACTCTCTATGAGGATGTGGTAGCCGCCCTGCAAAACCATAAAACCCTCCAAAATCTGCTACAACGGAACTCGCGGCGGTGATTGTCCTGGATGGGCACTTGCTTCATCAGCATCTCCCTCCACCATCTACGCAGCCAGAATTCCTATGGAATTGTGTTCTGATGAAACTGCTTTTAATCAAGTCAGCGTTAGTTTGCTGGTCCACTCCACACAGAGCAGAGTTATTGTTCAGATCATCTTTGCTGTGCATGTTTTGCAGTTGGCCTGTAACTCCCATTATTTGCGCACATTAACCAAAATTTATTAACACCTCTTACCTCCAAGGGATGGTTACTGAGAGTGTGAGGTACAGAATGCTGCCAGTAGGAGGGGGAAAACCAGCCCTTGGTTATCTGGGCAGCTGTAGCTCTGTCCTGGAGGTGGAAGCAGTTAGTACATGTTCGTTCCTTGCTGTCATTTCTGTTTGTGCTAAAATTGGTGATGTGGCTGTATGGGTATAATGCGTTACGGCCTCCTCCAGGACCAATTGCAGGTGGGTAGGACGGCTGTGCAGCCGCGTGCTGGGGCAAAGGCGCTGATGTTCTGGTAAAAGGAGCTGATAATTTTCAATACAACAGTTTTCGCAGCAATTTGTCTGAAACTCCTTTTTTTAAAATCTGTTTAACTACATTTATTTTAACCAGTTAGTGCCAGCAGAGCACAGTCCAGAGCTACAGCTCAGGACTGCTACAGCCCATCTGCAGGGTGGGTTTATGTCTGCAGTAAGAGAGGGGTGTTTGAGACTCCCAGAAAGACCCCTGGACAGACACAGGCAAGTTTCACTCTGTGGCTGGGTGCATTAGTGGCCCATGGCACTAGGTGGCCTGGTGGCAGCATCATCCACTGAGGCTGGTAGGCAGAAATAGGCTTTGCCATGGGCCTGTTAGGAGGTTTAGGTTTGCACCAAGAGAAGAAAACATGTCTGTGCAAAGGCCAATTAATGATTTCCTTACAGAGAAAACCAAACAGGAGTTCGTCGTATCCTGAAGGGCTTTGTAGTACTACAGCAAAGCATACACATGGTGTAAGTGCAAGTTTCAGAGCACACTGCAATAGGTTCCTTTGAGAAACTCTATGCAAGTCACCAGAATCGCTCCTGCTCTTCCAGTCCCCAGAAGTGTTGCTGACCAGAGCAGTGCTGCAAGCGTTTCATACTGAGGTCATCATCAAAGCACTAAGTGCTCATCTGGTTGTAACCTAACAGAAAGACTGTGGTTCCCCCAGCACCACACAGACAAAAGCAGCAGCATGAGGATCAGACAAAAGGCAGGAATGGTGGTCAGCCTGGTTCTGGCTCCACAACACACATGCTTTCTAAACTCTGAAACAGCTTTAGGCTTGCTTTTGGTATCTAACTCATCACATTTCTTAAAAGCCTGTCGCTTGCTGTTCAAAAACATTGGGAGCACTCTTCGGATAGGTGCTAACATTGGTAGCACTCTTATGATAGACTAATGGGATTGATGCGCTAAGGCCAGCAGTGTGCACTGGCCAGGCAATGGCTTTGGCCACACAGGCAGCAGCACAGCTCTGAAGGGCAACTTCAACGTGTCTGACACAGTTTAATTCACCCTCATCTCTGTAAGTGCTGCTGTCGTGAAGGCCCTCAGCTGTCGCTGTGAGCACACAAATGCTAATGGCTTTGTGGACAGGCAAGCAGGTTCCCAATCTAATTAAAAGAAAGCTTTTTCTGCCAACTGGTTAGACCTCATAATTCCAGCACATATAATCAGATTTCAAGACCCTCTGTAGATTAAGCCGTCTGGAGACAGAATCAGAGCAGTCTAAATTTGTATCTGAAAATTAGTCTCACTCATTCCCATCTGCCGCAGCAGGAAATGGAGAGGCTCTTTTGTGAGGTTAAGTTCTTCCAGTTCCTTAGAGCAGGTGCTGTGGGGAACCACCAGCTGTCGCACGGAGAGTCTTCACACTGGAGAGAAAAGATAATTGCTTCCAGTTTAGGAGTATCCCTTTTGGCAGAGGGTATACCTGTTCTATATTCAAGACAGCATATTAAGACGATTATTATCCAAAATTATTTATTTTATAGGAAGACAAAAAGAACTATCAGTACTGTGAACCATGTCCCACTCATGCTCTTAGGGAAGATGTTCACCATCCTGTCTTGTGTAAACTCCAGCCATTCAGCAATTTTATCCAACCTCTTGTGGCAAGAAAGTCTAAAATGTGTTTTTAAACCTGGATCAGTGACTATTTGTTACCTCAGCACTTCAGAAGGAAGCTGAGTACTTCAGTAAACCAGGCCGTTATACAGCTCAGTCCTTAAGCCAAGCAAACAGTAAATTCCTCATTTTCTGGGGCTACCCAGTAGAATCCAAGTAGAGATCAGGGTCGAGGGAAGTCATCTGCAGATAGATCCGGCGGGATAGTTCTGGCCCAATCCGCCGTGACGTGGCTGTCACACCCTCACCACGGTGCACAAGGATGTTCGCCAACATGTTCTGCCGCTCCTGCTCTGAGGAGCATCTGTTAAAGCCCTAAAAGCAACACACAAAGAAACAATGCTATCATTCATTTGCATTCATTGTTCAAAACAGTAATCAAAACTCTGCACAGGTGCCTGCTCTGCCCTTTTGCAGTGTGAGAGTTTTTCACCTAGAGTCTCCCCAGTGCTTACTGGTAAGCTTAAGGACAATGTAGAACCCATACTGCTCCTCTTGGCAATCGACTCAGTAAAGCCAAAAGGATGGTGTCAAGGAATCAGTTCTCCCTCTCTAAACAGCTCAAACAGAATCATTGTGTCAAATTTTAATACCAATTATGTTTCTTTCACTCTACATTAGCTGCTGTGCACACAGGGCTGAGTATTCCTGAGGCATCCTTACCTGAACCAGGAGTTGTGGAGAAGGGTAGGCAGACACAATGGCCTCAGCCATCTCCAGGCTGACCCGGTTAAATTGCTGTATCTGCCTCTTCCAAACTTCCAAGAGACCCTTTCCAGAAGGATCTACCTTCACCCCTCCACGCCATCCCTTCTCAAAGTAGAAAGAGAACCCTGTGTTCTCCTGTTCTTTCCTAGAGAGAGCAAAGGATGGGGGAAAAAAAAAAAAAGACAATAAGGCTTTGTAGAAAATTCTATCCCTTAATCTGTTGTAACACAGCCAAAGAGAGAAGCTGTTTCTCCCTCCATGCTGTTATAGACCCCATGGGCATCCAGGTAAACACTAAAAAATAAGATCCCATTTTCTCTACAAGCATTACAAATTTCCTTGTTTTAGACCAAGATTTCCTACTGAAAAAGAAACAATCCCGGACTTGGGAACAGTCCTGACACAAGTTAACATGAGTATAAATTGCTAAACAAGGATTCACTTTCTGTCAGCCACAATAAAACACTCCAATATGGCATTTTTAACGACATCTCATCCCTTCTCACAGCTGAGATGTAAAATACAGCAGCTGCTGTGAGAGGAATGGTAGGATTGTGTGAGACTGCACAAGGTGGCTTTCTCAGCTATCACTGTGCCACATGCTGTCCTTTCTTATCAAAGGAAGTAGCTGAACAGTTCAGTCTCAGTAATGTCTCTCTTGGTTACACCCTGAACAAGAAAAGCTGGTGCTGTCAAAGCAAAACTCCACTTGCATTCCTATTCCCTTCCCAAAATTAGACGAGACCAAGACCTCTGCTTGCCGTCAAGTAAGACTCCAGCATAGAACCATGGTCTGTCCTCATCCCTTCCCTGGCAGGGCCTCTCTTTCCAAGAACTAACCCATTGCTGAAGCAGCTTTTAAAAACCATCATGCTGTGCTGTACCAAGATGCAACCCTGTACCTGTTGTTCCCTCCCAGAAACTCTGAAAGTACAGTGTCTCCAAAGGAGCCATGATCAAACTTTATCTGCTTAACTCACTTGAACGGTGCTTGAGCTATAGCTTTTGTTAACATCATGGTGTATTCCCCAAGCTCCTCCCAGCTCTCAAATAATCTGACTTGGACTTGCTTGCTCAGCTGCAGATCTACCAAGGCCTGTGAATATCATTGGAAACAACAAATGGAACAATTACTCACATCAAACCCCACTCTCATCTGAAGCAAATAAAAGGGTCACATCTTGCTGCAGGCCAAGCATATCAACTCTCTCATTTTGGCAACAGTTCATTTCAGACGCTGAAGTCTTCAGGGACAATCTGTCTCCTGCCAGTTACTATCAGTTTAGCACTGTTTCAGCTGCTGCAGCAACTTAGGAACAGTCTCTCCCTCTGCACAGGCCACCCAGCCCAGTGCAGCACTGACAGGCTTTGCCAGAGGGCCACAAAGGGTAAGAGATGCTGAGACTGACATTGGGATGGAGGAGAACAAGACAAATCAGTCTGCAGAAGAGCTCAAGGTAGACACCTGAGCAGCAGGGAACTGAGTCCACAGAGCTCTGACCAGACACATGAACAAAAGCTGAATCTCCCCACTCAAAAAAGTGATGGGGTCAAATGTTCAAACAATGGCAAACAACAAGAGATGATGGTTGCACACCTGGTTTGAAGTTACTCACTTCTTCCACATGTAGTCTGGTTATCTCCAGGCCATAATCTGTAACTTTCCCTTTCCTCTGCTTTCTCAGTTCCTCTTCTTCACTCATTGCTGACTGTCGTTGTCTCTTTTTTGAATTAGCTGCGAGAGACCTAAGGACAAAGCAAGACTGGAAGTTCATGCTCTTGCCCAAGTATTCCCCACTGGACATTGTGATAACAGGCTGTACAGATCTTTGCTTCTGTTTCTCCACAACAAATAAAGGAAAAGTTCTGGGTGGGAAAACCCCTTCTGTTCCAGTCTCTGCTAGAAAGAGTTAATGCAATTGCATTTTTCAAAGCCAGAGACAACACAGAAACATTTGGATGGAAAAAAGATTTAACCTGAAATGAGTTTCTACTCCAGCTACAGCCAGTGTTGGTATTTTCCCAGGCATTTTCTCCATGACATGATTTATGTAGCTCTCTAGGGTGTGCTTCTGTTCTTCTGCACAGCCCTTGGCCTCCTGCAAAGGTCAGAGGAAAAGCAGAGTTAAACCTTTCTGAGGTACACAAGCAAGAGCAGCAACCTATAGCTCTGATTCTGCAGCTGGCCTGCAGGGGAAACATATGTTCACATTGCCTCCAGGAGTAAGCAAGACTTGATCCAGCACAAGGTTATGGTAGAAAGAAATAATTTTTTTTTGTTTTTTTGTTTTTTTTCAAAAAAAGAATTCCTACTTGTTCTGACAAGGTTACCTCTTAAAAAAAATCTGAAAAATTCTAACAGGGAAAGTCATCAGAATTTTGCATTATACAGGTGCAGCGGTTTTGATCTATTAATGGCTTCTAAAACCAGATTTCTGGCTTCCTCATACCACAGTTCCAACCTACATCAAACCCTTCCTGCCATGAAGAGGGAGGACAAACACCACCCTTGCAGCAAGGCACATCTGAGATAATGAGAGTCAAAAGCATTCTTACTTGTTTGTAGTTCTGAACCATGGACAAAAACTCCTCTAAGCGAAGTACAACCAGGATATTGGGTTCTTCTGTCCATTCATCTCCTTTTCCCATCTGTCCAGATATGAACACAAACAGCCAGACCAACAATCTGTTTATAATTCACTCAGACTTCTGAAGCAGGGAGATTAGAGTGTGTTTACTTGGGTTGCTAAATACAACTACTAATGACTGCAAATAACAGATACAGAAAAGGGCAGGCACGTTGAGATTTTGCTCACACACCTGAAGTGACAGATTCTTTCTTTGCCAGGTGATGCTACAGGGAGCAGCCTGATTCACAACCACACAGGAATAATTTGCGGCCTGCAAAGCATTAAGGATATGGGCACCACCATGTACCTGTAAGAGAACTGAAATGTGCGCACAGGTCAGACACCAAAAAGAGGAGACAGCCGCCAATACAAAGCAGATGCAGACTGTGAGGACAAGTACCTGCATCTAGCTCCACCTTCATGTATTTCTCACACTCCCCTGGTCGCTGAGCTTTCAGCATCTTGGCACGGGCTCTCTTTCTCTCTTTTTCCTCCTCCTGCTGCTTCTTCCGTGCTTCTCGCTCCTTCCTTCTCTGCCATGCAGCCTGGCACATTGCCTCCTTTTCCTTCTGAGTATATTTTGACTTCTTGGGAGCAGGAGATGTTCCTGGGCTTGCTTCGCTTATCAGGGGCCTACTAGGCCGGTCTGTGGAGTCACACTGAGAGGCTGGCAATGGGCACAAAGCCATCTGGGCGCTGTCTGTGTCATTTTGGCTGCCCGAAGACCCATCTCCAGAGGCACCCATGGCATCCCGCAGCCCTTCCCTGCCAGGTGCCAACAGGCCACCAATAACATGAAGCCCATCTCTCCTCACTGCACTTCCACTGCCCGACTGAGGAGGCTCAGAAACCGCCTCCCTTTTTCCTTCCACCCTCCTCTTGATCCTCTCAGAGAGAGGAACGATCTCCACCACCTCGTCCTCCTCCTTCTCACTCCCACTGCTCAACACCACCTTCTCCACCGCCCTCTCCGCGCTCACAACGGCAGAGGAGCTGCCTAATGGTACCAAAAGCTGCAGCAGGGAGGCTAAACTGGGCAGATCTTCCTCCTCTACCTCAGGTAACCGCCGGCCCTCGGCCATTGCCGCTTTCTCTCCGAGGCGAAACACAAGCGAGCGGCCGTTGGTCCGCGGCCGCGCGCGGCTGGTCGGCGATTGGTGTAAACGCGGGTTCGGACCAATCGCTGGCCGCCCGCGCGCCGGAAGAGGAAATGGCGGCGGAAGGGGAAGGCGGGGAAACAAAATGGCGGCGCTGAGGAGGTTATGTGAGTGAAGGGGAGCCTTTCGCCTTGACCACTGGGGAAATGGGTGGGCTTATTCGTGAAGGAAGGGGCCTCAGCTGGGTTATGGTGCCCCTGGGGTAGTAGGAACGTGTGGGCTTCTTCATGAGGGAAAGGTCCTCAGCTGCGGTGGGCTCGAGGTATGAGGGTTTGTCCCATCTGGGTTTGAAAATCTCTAAGTCAGAAAGATTTAAAAATCGCTTTTTTAAAATCGAGAAGTGCTTGTGGCAAAAGTAGCTTCGTAGGTTCTTTGGTGGGGGGTTAGAATTGTAAAGAATTTTTCCGCTGCTGGTGAGGCTACGTCTGGAATAGTGCATCCAGTTCCGGACTTCCGAGTTCAAGAGAGACAGGGACCTACTGGGGAGAGTCCAGCGCAGTTACTGGGATGATCCAGGTGCTGGAGCATCTGCCTTATGAGAGAGCTGGGGCTGTTCAGCCTGGAGATGAGCAGACTGAGGGGGGGATCTGATCAGTGATTATCAATATTTAAAGGATGTCTGGAGGAAGGGACCAGGCTCTTCTCAGTGATACCCAGTAACAAGATAAAAGTGGAACATAGGATTCCATGTAAACATAAGGAAAGGGTTACAGAGGGGCACAGGCTGCTCAGAGAGGCTGTGGAGTCTCCTGTTCTGGAGACATCCCAAATCTGCCTGAATGCAGCTCTGTGGAACCTTCTTTAGGTGATACTGCTCTAGTACAGGGCTTGTCCTAGATGGCCTTCAGAGGTCTCTTGTAAGAACCCCTGCCATTCTGCAATTCAGGGACAACCTTTAAGTCTGAAAACTAAGTGTGTGTAGTAGGTTTTTTCAGCTGACATTGTTACTGTTCTTGCTTCCAACCCAGTTTTGACTGCCCCCCAAACAAGCCTGGTAGCTGTCAGATGTGCTTCTAAGAAAACTGGAGGCAGCTCAAAAAATTTAGGTGGCCGCAGTCCTGGGAAGCGCTACGGATACAAAAAGGTAGAAGGTAGGTCTGAGGATCTGCTGAGTCTTACTTGTCTTGCATTGGGTTCTTCACAGATTCTCCCCCAGATTTGATGCCGCTTCCTTGAGCACATCAGCAGGACATGGGTTCCAAGAAAGAGGGAAGGGGGGCTCAGTGAAACCTGGGGATCAAGGGGGATTGGTGGGAGGGCAGGGAAAGGCACTCTTCCTCCCTGAGGAGTCTGTGATCCACTAGCTGAGATTTTCTACAGAAAAACATACTTTGATTCTGCCTTTGGCTCTCTGGGGGCTTGGGAGGAGGGTACGTGGAGGGATGCCTAATAACCGTGATGCATTTTCCCCTCGAAAAGCTGGATCTTTTCAGTGTTTATGAAGTGGGGAATGCTGAGGCTTAGCAGAAGCCAAAATACAGATTCTTGCAGCTGAATGCTTAATAATTATTAGTTCTGCTGATGAAAACATGGTGATGTAAAGGGTAATAAAACAAATGCCTTCAACAAACAGAAAATTACCCTTCAATGTAATTTTTTACAAGACTGGAATTGCATTTTGCTGTTGTAAATCCCTTTATTTCCTGTTAACAGCATTTTTGTTTAGAGGCCTTTTGCATTTGATGTGATTTTTCCATAGAAAATTCCCACAGAAAGGTGGGGTCTGTAAGTCCTGGATCCCTTCATGTTCTACCAGGGCTTTGGGAGCTCTGTTTCACTGCAGCCTGACTCTGGTTCTCTGTTGCAGGTGCATTTGTGCACGCCGGCAACATTTTGGCTACGCAGCGGTTGATACGCTGGCACCCAGGGGCTCATGTAAGTTGTTTCCTATCTCTTCCTGGTTCTCAGAGAACAGCAGCCCACAATGGAGTCTCAAACTCAGCTCCTCTGCTATTTCTTGACGCTTATCCCTATATCCTCTGTAATCCTGAAACTGGGGTGCATTACTTTGTGTTTCTTAGTCATGGAGCCCGCTCAAGGTCATATCTGTCCCCGTGTCACTCTGGAGAGGTCTCAAAGTCCTGGATATCCTAAACCCTTCTATGACCTGACTAGGTGCTGGTGCTGCAGGGTGGAAGTGGTATCTTCTCTCTTCTAAGGAGCACCATCACATACTGATTGCTGGAAGGAAGCAGTGTGGGGTTCTTTTCTTTTAAAATACAAAGCAACAGCTGCTGTTGAAGCCAGGCTGTGAGCTGGGGGCAGACCAACAAAATCATAGAATCATCAAGGTTGGAAATTGGGAAAGATCTTCAAGACCATCAAGTCCAACCATCTGCCCTACAACCCCGAACCACTGACTTCTGAAACAAGCAGATCTCTAGCCATCCCTTTCTAACCCTTCTCTTCCTCTTCCAGGTAGGGATGGGCCGTAACAAGACACTTTATGCCCTGGAGGATGGGATTGTGAGATACACCAAAGAGGTCTACATACCTCCACCCCGAAGCACTGAGAGCAGGAACGAGATTTGTCAGCTGCCCAAGGGAGCAGTTATCTACAAAACCTTCATCAATGTTATCCCTAACGCTGAAGTTGGGAGCTTTAAACTGGTCACCATGCTCTGAGCTTCCTGCATCACAGAGGGACAGACCACTTTGGCTGGGCTTACATCTGAGGACAAGAGTATTCTAGCTCTGGAGATACCAGTTTGGGACAGTTCTTTAGCTCTTAAAGCACATGTGGGCAGTAGTCAGGCACTGGGATCACCTGCTGGTGTTTGTAAGTGTGTAATAAACACTGTGGGCTGCTGAAGGCCTTAGCGGTTCACAGAACCTGTTGCCTCTGTTTTTGTAATGTCTGCAGCTGCCTTCGTCTGGAGAACCTGTTCTGCTGTGCCACTGTCCCACTAATAATTCCCTCTATTTTTACTAATTTCTAAGCAATATTGTTACATTTGCATCTTAATTCAAAATACCACAGAGCAGGTTCTTGTACTTGCACCTGACTGCAACCCACAAAGGTAGATTTGTCCTTCTACCCAGAGATTAACTGAGATACCTGAAGTGTTCTGTTTACTAGCCACATGAGGCAAGATCAAGGCTAGTCCATGGCTTAGAGTGCTTGCTCAGATGCTGGGGTTGTGTTTGAAGCCCTGCAGCTGGAGGTGTATCAAAGCCATAACCCAGAAGACGTAGCCTTTTGTCTTCCAAGTCATTCTGTGACATTTCTGATCTCATATTGCTCTGAGAGCAGCTCAAAGATCCTGAGGCCAAACTGACATAATTTCATCAACAGGAAAGACATCAGTGCTGCCATAGAACACAGGTTATCACAGCCAGTGGTGTGAGGACACCTGTGTTGCCATTTTTGATGGCCTGCTCTGCAGAAGGTAAGTTGGAGTCAGCCACACAGGTCCACCTTGGATTTTCATTCTTCATTGAGACCACCAGCTGTTCTGTCCTCCTCTAGCCATAGTGGTAGTGAGGATTTGGGTACACATGGTGACACAATCCCTGGAGGCTCCAAGTCCCTACAGAGTTGCTCCAGGTCACAGCAGACCATTCCTGCAAAAGCAGATGGTGATGCTGTGCTGTGGATTCCCACCTGGTGTCCAATATACAAAGTCAAATGCTTAATAACCTAAAGAGTAAGTGAAGCAGCACAACATGCTCTCTGCCTGAGGTCTGACCTAGGGTACCAGAGGCAGTGCTGGCCTGCCAGAGGTATGAGACGTGCAGGAGCCCGGCCTGAGCTGACCTTCAGCTTGGCTTTGTGTAGAAATGAGCAGCCAGGCTCCCACCTTTGCTAAAAGTCCATTCACCAGAGAAGAGTGAGCAGATGTCCCAGTTGCTCTCCTCAGAGTACAGTACCTGCCAGAGGCCCCGTGCTTGTCCTTTAGCTGCAGGAGAGGCATCTCCACCAGCTGGGTCTGACTTGCCCATGTCCTGGCTGATCGCAAATCGGGGGGAAGGCTCTGAACTTCAGCCATTCCCTGTGGACCAGGAGGATGTCACAGGCATTTGTGCCACTGACACCATGGGAAGAAGCAGGAGGCCGAGACCCTACACTGCTGTGTTTCGCTGAGTTGGGTAGCTGAGAGTGACCTGGAAAGGGTCTGGCACACGTCTGTCCAAGGTCTCTGAGCTTATGACTGTTCCTGAAAAAGCTGGGGGATGCCTCAGAGCGTGCTCATAGGGAGGCGGCATCTATGGAGGAGAGAGGAAGAGCATTACAGCTGATCAGAAATAACCAGGAGATTATCCCACCCCTTTTTACAGAGCAGATGACAAGGCTCAACCACCACCAGCCTGAAATTAAATTGCTGCAGTCCACAGAATGACTGGCTGCTTGTGAGATGAACCCCTCGAAGATTAGCACTTTGCACACAGGAGGACTGGAATCCACATTCCCCCTGCTCCCTCTTCACTGTGCCAGGTCTCTGTTCTTCCCCAATCCCATTGAGCAACTTGTCACTACTGGTCACAAGGCCAGAAAAGAAGTGACTTCAGCTAAAAGAGGACTGGTGTTCCCTCTCCTTTGAGCATGGATCAATGACTGAGAGTTATCAGACACCCACGAAAGAGACTTTTGACTGCAGTTTCAGTAGTCTCACTGGACAGCAGAGCTGGGCTAGTTCTCTCCCCATAAGGAGTGGCACAGGGCCCTTGTGGAAGAAATTCCACTGCTGTTCCTCAGTTACTCATCATTAGGGCTGTTCTCTCTCATGCCCTCAGTACTCTGATTTCAGGGCAGGGATCACTAGTTAAAGCTCCAAACACAGAGCACTAAGTGCTGACCATGCTGGACCTTGTGGTATAGCTTTAAGAGCTCAAAATCCAGGGATTTCAGTGAACTTTCAGTGCTCTACTCAGGATTTCAAATATTTCTATTCTGTTTTAGTCAACAAGGTCTCTTTGTTCAACAGAGTCTTTTGGGACACTGCAAAGGACCGACTTGGCAGATTCACTTGCTTCTGTTCTATTGCGGGACTGCAAATCTGAAATGCCGTATCAGGCAAAACCTCCTGCTCATAAATAAGCCATAAACACTTCAAGGTAATAGCAAGGGGCCTCCCAGAGGTGTCCTGCAGGGCAAAGGGAGCAAGAAACCATGGAAGCCTCACAGCTCTAAAAATAACATTCCCAGCTTGGACTTGTACTGAGCAGATGATCGGCAGGGCCTCCTGCACAGGCATTTCATCGATCATTAACCAGTGCAGATGCACACCAAAGGAGCTTCCCAATACACTCTGTGCCCTTCCCAGAGATAAAGGCTATCAGAGAACAGCAATCACAAAGAACAGAGTCCTTAGCTACTGCAAATTGCTGAAACAAGACCCGGATAAGGATTGACCCTACACCCTTGTGCTGTGGAGGGAGAGCTCACCTCCTGCGAAGGTTCTTCCCACAACCCAAACCTCTTGGCAATCATCTGGTGGATTTCCCACTGGCGATCTTTCTTCCGCACGCTCTCGTAGCTTGGCAGGCGGGGCTGCTCCCAGGGCGGGAGCTGGTAGCTGCTGGGGGGTCCAATGCAGAACAGTTCATCTCCCTAGAAATGCCCAGCCCCAGAGAGGAAGGTCAGTGTGGCAGTGGCTCTTTTCACTGGAAGTTCATGGCCTGGTGCCATCTTACTTCAGGTTGTGGGTGCCCTTCCTTGAACCCTGAGAGGTGAAATCCTCCCTCCCAGGCACCAATTACACTACAGCTGCTTTGCAAGATCCCAAGCCCCGAGGAATATGCCAGGCACTGCATGCCCAAACACTTCAGGGCTCCATAGTATCCTCTGCAGTACTGCTGCCTGCTCTTACCAGCTTATTACATACCAGCAGCACTTCTCAAATTTGTCCCTCCTCTCCAACACCTTCTGCCTATGCCCCAGGAGCTCCCCAGGTCCCCACAACCACAGTCTCTTCCCAAGCCCATCAGGATCTTTGCTACTGTTCCACCTCAAGCCATCACCTGCACACCAGGGTTGTCCACAGCACTCTCCAGTCGGGACGCTCTGCTCTGGGGACCCACCAGCCGCTGGCTGCTGCTGAAGTAGGGTGGAGGGCAGTCCTGCAATGAGAAGTGAAGGAGGAGGAGGTGAGCAGAGCCAAAATCAGCAGCAAGCGAGGCTTTGACAGCTCAAATGGGACAGTGTGAGAAATGGGACTCAGGCAGAAGGGAGATCTGCTACCTCTGCCTGTTTGGCTCCTGCTGCCATGCTGTTTACCAACAGCAACTGCACAGGCACATCTTCACCAGTTAGTGTAGGCCCTGAGCCAGCCGGCACCGCTATGCAGTGCAACCCAGGAACAGCAGCCCCAGGTCAGGGCAGGGTTTCATTCAGACTCAGCAGAATCATTTTTCTTAGAAGGGGAAAGAAAAAACAGGAACACTAGTGTTCCGCTAGTGTAGATAAGAGCTCCATCACATGCTCGAGGTTACAGAACATGTAAATTCTTATCTACTGAGGTAGTCATTTCAGGATAATGCAGTAAGCAAATCTGCAGAGTAATAGCTGTTCTCTTCCCAAGCGGTCGCCCTCCACTTAAACTCAATTCCCTCTCGAGGTCTTGAGCAACAGCGAGCAGAGATCCCTCTCATGGAGGGCAGCCCCTTGAGCCAGGCCCAGGACTCAGCTGTGGGCTGTGCCTCCCTCTCAGAAAAGCCCCATCTCAACCAGCAGAAAAGAGTTCAGAGACTCCCACAGCAACTGGAGGAACCATTTGTCTTGGCTGTACAGCACAATTAGAGGAGGAAGCTGGGCTGCCTGGGGGCACGACTGTTTGTTTTAGTAACTGATTAGCAAACCCAGAGCAACTACACCTGCTCAAAAGCTGCCTCACACCAATACAATCACTTTTTCTGATGAAAATACATCCTACAGACATTGCCTTTCCACGCATAGTTATTTACATTCACATCCATCTTTCCACGCAGCCCTTTGCTAGAGAGAAAATGCTTTCTCCTTCAACCACCTACCCAAAAGCCAGGCCTGTGCCGCCTCGGAGAGCAGCTCTGTTGGGCAAAGAGCACCATGTCCGAGCTTGCTCTGCCACATGTGCCGTGGAGAGACAGTGGGGAAGAAGAATGCAAAAGGAGTGGGCAGGGGACACCAGCAGTGCAACCCTTTCCCACTCTGATTCCCTACTCTGTGCTGGACTAGCAGATTTCTTTCCAGGGCACGAGTCTCCCTGTTGTCCTCGGCTAGCCAAGGCTGGATGTCCCCTCTTTTCCTGAGAACTCCGGGGCAGTACCTGCTATCCTCTCTTCAACAGCCATCCCTGCAGCTCTGGAGGGTGAGCTTTCCAATGGCAGCCGCCACCACCACAAAGGCAGCGCTGGCTGAACACGCTGCTCTTTTTCCATCACCAGCTTCCCCAGTTGAAAGGCAGCCCCAGGAAATTACAGACACAAGCAAAAGGGCTTTGTGTCTCACTGCTAGAGCTGTGCACAAGAAAGACAGTTGCTGAGAATGGGAACACCAGTGAGCGGCTTTGTCTGCCTTCACTGAGCTTCCAGCCCCCTTCCCCACTGGGCCCCTTCCCCATAAAGCAAAGCTCAACCTCACACAAGACTGTAAGGGGGAGGAGAACCTCTTCTCCTGAGTTGTGTGGGGAGCTGGGCAACCTGCTGGCCTTGAGCATTGATGATGGTACCCCAAGAGCAGAGCTGGGCAGGGCTGTGGGTGCATCTAGGGCAGTGGGAACAAGCAAGAGACAGAACCCCACTTGGAGGTCCCATGTCCATCATTGAGTCTGTCCAGGCTGCAGGAGAGGAGCCCAGTGGTGGCAGCCTCCAGACCTCAGGAAGAGGAGACGGAGAACACTCACATAGTGGCCGGGGGTCCGGAAGAGGCGGCAGGAGCAGAGGAACTGGCAGCACGTGGGGTCCCGGTGGTACAGAAGCAGCAGCAGGATGAGGATGGCCACAATGAACACGGAGGTGGACACGGCTGCCAGAGGAAGAAGCGAATGAGCCGAGCGAGTCCATGGGCTCCCCGCTACCTCTCGCCTTCGCCTCTCCGGTGCCTCAGACAAGAGCAGCAGGAAAAACCTCCGAGAAGCCGCGTCCGTCCGTGTCCGCTCCGAGGTCGCCTAAGCACCCCGGCCCCGACATCTCGCCCTCCCCAGCATAGCAAGGACAACCCGCGGAGACTCAGGCCAGCCCACCCCGCTGCAGCGAGGACCAGCCCCCACGGGAAACGGTCCTAACACCCCCGTCCCGCCCGGGACCGGAGCTATCGGCTCCCGCCCGGCACCTCGACGCGGCGTCAATTCCCCGAGAACCCGCAGCTCCCACAGCTCTGCCTTATAGAGCCCACCCGACCCTACCATCCCCAGCCCCAGGAGCCAGCGGGGCCCCAGAGAAGGATCGGGGATGGGGACTGCAGCGTCCGCATTCCGCGATAGGCACCGGCAGATCCCGCCCCAGCGACCGCCCCCGCTCCCCGGGACCCCGCAGCCCGCCCCTCACTCGCAGCGATGACAATGGCCAGCACGTTGCCGTCCATAGCCGCGCCGGCGGCCGCCGCGTGCACCGAGGCCTCCTCGGGCTGCGCCATCCCGGCACCAGCACCGGCTGCCCGCCGGCGGGAGGGGCGGGGCTGCACGGCACGAGGAGAGGTCCCGCCCCGCCACCCTCCATTAGCCGCCATCTCCCCCTCCGCCGGCTGCCATTGGCTGAGAGCAGCATTGGCCGGCCCCGCGCGCGTGCTGGGGTAGGCCCGGCCGTTCCCGTGGCAACGCGGTGCGCGGCGGGGAGGGACCAGGCGGCGGCCAACGGGCACCGAGACGAGGCGGCTCCGGCCCCCCCCGCAGCCGGGGAGGACACGACGCAGCTCGCGGCCCAGTGCTGGAGTTACTGGAGGTGCCCAGTCCCCGTCTCTGCCCCGGGGGCACCCGTTCATACACTAATCAGCACCGCGCTGTCAGTAGTGCCCGAGGGGCACCTGCTGCCAGCGCTGGGCTCCGTCTAGAGACTAGCAGACAGGGGGCAGCTCACAGGCCCAGTGAGCCAGCCTACCCCTGGCACTACCACCCCCCATGCCCTGCCCCACCACAGCCTTCAGCCCCATGTGTACCAGTGCCCAGCAGGGATTCACCCCCAGAGCCACCACCCCCCATCCCATCCTGGCCCAACGCAAACAGCCGACACAGTGCACAGAGACAAGAGATGTATTTGTGGTGACGTTGCATATTTAAGACAACTTTACATAACACTTCCAACACGGTGGGGCTTGGCCCCTCTCACCCCTCCACAGCCCCGAAGCACCCCAAAATGGGAGGACTGTGGCGAAGGGGGATGTGCTGCTGCAGCCCTTTCCCAGAGACAGGATTTCATCCCTTGGGAGGAGCAGAACAGCTGACACAGCCAGCCAGAGCTCATCCCACCTCTTTGCTTTTTGGCCAGGAAGTGCAGCAGAACCTGAAAGCTTCTGCTGACCAGAAAAAGAACCAAAGGTTGGGCCCAGGGGCCATGGCACAGGGCAGAGCTCTGGGCCTGGCAAACTGCTGTCTCATCTGCAGCAGAACAACAGCCCCTGGGGTAGCATTTTGGCAGGGGACTGGGGTGTCCCTTTACTGGAGACAGCGGCTTCTTGGGCTCAAACCAGAAACTGAGCACTCCCTGCTTGCCCTCGCACACCAGCAGCTCCAAACATTTGGCACAGTCATGGGCTAGCAGTCCCCCACTGAAGCCCTGCCCCAGGGCAGCAGGGAGAGGCTTTCCAGTAGCTCTCCAGGGGAAACAGCAAAACAATAATACTCATAATTAAAAAACACAAATAAAAATGTAAACGACCCAGCACCCTGTCCTGTAGCGGCAGGACACCGAGGAGAACAAGGTATCTTACAGTCTGAGGGGGTATGGAGACAAAAGGACTTCCCGGCCAACGCGGGGTCTCGTCTCTATTGCACTTTGCATCATATATATTTCTATATATAATTTATAAAAATACAAACTAAAGGGCTGGGGTTTTGGGGATGAGATGCAGGCTCTGTGCCAGCAGCAGCTCTGTGCACACAGCAGGCTTCCACCAGTTCTGCTTCTGCCTGTCCCCAGAGCTCCTTGCCAGTCCTCCTGGGGAGGCTGCCAGCAGAAAAGGGCCTGATCTTGCTTAGATCCAGCCTGGAGCTCAGCAGGGTGCTGAGCTGCCCCAGAACCTGCCCATTCACCAGCCCTCCCTCAGCCCCATTGCCCCTTCCACAGGCTCCAAGGTCTGAGGGATCCAGCTCACAGCTTTGCCCATGCTGGGCACTCTGGCACATTCTCCACAACCAGTAGGTACCTGTTCCTGGGAGAGGGGGTTCAAGACTGACCTCACAGCACCTCCTCCATCCAAAATACCCCATGGGACAAGGTTTTCCCTGGCTCGGAGGTTCCCATTCTCTTTCCCTTGAGAGACTATGGTGCCTACTATAGCACAGGATGACACAGTCCAGAGACACCCCCACATCAGTGACTGGGAGGTACTCCTTGCTCCCAAGGCTGCTGCCCCTCAAGCTGCTCCTGCTACCTCAGCCGCCCATCAGGTTTGACAGGCCCCAGTTCCGATTTGGGGTCTGGGGAGAGGGAGCTCCAGGAGGTTTGGCCACAGCTTTGCAGGGAGGTGCAGGCAGAGGGGCTGCTGACACAGACATCTGCCACAGACCAGAAGGTGCTGATGGCCCCGTCTGCCCAGTCCTCCAGCTCCTTCCCTGTCAGTTGCGCCTTCCGCACTGCTTCTTCCTCTGCTGCCTCAGAGCGTGGCAGGCTGAGGATACCTCCCAGGCCCTGGAAGCTCTGTTCCATGTACTCGTTGCGGGGGGGGCCACCATGCAGCCAGTTGCTGTCATCTAGGCAGGACAAGGGGAGAAGAGAGAAGGGGTGAACAGCAGCAATACCCCAGACCTTACAGACCTGCTACCCCCACCCAGTGGGACTCAGCACTCTGTCCCTCTGCAATCCCAGTTCTCCTCTTACTCATCAGGCTGGCAGCCCTGGGGGAAGCAGCTTGGACTGCCCACAGGGAGACAACACCAACTGGGCAAGAGTGCTGATCTGCTGGAAGGTCAGGAGGCTCTACAGAGGGGTCATCAGAGGCAAACGGTCTGAGGTTCAACAAGGGCAAGTGGCAGGTTCTGCACTTGGATCCCAACAACCCCTGCAATGCTCAAGCCTGGGGGCAGAGTGGCTGGAAACTGTCTGGGGAAAAAGACCTAGAGGTGCTGGTCAACAGCAGCTGAAGGTAAGTCAGCATGTGCTCAGACAGCAAATAGCATTGTGGCCTGTGTCAGCAGTAGTGTGCCAGCCAGACCAGGGCAGTGATTGTCCTGTACTGAGCACTGGTGAGGCCACACCTCAACTTGTGAGTTTGGTTTTGGGACCTTCACTTTTCCAGGAGGACATTGAAAGGCTGCAGCAGGTCCAGAGAAGGGTTGTGAAGCTGGGGAAGGGTTTGGAGCACAACAGCTCTGTGGAGCAGCTGAGGGAACTGGGGGAGTTAAGTCTGGAGAAAAGATGACTCAGGAGGGACTTCCTTGCTCTTGACAACTCCCTGAAAGAGGGCTGGAGTGAGGTGAGGATGTACAAGAGGAAATGGCCTCAAGTTGCACCAGGATTGGTTCTAGTTGGACATTAGGAAAAATTTATTCTCCTAAAAGGTTGAGACCTTCCCACCTAGCCTCCAGAGCATTCTCACCTTTCCTGAGAGGCTGCTTGCGGTTGAAGGTCTGGGGCACCACCAGGAACTGGTTCTCCCCTAGAGGCTCCCAGAACTGGAGGAGGCGGATGGTCCAGACGCCAGGACGTAAGGGCCGATTGAGCGGGGGCTTGTACTGGGTGAACTCTGCCTCAGCATCCACCGTGATGTCGTAGGAGGCAGCAATGACGTACGTAGGGTCAATCCACACCACTGTGGCGGTCAGGTTGGGGCCTCGTGACCACTTCTGCATGGCCACCGGCTCATCAAAAGGCCCCATCAAGCCTCCAAAATTGCGGAAAATTCTTTCTTTGGGGTCCCACTCTGTGCCCACCTGCAGGGTCAGGAGGCACAAGCAGTGGGACACTGGGCAAGATGCTGTCAAGCTCAGGTTTTGGCTTACACAGCCCTGAACCAGGGAAGTCACAAACTCTGGAGCCCAAAGCACTGCAGACTCTGCTCCAAGGCTCTCCTGCCTGTCACAAACTCTGGAGCCCAAAGCACTGCAGACTCTGCTCCAAGGCTCTCCTGCCTGTCAGCACTGCATTAGCACTAATCCAACTGTGCGACACCTCTGGCAGCTGCAGGCACTGGGCACTACAGCTTGAGGTCCCTCCTCAAAGATCCCTTCTCAGGCCTTTTTCACACTTATCAGCTCCACACACCCCATGGAAGTCAAATATCTGGACAAAGGTTTGTTCTCAGACACAACAGCTGTGTCCCTGTCCCCACAGCATGCAGGTCGAGGAGGGGAGTAGGAGTGGCACAGTGTGGGAGGACAGTGGGTATTGTGAGGGAACCTCTTCCCACTTACCTCAAGGTTCTGTAAGCGGTTTGCCTGCGCACCATGATCTGACAGCTTAAGAGCTCCTTGGGGCATCACCCACACCTCCAGGGACTCTGCCTGCCCAGTGGCTGAATTCTTCACTTCCTGCATCACCAGGTAACCCTGGAAGTGGTCGTCATAGAAATACAAGTGCACACTGGATGGGAAGCCTTGGGGCTCAAACCTGGAGAGACAAGACACACAGACGGTTTGCACATCTGAGTATCAGCATCCTTCCAGCATGAGGTGCAGGCCACCACCAGAAGCCAGCCTTGAGCCCATCTTGAGCCCGTGGCAAACACCCCACCTGCAGAGCTTGTCGGTCTTCGCTGCCAGCATAGAGGCGGCTTTGTGGAGCCCCAGCCTGGAGAAGGCTGTATAGAAGGTGAGGGTGACATCACTGAGACCACTGAGCCCGTCGACACGGTCATAGACATTCTCCCAGTATGCCTTCAGGGCTGGCATATTGGGGGAGTAGCTGCCATAGAGGTGCGTGTCCAAGATCTCCAGCACCTCCTGATTCACTGTCGACTCAAATTTGCGGGCGAAGAATGTGGGTCTGGAGAGTTGCTGGAAGAGCATAGGAATTTTCAAGAGTGTTGGCTGCACCCACCCTGCCCTCCCACCTGAGCAGGGCAGCTGGGATGGGACAGATGGGGAAGAAACATGCTGGGACCATCCTGCCCACTTTGAGGGCACATGCTGAGGAGTGGCAAAGCACAGACAACATCTATGTGGGATCTTCTAGGACAGGATCAGTGGAAGCACACAGTATGCTTACTGGTAATGCAGACGGGTTCCCATCTCTCTCACTGCCTCCCCCTTTCTGTGCTCAGAAGCAGCCATGTGTCATTAGCTCCTTAGCTGCCATCTCTATTCTAATGGACCCCCACTGCAGAGCTGCTGCGGAGGCCTGGCCATGTGGCACAGCTTGAGGATCAGGGTCCTGCTTGAACATCCTGCTAACAGCTTTTTTGCAGGGCTGAGTGTATATCCCCAAACACCCAAGTGATTACAGACACCTCTGTGCCAGAGACCAACCCTGTTTCTGTCCCTTTGCGGCTGGGGGGAAGCTCCTGGGCACATGTACAGTCCCTGGCATTGTACCCAGGGGAGGTCAGGAAGGAGAGAGACAAGCAGGATGGGAGAGAGCACAAGGATATAAAGGATGATCTTTTTTCACCTGTAGCCGGAGGAAGTCCTGGGGTTTGAAGTCATTTGGGGAGCACCCGCACCAGTCGACTATGTGTTTATATTGGCACTTACAGCCCAGCTTCCGGTTCCAGTTGGTCACTCGGAGGTTGTTATCGACCAGTGTCTCGCAGGCGTGACTGTTCTCCAGGACCGTGTGGAAGAAGGACTGTGCACAGGAGAGAAGGGACAGGACACCCAGTGGGGATGGAGGATGGGGTTTAATGGAGACCCACACCCCATCCCTCACTCGCAGAGGAACAGGACAGATGTCAGTAGCTCCTAGATAGAAACCAACCCTGATCCCACAGCAGGGGAATGCATAAGGGACCAGGTTGTGTGCCCACATCAGTGCTAATCTGGCCCAGAGTGGCGCATATACATGCCCCTTGGCTGCTTCTCTCTCCTCTCTTCCATACCTGGTCTGGACAACAGGGAGGCTCAAAGCTGCCTGAGCAGAACCAACAATGCCCTTCCCAGCTACCCAGGGTGGGGATGAAGGAGGGCATAAGATGTTTTAAGCACAGTGAAAAGAAAATCCATCCCATGCCCCACAGCCAGCACTCACCTCAGCTGGCAGGAGCGTGTAGGTGTAGAACTGGCGTAGCTGGGACACCAGCTGGTCATCGGCATAGACCACGTACTCCACAAAGCTGCGCGTCAGCGAGAACCAGTCAGAGCCTCCATCCACCACAATGCCCTCAGGGATGTGGCGCTCACCCAGCCGCCACATGTGGGAGTCACACTCATGGAACAGGCGGTCCAGACCCTGCTTCTTGATAAACCTGGGCACAGGGACAAGGGTTTAGGAGTATCACCCACTGCCCCAAATGTTTTCAGTTGTTTTCTGAAATCCCTCCTTTTTGTGTTCTTCCAGCTCAGCTCTGCCCCTGGCTGGACTTACCTGGCATTGTCCCGGCCATGAGACTTGAGGAAGTTCTTATCTCGGTATCTGGACAGGAACATCACCAGTTCCTCATTGGTCCTAAGGTACAAATTAAAAGTGTCCATGTTTATTCACATTGCAAGAGCCATCCAACACAAGAAGCTTGAAGGTGCTATGTGGGTGCTGACTCAGCCCCTTGTCCCATTATTAAGGAGACAGACCTGGCTTCCCCCCTGTCTGGTGCCTCACACGTTTATGTTGCCCTGCACCACCCAGACCGCAGGAAAAAGACACCTCTGAGCTACTGGCTGGGCTCCTCTGCAGAGATGGGACCAGCCTGGCCTTGAAGCATCATCACCAGCACGTGGGTGCAATCTCCAACCCCATCTTCCCTCAGCTCCCAGCTCCTCCCTGCCCTTCCCAAGGCTGCTGCAGCATCACAAAGCTCAAACACCTCTATCATCCTGCCCTGCTCCAGCAAGGTCCTGACCTCGTTGGGTAGTCAGTGGCACTCAGGTTGATGAAGAAATCCCAGGGCCAATTGTCCAGTTCCAGCAGGTCCTTCATGCTGCGCAGGTACATCTTCAGCAGGCTGGCACCTCCCCAGATGGTCACCATGCGCCAGGGCGTCACACGGATGTTGGGGTAGTGCTGGGCCAGCTCTACCACCTCACGGTGGAGGTAGTTGGAGCGCTGGCAGGGAATAGGGCTCACACTCAGCAGGGAGCTCATCCTCCTGGAACCCTGCCCTCCTTGCCACCAACCCCCCAGGGTCAGCCCTTACAGCAGCTTCCATAGGCTGGGGAGCAGTAAGGCAACATTGCTTTTGGGCAGGGATAGAACCTGCTTCCCTGGGGTTGCAGAAATCGAGGTGGGAGGCTCACAGCTCCACCAGCAGTGAGGACAAATCCTACATCCAGCCACTTCGTCTGCACTATACCAGTGACCTCCCCTCACCCCTGCTGCTCACCTTGTCAACATGGATGTAGAAGAAGTGCTGCTGGTGGTACACAGCCTTGATGAGCCGCTTGAGCTGCCGAATGGCCCTGCCATGCACAACTAGCATATAGGCAATGCGCACGGGCTTGCTGGGGGGCACCTGCTGCAGCCGGCTCTCGTCCCACTGGATGACGGGGCTGACTTTGCCTGTATAGGGAGAGAGGGCTGTCAGCTGGCCCTAGCCTCAGCACCCACCACCCTGAGCTCCTGATAAACCAGGGAGACCTGAGCAAGGCAGGGCATGGCAGGGAAGAGCTTTGCTTCAGGCAAATCTGTCATGCTGCAGTGCTGGGTTATGATGGCACACACAGCCCTTGTGTTAAATTGACGGGGAAAGGGGAGGTGGGGGGATCCTTCTCTGGCCCCTCAAAACAGAAGATGCAGCTGAGCCTGGCTCTGACCTCTGCAGATCAGGATGAGCAGCTTGGCTTAAGGAAGCTGGCACAGCTTTGATTGGATTACAGAGGCAACAGTAATCTGGGAATCCCTGACAGATTCAGGCTGTTTTTTGCCAGGTGGGCCAGTTTGGTGACATAAGGAACAAGGCCCACATCTCTGGCTGAGATATTCCCCATGCTTAGGGTGTCCAGGAGCCCCCCAGCAGGACTCACCTGAGAGTTGACAATGGCGAGGCACAGACTGGGGCATGAGTCTGCCAGCTTGGTGCAGACACACCACATTGGCAATCTCCTGTTGGCACTGCTTGCTGCTGGCCCGGGCCAGTGCCGACAGGGCATCTTTGCCCATTATTTCACACTTAGGGGTGAAGCTGTTCTCGGTGGGCTGGGGAGCACCTTCCACGCTGCCTGTGTCACCCTGCTGGAAGATGGCCAGCTGGGCCTCCCTGCGCAGCTCTGTCAGATTCCTTTGGCTCGAGGAATCCGGCATGGCCGGCAGCCTCCAGCCTGGTTTGTGTCTTGCCGTGACAGCTCTCACCACCTTGGACACCACTGCCCCAGGACCATCCGGCCGTCCTCGCCATCGTCCATGCTTCCAACTGGCACTGCCCCGGCGTCCTGCAGAGCTGTCCAAGTCCCTAGAGCCGTCGCTGCTCTCAGGCAATCTGGCTTTTTTCTGCCGCTCCTGCCCCAGTTTTGGGTGGATGTGAAGAAAGGACAGAGCATTAACTCCGGCCTGCTTCCTGCCAGCTTTGCCAACATGTCCCCAGAACATCCCTGTTCCCAAAGCTCAGCGTTCCCAGTAACAGAATCGATTTGGTTGGAAGAGACCTTTAAGATCCCATGTAGCTCAGGGCTGCAACATGGCAGGTGCTCCCCGAGTAGCCATCAAGCAGCAAAGGACATTACACTGCCTGTCTGCCACTGCAAACTCCAGACCGAGACCCCCTCAGCACCTCCCTGTATGGTCCTATGTCCCTTGATGGGGACATTCCCCTATATGCCAGCAAGGGAAACCTTGATTTGCAGACCCAGTCACCACAGCACCTCAGACACACAAAAAGGATCTCACCCTCTGCCACCAAGCCCACCAAAACACTAAACGGCCAAAATCAGTTGTGTCTCCACAACTACGAGCACTGGAGAGGCACTGGAGAGGCACTGGACAAGGTCCTGCCCCTCTCTGGGCCTTGGCTTCCCGCACTGGGCTGGAGCAGGCGCTACAATCAACAGCTTCTGTAGAAATCTTTTTAACAAACCCTCCCACCGAGCCAAGCGGATGTGTAAAGGGAGCAGTTAATTACGCTTCGTTACCTCTGCCAGACTGGCTGATGAACAGAAACAATTTAGCCTTGGGGATAAAGGAGAGTTGGGAAGTTTGGATGCTGGTGAGATCCACACTGTGGGAAAGCCCTTTCCCACAGAGTTGTGTCTATGGGGCTGTGTGCCCCCAGCCCACTGCAGATGCTCCTGGCTGACAGGCGGTGAAGTAGCTGCCTGCTTCAACCACAACATTCTCAACTGTCTCACAACATCCTCAACACTGCCTGTCCGGACACAGCAAGAGACAGCAAGAGGCAGCAAGGAACATCAGGGGCTATTCCTGGGCAGCAGCTTCTGAGGATGGGATGTTCATAAGGACAGTGGGACTGAATTAGTCCCGCTGCATGCACCACCCTGTGGGTGTAGCTGCTGGGAAGGTCGTAGCTAGGACAAACCACACTGTGCAAAGGCTGGAAGGCGCCTAGCAAGGTCTTCCCACCCCAGTGTCACTGAACTACCCGTGTCAGGGTGGCACAGACTGCATGGTTAGCCAAAAAGGGGCCAGGCTGCTGCTTAACTTCCAAGGGGCTGGCATCAGCAAGGATCAGTGAAGCCCCTTCTGCCCAGACAGGCGTCACAGGCAGACTGAGACAGGCGATGGTTCCTTCATTAGTCACCATGAAGGACCATCTGTTCCAGAGTTATAAACTTGTTTTTCCAACAAGCATCACAGGAGAGAGGAATCAGGAGGCAACAAACAAGAAGTAAGTCTCTTCTGCGGGCTCAGGTTTGTTCCCGCAAGAAAAGCCCCACTGGCCCCAGTCTGGCTGCAGGTACAGCCCCTATGCAATGCCCATTCTTGGCTAGTACTGTTTGACCCCTGGAAGGAATCCCCTACCTATTCTCCTGGGCTGCCTCCTTCAGTAGGGAAGTCATTAGAAGCATCATCAGCCTTTCAGGAGCTGCCAGTTAACAAACTCAATGGCTTCTAATTACTGCACCACAGCTAAGCAGTCCCTCCATCCAGCCCGGCAGGGAAGAGCTCCAGCCATGTTCCTCTGCTGTACTTAAGACTCACATGCAGGATTTTTAATGAGGCTCCCTGTCCCCCTCCTCCTGACACCATGAAGACAACTCCAGGCACCAGCCAGAGGCCAACCCTCTTATCCTGACTTCTTAAGTGTGACACCGCTGTCCCCACAGTGCCACAGTTCAGATATCAACCTGCATCTCATCCCCAGCATACACTCAGCTGCATCAACATCTCCAAGGCCTCCACTGTGAGGAGCAGAGCTAACAGCATCTGGTGTCCTGCAGGACTCACCCTCAGGCTGACTGAGTCTGGCATGAAAGAACACTGAGAGGCAAAACCAGCACCAGTGAATCACCAGAGGAATCCAGGCACTTGATGGCCAAATGCTGCAGCAGAGCCCTAACCCTTGTAATTAAAATGGTTGGAGAGAGCCCCCTACAAACCAGGCTCTCTATGGGGAGAAAAGTAAGAACTGATGAAGCTCAGCAAAGCTGGAAGGTATTTTGTAGTGCTCTGCTTTGGTGACCATAGCACATGGAGGCCACCAACATACAGGCTCAGAGAGGTATCACCTCCTGTATGGAAGAAGGAAGAAGTGGGGGAAGAGATGTGACTGGGTAAAATCCTTCTCCTAAGTGATGGATCCTCCTCTTCACCCACGAGACCACTCTGTAGGCTCCCTGTCCCCCTCCCGTAGTTTGCTATTTTCTTAGTGCTAGGTCCACTGCAACCCAAGTGCTCCAGAAAGTTCCTGCTGGTGGTCACCACAATGAAGACAGGACCACTCTGGTTCCTCTGGCTCCCTCCTTTCCTTGCATGCATTGTTGGCAGCAGGGATGCTGTCAGCCACAGGTGAGGTGCCACTGGGAATTTCCTCACAGGGATTGCAGTGTTTGCTCCCAAAAGAAAAAGACTTCGGCTTCCTGGAGGAAGGAAGTTCAGTACTGATCCGGGTGCATGGAGACTGGTCCAGCTGGTCTCCCTTCCACAGAGCATCTACTTGGCGAATGAAAGGAGCCTACAGGACCCTGAAATTGGGCTGAGAAAAAGAGGTGACCTGATCCCAGTGGCACAGACTTCTCAAGGAGCCTTGGGCTGATAGCACTGAAGCCTGTTAAAGGGCAGTGAGCAGTTGGTGGTGCTCATGTGAAATGGGTTTACAACCTGCTTCAGTGAAGGGCAAAGACCCTCACTCAGCCTCTGCTCAGCATACAATGGAGATGCAGCTGGCCAAGCAGGGGAAGCTCTTCCCTCCCCATGAAGGGAAGAAAGCAGGCAGGTTCTGAAGAGCCAAGCAGGACAGAGAAGGGGACTGCCACCAGTAGAGATGAGAGCAGCCCTTTTGGGAAGACCTAGGCATCTGCCAGCTCTAGGCACAGGGCTGCAGGGCAGCCTCCAAGTGCTCAGGTGCTCCAGCCAAAGGGGCTGGTCTGGAGAAGGCGAGCAAGCTTGACTCCAGATGTTCCAGTGTTTGCAGGATCAAAATCTTCTTTTGCTCTCTACAAGACAGCCCATTTGTGGTGGGGACAGGCCAGGTTAGAGCAGTGTCCATTAGTGGGAAGGAGCCATTTACTCTGGCAGTTAAGCCATTCTGAGGTTCCCCAAATCCTTCCACACTTGCAAGGTCACGCACTCCTGTGAGGGTTCCTCCAGCTTTACCAGAACTGCCCCAGGCAAACAGCAGCTCCTTCAGGTCTGGCCAAAACCAGAAGCCGGAGGAGGGAACAGAAACAAACAGCTTTGCCATTTTACAGGAAATACAGATGAATTGGGCTTTTCCCAGCTTGCTAATGAGTTTGGGCTGTCTGTAAAGTTAAGGGTGGTTCTTGACCTCTCCAAAGAAGTTTCTCTGTTCCCAAGCCCTGGCACCAAGATGGCTGGTGGTGAACCATCTTCTCTCCAGACATGTCAGCTGTCCAACTCAGTTTTGGGAAGAGATAGGTAGAAACGCGGTGAAGAGTGAGGCAAAACAAGCCAACCCAGCAGGCTAAGGCTGCACAAGGCAGGAGCCAATAAAAGCAGACAAGCAGTGTAGGATGGTGCAGAGGGAAAAGGGAAGCTGAGATGACGAAGTCATCAAGGTCACAGGAAAGGGAAAGGAGCAGACAGGCACTCCTGGCTGTCAGATCAGTTTGCTCACATGCTCCGAGTCCCTGTGGATCAAGGCCAACTGTGTCCCCCTCTCCTCACCACATTTATCCCCTGGTTCTCTTTCCATGGAGGGCATACAGCAGCACATAAAGGTGCTCATGGCCATTTCCAACAGCCCCAGAGGAAGCCTGGGGCTGGGATTTAATCTGAGTGTGTGGTTGCCTTAGATCTCTCCTGCTGCAAGAGGTTGCCCAGCTCCCCCTCTCACCTTCTTGCTTCCCAAGAAAACTTTCCAGTCCTGTGAAAAGACCTGCTGACCAGGGGTTTCTTCCTCCACACCAGGGAGGACAGGGAGGCAGCTCACAATGGGAAAGGGAAAGCCCCTCCAGAGTTCCTCATCTCTCACCTCATGGACACTGACTTTGCTCTGACATAGCTACTGCACTCAGCCCACACAGTTCCCAGCTCTTGCCACACACTGTCAGTGCCAAACACAGGTTCACCATCACCCTGAAGCTTGTCAGCAGCCTGTGGAACATCTCTACAACCCTTGGAGCACAAGAGTCCTGCCAAAGATGAGGAACTCTGGTGCCACACACCCCATACAGGGACTTGCAACCCTTCCCCAGCGCTCCTGGAGAAACCAGCTTCAGCCCTTCAGCCACTAGTCCACTCAGCCATGCTCCAGGCAGCTCACAACAAATAAATTCAAATGAGGAACCAAGAGGTCAAGAACTTCGCTTGAAGGTGGCAGCAATGTGCGTCAGTGGCCTGGGTCCTCCTACATACCTGCTCCATGTCTGACCTTGGGTAACAACCCTTGCCATGCCGTGCCTCAGTTTCTCCATTATAACACAAAGGTGATGCCTTTTGCCTTAGCAGAGTGCTCTGGTATAAGGACAACCGATGGCTGCTGGAGGTCCTCATACCCTCACGTTTCCTAGGGATATCCATGCCCAGCCGAGATAAAGAGGAGCTGCCACAAACTTCCTGAGCTGCTGCTTGTGCTCTCCCCAGCTCCTAGAATTACTGTATATTCTCACATTTTCTGGCTCAGGGGTTACCAATCCCAGCTCCCCTGCAGCATCTCCCCAAACCACAGAAGTACAAAGCCCCTGCTGAGCCTCCCGTGATGCCCATCCCATACCAGATCCCAACCTATACCTCTTGGGTCACAAAGTCCCTTCTCCAGTACCTCAACCCTGTGTTGCTGCTGCACTGGAAACCCCTTACCATCACACCAGGCCACAGCCTGCTCCCCAAGCATCACCTCCAGCACCCTAGTGCCTGTGGGACCCTCACACACTCCAAGGACCTCATCCTGGGTCAGGGCCTCACTACCGCACATACACAGCCCAGGGCCTGTGCGATCTCCATTGACCCCAGGGACCCCATTCTGGGACACTCTGGGAATGGGGGGCACCTCCTTCGTGTCCATCCCAGCTCCAGTGCAAGGAGACATGGCAGCCTTCCGGGTACTGTCTCCCCAAAGACGCCCACACCCTAGAGCCCCCTCTCTGCAAGCAGCACCCTCCTATGACCCCCAAGGGCCCCTCAGAGCCCCCCCTGTCCCCACCGTCATCCTTAGCCTCTTCACTGCTCCCCAATCCA
>JAOXOE010000787.1:10755646-10769076 GCA_028565055.1 Phoeniculus purpureus
CCCCCCCCCCCCCCCCCCCCCCCCCCCCCCCCCCCCCCCCCCCCCCCCCGGCGAGAGACTAGTGGTTGTTTGGGAGCTGCCACGAGCTGTGTGCGCCAAGGAGAGCTCCCACGACCTCCTCGCCCCCAGGCGGGACTGGCCTCCCCCCACTCTCTTCCTCCACCGGGCGAGGGAACCCTGCGAGAGCGGGGCGGGAAGGGCGACGGTGAGGAGCAGGGAACCGGACCGGGACTGCCGTGCCGGGCCGGGTTGGACCGTGGTCTGCTGAACTGGGTTGCGCTGAGGAGAAGCCAAGAGGTCCAAACGTGGCCGGGACGGACCGAACTGGGACTGTTGGGCCGGAGCCGACCCGTGCTGCGCTGAACCGGGCCAGGACTGACGGAGGCGAGTGGGGCGGGGCCTGGCGCTGTCCGCGGTGCTGAAGGTGGGGCGGGCGCTGTCCGCGGTTCTGGAAGAGCTCCCCAGGCCCCTGCTGCCGATGCCCCCGGCCATGGAGGTCCCCACTGCCAGCCCAGGGAGGGCTGGCTACGACGAGGCCCTGCTGCACAAGGTAGGGTTGGGGCAGCGGCGGTATTTGGGGTGGGGGAAACTGAGCAGGGGCTGCAAACTGCACGGAGTAGAGTGTGCAACTGCTGTCTTGAACTTCCCCGGCAAACTCTGTCCTTCCCCACTTTATTCCCCTCTGTGGGGTCGATCTGCTTCCCATATCCAAGCAGGGGGTAGACAAGGGGATGCGACTGCAGATATTCCCCCTCGACCTGCTGCAGCCAGGGCTGGGTAATCCACAGGGCTCAGATCTTGTTCCCAGTGCCTTCTGAGTGGCGACGGGGAGGAGGGAGGCAGAATTTGGTGGGGTGAGGGTGGAAAATGAAGAGGGCAGATGCTCTGGAAAGACACCAGCCCCGCGGCACATCCCGCAGCCAGGGTTTGGCTTTCGCTGTCCTGTCTGTGCTCTGGGGGGCTGGGTAGAAGCAGTTGCCTCCCGGGGCTCTGCCAGAGGCAGCCTAAGGAGCTACGACTTCCCTGCCGTGAAATAGCGACTTCCCTGCCGTGAAATAGCAGTGTCCCAATAGATGTTCATTCCTGCCCTCCTCCCTTGAAACTCCCCTGCAGGGTCCCTGGGATTGTGTTTTGTAACTCCACAGTACATGGAGGGTGGTTGAGACTGCTGCTGTCCCCTCCAAACCTGGGTGTTTCAGACTCTGCTGGAGTCGGGATTTACTCCCTGCAGCTGGATGATGCACTGCACCTCCAGGAGATGTGGAGGAGATGCTGATCTCTGACAGATCCACTCATCACTCCTGTTCTCAGGCTGCTGTGCTGCAGTCCCTGGTGACTGTGCAGGAATTGACACCCTTGGGGGAGCAGGGGAAAACCAGGGGTGGGGCAGGGCAGGGGAATGGGCTTTGGTGTGTAGATCTCTATTCACAATTCTCAGTCTATTTTACATCCTGCTTTACTCAGAGCAACATGCCCAGCCCCTGATTAGCAGGAAAATATCAAGTACTAGGAACCCTCATTTCTATTGCATGCTGAGCACATAGGACATGCCTCCAGGGACAACTCAAGAAACTGATTCTTTGCAAAACTTTAACCCACTCTTCTCCAGCAATGAGCTCCTGCAGTAAAGGCAAGACATCGGCTGAAATGAGTCTCTAGGCAGAAGAACTGCTTAGGCAAATAATCATCTCATTCCCAAGTTCTTTGCTGTTTCCCTCAGTATTCTGCTGCTGCCGGGTTTTTTACTTGCAGAAAGAAGCCTGCTCTCACTCTGTGGATGTGAGGCAGCAAATACCTTGCTAGATCTTGTTTCTGAGCAAGGAATCACATTTCAGATGTGCTGAGAAACCCTGAGAGAGCTTTGCACTCTGAAGGGAAAGGTTAAATGATTTCTGGTTGGTGGCTAAACATGGGCCTGGAGAGGAAGTGGGCTAGAAGCAAATCAAAGTGGCAACAGCAGAGGTTTGTTCTGAGCTGTTCCAGAAAAGTTTCTCTTGGCAAGAAATGTCAGATTCTGCTTGCAGTTGAAGTGACTCGTTGCCAAATAGTTCTTTCTCTGGGTTTACATGGGCTCTGCCTCAAGCCAGTGTGAGGGGCTTAGCCATGGTAAAACAGCACCTTGGGAAGGCTGGGAACAACCCTGAGATGTTCCTGTGGCACAGGAAAGCTCAAGGTAGCACCTAGTAGCATCCAGATTTCCTTGGAACAAGGGAGAGGCAGCACAACTTTGTATATAGAGCAGGTAAAAATGTCTCAGTAATGCATCCCTGAGAGATTGTGAGATGGGGGTGGGGAGGGGTTTAAATCAGCCATAACTTTGCTCTCAGACCTCTCCCAGTGCCATGTCCTGCCCTGCCTGAGCTCTGCAGGCAGTTGTGCTGGGGTGCACGTACACAAGTGCCACAATTTTATTGCAACAGATCTGGCTGACCTGTAAGCAAACCTTTGGGTTTGGTGCTTCAGCAGCATTCTGTGAGGAACAGCAGAGCTTGTGAAGGGCACCTCTCACCTCCCTGTATCCTTTGGGACTAGTTTTTTATCCTGTCAGGCTCCTATTAGCTATAGTTTAGCTCAGGTCCAGCTACAACATGTTAAAGCTCAAAATGAACCAGGAAGATCATCTCAATCCACACGTGCTATCCTAGATCTCCTCCTGCTTGGCTGGCACAGAAAGTGCAGCAATCGCCTACCCACACTGCCTTGAGAGCCCTGCAAACCCCAGGCATGTTAGACTAAAATATCTCCTTTGCTCTCTGTCTGCCAGCATGGATAGGGGAGATTCGAGTGCTTTGCCCTCACTGCCCCATTGCTTCACTTTGCCTCTGCAACCTACACTGAGCCAGCAGTGATTTTGGAGGGAGGTGATGTTTATAGGTCTGAATTAGCCCCCAAACTACTAATGTGAGGTGTGTGGAGGGATGTTCTCTCTTTCCCTAAGGCAGAGTTGGCAGATAGATCTGGTCGTGGGCCGTGTTATAAGCTATGCCCACTTTTTCACTGGTGCTGTGGAGCAGGTAAGCTGTGGGGTGCTAGGGAAGCAAAATTATCTTTGCCCACCCAGTGGAAATAATTTCCTCTGGTTGGAAATCAGATTTGCTCTGATTGAGCTGGGGCTCAGCAGTGGAACTTTGGGACTGTCACTGAGCAGCTCACCCCAGCAAAGCCCTGCTCCATCCTCACACCATCATACAGAGAGGAACTGCAGCCCCAAAAGGAATCTTGCAACTTTTAACCAAAGTTTTCCAGGCAAAAAAGCCCCAATCCAGAACCCTGGGAAAACCCAGGGCAGAGACTGAGGGGGTGCTGGGAAAGCTGGGCTAGGGCTGAGGGTGCTGGCAAGAGGCATGGCAGATATGGAGCTTTGCTGCATGAGGCTTCTTGCTATCATGACTCAGGGATGTCCATCCTGAGTTTTCAACAGCTGGCCAGCCACATCCATTCCACAGTGGGGTGTTTATTCCACTTACATGTTTATTTTGTAGTCAGGAACGGTACAGTTCTTTCCACTGTGCTGTCCCTTCACAGAGCCCATGAGCTTTTTCCACAAGTCATTAGGAAAACCTCTTGGCTTATTTAGGCCAACTTTTACTATTATTAAGTCATGAAGCAATTCATGTGTTGTCTCTATTATAAATCCCAATTAAATTATTGATAGGGCAGTCTGCCTTTTATGCATGTTCTCTGTAAATCCTGGGCTCTGGAGGCTTTCTGGTTCTCATTCCAGGCAGCTCTCCTTTCTCCATAATTAATGCCATTCTCTGCATTCACTGCTCTCAAAGACAGTGCTGTAGGCTGCAGCAGCTCTTGTTGCACTTTCCAGCACCAGGATTTTACCTGCTAACAGTATGGAGCACCAGAAAATGCAGAACTGTAGTGTGAAAACCCCACAGTAGTGAACTCATGGGGTGTTTCCCTATGTGTCTGCTCCAGGGCAGATCCTGTTCTCTACATAAGGAACATGTCTAGACCTCATGGAAAGCCAAGGGGGGTTTGGGCAGGGAAATTCCCCCCAGGGAAAGGGGTGACCAAGCTCCCCTAAATTACATGCAAGGCTTTCACCCAGAGATTTCTGCCTCCCAACATCTCAGCAGCTCCCACTCAGGCTCCCACCCTAGAGACTGATCTGAATGTGCAAGTGACCCACAAACAGCCCGATGACAAGTTAGGGAGGAGGAGGGAGAAATCTCTGTCTGCAGATCTGGTCCCAGATTGCCACCTCAGCCCTGTGGAGCTGCAAGGCTCCCTCCTGCCAATTGCTTTGCTTGGCAGGCCAGGCTTTTCCCAGGAGATGTTTGGAGTTTGGGATGTTTTCTTTCTGAGGGAAAATGCTGATTCACCAAAGCGAGTGTTCCACTGGAGCATATCAATGCTAGCAGGCTCCAGGCAGGGTTGTGATGTGGTGACTTATGCAAGGCAGGATGCTGGTGTCCTGCCAGTCCATGTTCCTGCTTCGTTTGTGGTAGTCAGGCTCCTTGGCTCTTAGGTTAAGCTCACTCCTTCGGGGTCCATGGTCTAGCAGTAACATGGTTCTGGGTGCTGTGGCATGTGCCTCATGGCTGGATCCTTTATGGCCTCCCAGGGCACAAAATCAGATCTTGATCTGCTAATGCTGTTCAAGCACTTGATTAAACTTATTCTTCCACACTCAACTGCCCTGAACTTCAGATTCAGTAAATGTGGCATGGGTGGGTGTAGAGTAAGTGGGTTCAGCCTCAGAACCCTGCTGGCTGGGGGTGACGGGGAGGGACTCTGCCTCAGGGTTAGTTCACTGTTTGCCATAGCTGCAGTTGCAGAAACACCCATGTCCTGAAATACAGAGCTGACAGCACTTCTGAGCAAGAAGCCTGCTAACAGAGTGTTTGTTTAAACTTATGTCCCTGTGAAAGGGTCAGAAGTGCCTGGGTTTCCTGAGAGGATGGGAGTGTTTGTGCTGGTGGCTCTCTGAACAAAACCCAGATACTGACCAAGAGAAAGGAGGTGTTTGTGCTAGCACTAGTGATCTCCCTTAGGCCAGGGATTTGGAGGAACACAGGCAAGACCAGAGGGAGGACAGAGTCCCTGGTACCTGTGGTGTGTGTATCAGGGGCAGGGGCAGGCAGCCTGGGAGCTGCTGTGGCGGTGATGGCAATGCCCCAGCTCTGACACCTAAATAGTTCCTCTGTCCCTCCTTCTCGTGAACAAGCAAGCTTTGGTCCCCACAGAAGAGCCCCAGGGCTTTCCATGAAGGGCTGGAGACGTTGATGGGCTCCATGACATCAAACCTGGTGCCCTGACAAGGTCATTGCTGCTGGTCTATGGTTTTGATGCAGCATGAAGACATCCCAGTGCCCCAGAGAGGCTGCATGGCTGTGGCCGAGGCTGAGGAAGGTGTCTTTATAAAATCATTTTGGACCTAAACCAGCACTGCCAGATTTCTCCCAAAGAGATTTTTAATTTCTCTTTCTGCCAACATGCTTCCCAAGCCAAGGCAGGAGCATCTCTTGTGCTTGTTCTCTATGATGGCTGTACTTTGTTTTCCCTTCCACCTCTCTGCACTTGGAGAGCCTGAAGCTCAGCCTAGGGCACATTTAATTTATGACAGAGATGGTCAGAGGGGTGGAAGTTCCTCCCCAGGCAGATGACAAGACCAAAGGTGACCGTGAAGAACAGGGTGCAGCAGAACAAGCCAGCTGGCCATGGCACTGGCACTCAACAGCCCGTGGGGACAATCTGCTGCCAAGCAGGACTGTATGAACTATCTTGGAGTTGCCAAGGAACTCAGAGCTCCACTATGATCTGGGGCCAGGCTGATCTCTCCCAATCCTGCTGTGTTTGCTGCTGTATCCCCTCAGCACCCCCTCCCCAAACAACCTACCCACCACTGCATGCTGTGCTAGCTAGCTCAGGAATCACCCACTTCCACACACTGACACCTCTTTACCTGGTCCTTGCAGACAATCCTGGTTGGAGACAGTGGTGTGGGGAAGACATCTCTGCTGGTCCAGTTTGATCAGGGCAAGTTCATTCCTGGCTCCTTCTCTGCCACTGTGGGCATTGGGTTTACGGTAAGAGCCTGGTCCCTGAGCTGTGCAGCCTCACTCTCCCTTGGGGGAACAGTTTGATGTGGGTAATCACAATCTATGATTCCAGGATTCAAAGTAATGCTAATCACAAACAATAGGGAAAATTTGCTTTGGTGCTGCTGAGTGAGGAGCCAGTTTGGCTTTGCCTCACTGGTAAGCTGGGCACAGGTGCACCATGGGCTGCTGGGGAGGATGGACAATAGCTTCTTATCTCAAAGCCTCAGTGGGGCCATGCCTGAGCACAGTCCTTTGCATCTCACCCAGAAAGCTGCCTTTGGAACAGCCCTGCTCTCCCAGGAAGAAGCCAGTCTGTGTCCTGCCTGTACAGCCTGGAGCCCTGGAGAAAACTCAGGCAGATGAAAGCAGCTCCTGGGAAAAGCATTCGGCTGCCATCCAGCTCTATTTGCAGAGCTGCTGTGGGGCTGGTGAGCCCCTCTCATGGGCTCATATGTGTGTTCCCTCTTCTGGGGAAGCTGGGACACAGAGAGTGCTTGGAACCTCATCACACAGCGAGAGCACTCACCACAAGGCTGGGGCTCAGCACAAAGTTCCTACCCACAGGATGGCATGCCCCAGGAGGAGCCCATTACCCACAGTGATTTTCTCTGTAATCCATGCTAAGGAAGCAGGGAAATGTGGTACTGGTCTGGGGGAGTCTGGGGCTAAACATGTCAGCCAAATGGGCCCCCATGCAAAGCCCTGGGCAAGCAGGGAAGGCTCAGCTATGCTCCAGACCTTTGCCAGCTCCCTGCTGCCTCATTTCTCCTGCACCTCATGTGGAGGTGATGCTCAGTCAGGTGTTTGTCCAGCCTAGGCAGTCCCATGGGCACCAGCATGGTTGCCATATCCTTCCAGTCCTACTCCCCAGTCAGCTGCAGGGGAGCTCAGCCACTTCCAGGAACTCTGAGTGCTTCTAGCCTTCACCATGGGGCACTTGCCTGGTATACAAACTGTAGATCCTCAGCTGGGTATGAATGCAGTTACAGGACTGGAAATACAGGTTCCCTTTCCTGAGGGGTCAGAGAAAGGCTTGGCTGGAGCTGGGGAAGGTTGGGAGGCAGGTGCCATCGCAGAGGGCATCTCTGTCATCAGACCTCCTGCAGTCTTTGCCCAGAGACCATCAAGGTGCAGAGCTTTGCACTGGAGCCCCACACACGAATCCCAGTAGCATGGGATTAGCACTGGGTTTAGACCTGGCACAGAGGAGACAGGTTGGGTATCCTGGGGAAAATAAATCAGAGAGGGCTCTCCTCTCTGTGGGGAGGTGCCTGCAAGCCTGAAGACCCTAGGCAGCTACAGTGCATGGACTTGCATGGGGTTTTGCAAAGTGAGTTTTGAGTAGCACAACATTCCAGGACTTCTCCCACATTCCCACACCTGGGGGTGCTTTTCCCAGACTAAGTGTACGTAGAGTTGGGCCCCAGTGGCTGATGTAGGATGCTGGCGGTTGTGAGCAGGAGCCCCAGCAGCCACCTCAGCTGCGGAACTGGCCCGCAATAGCTCACGGCTTCCGGCTAACGGCCGCGACTTCTGGTTTCCTCCAGCTTTCACTGCACCGTGGGGCTAACCGGGCCTCAGCTTAGCAGCTGTCGGGGCTGCAGCAAACAAACTCCCCCATCCTCGGGTGTGCAGGTGGAGTGGGAGCAGGAGCTGCGTTCCCACTGTCCCCACCGACCCAGCGTCAAGGTGGTGATGATGGGGTGGAGGGTGATTGGGCAGCACTGGGGTCTCCGGCCCCGCAGACCCCGGGGGACGGGGAAGCTGTGCATTGGTAGCTGAGCAGTTTCTTATCTCCCCATCCATGTGCCCGGGCTCTCCTCGCTACCCGGTGTCACCGAGCCCCCGACAACCCCCAGTACCCGGTGTGGGGGGTGCAGGGGGGATATTCCCAGCCTTGATCCTCCTTTTCCCCATCCTGCGGCCAAGCTGGGCAGGGACGCTGCTGGGGCACAGCCCTGAGGGTGGCATTGGCCGGGGGAGGAGGAGGAAGAGGAGGAGGAAGGCGGCCGGACCGGGTGGGGCCGCGGCTCCCGCTGCTACCTCCTGCGGCGTCGGGACTCAACGGCTCCGCTCAGACCGACCATGAACGGCCGTGGCGGGGCGGCGGGGAGCAGGATCCCCCCAGTGGGGAATGAGGACTCCCCGACGGATAGCGGAGAGCCGCCTGCGCTGCCCCAGGACTACGAGCTGGCTGGAAAGGTGGGGGCGACGCGGGGTGGAGGGCAAGGAGGGACACTCCAAACCCTGCTGAGGGGGGAGGATCCCGGTGATTGGGGGTGGAGCGAGGGGGCGCTTTGCCCCGGGTGTGGCCCTACCCCGAGGAAGGTGGCGATGAGGGTCCGGTGGCCCAGCTGCAGCGAAGGTCATCTCGGTGTGGTGGGCACTGGGATCCCCTGGTGGGGGGCACGGCCGAGCTCTGCCCTCTGAAAGCCCGTCCTGCCCTTTCCCGGGGCAGGGGAAGTAACGCTCATTGCAGGCCAAGGGCATTGGGGCAGGGCAGCCCAGGACCCTGTGCCCTCCCTGCAGCACAAATGCCCCAGAGCCCCTGACAGTTGTTGGAATGGGATCCCTTCTCCCCAAGAGCCCCGTGTTCCCCAGTCCAGCTCAGACACTGACCACCTTCCTCTTCCCAGCAGTACAGGGGAGGCCCAGGCAGAATGAAACTTTTACCCAAAAAGTTTCCTGTATTCCCCAGCTGAGCCCATCGGCAATGGTGCCAACCTCAAGACCTCCAGCTGCTTCCCTGAGCTGGATCCCAAATCAGTCCCACATCCTGACACTTCTTTTGTTCCTTTGCTTTCATCCTCTCCACTGCAACTTCTCTCAGCTAAGGGCAATTTTTCTGTTGGAGGGAGGAAATCAGTTGCCTGCTTGATCTGCTGGAGGTGGAGGCAGCTGCCCTCCAGCCTGGGCTGGGTCAGGGTGTCCCAAGGAACCTGAAAAGTTAATTGGCAGGAGACAGAGCATTTCCAGCCCCCTGCTCTGACTGTGAGGTCCTGCAGGGGGGTTTGCTCTGCCATCCCTGCACAAGGTGCCCACCTGGGTTTGCTTTGCAAGCTTCAGTGTCCCCACAGGATGGGCTTGTTGATAGAGACCTGCTCACTGCCATTTTTAGGCAGGGGGCAAATCCAGTTGGCACCAAGTTAATTATTGCTGGGCAGGAAAAAGCTGCCAGTGAGCTGTGAGGGAGAGCTTGGCACTGGGCACAAGGTAAGGCTGTGCTTATGGAGATAGAGCATCACTCCTGGGTGCTGCCTGCCTGGGTCTGACAGTACTGGGAGGCTGGGGAACCCGGGCTGAGCCTGTTTGCTTAGCAGGAGGGGAAAAGGTGCCATGTTTGCTTTGGTGTCTGTGGCAACCAGGGACGTGGGCACTGACAGGGCGAGAGTCTCGGACACAGCAGGGTTCACCCAAGCAATGCATCAGCTATTGAGCTGGACACACCCAGGCCAGGGGCAAAACATGTGTGGAAGTGGCTATACATGGCTGGGAGCTGCAGCTGGTTCTCTAGGAGCGTCCTGGGCTGGGGAACGGCCAGGAGACATCTCCTCTTGCTATGGTACCTGCCTTCCCACCAGCTCTCCTCTTCTGCTCTCTCTGTCTCCACTGGCTGGGCACTGCACCTCAGGGGTCCAATCCCACCCCCTCTGGGCTCCTCAAACCCTTCCTGACCAGCCCCATGAAAAGAATTGAAGGGACATAGTGGATAGGGGGAGGGATGTTGCCCCCTCCTCATCCTGCTGACACTTCTCCCCACGCCCATCTTGCAGGTGATGTTACTCGGAGACTCGGGTGTGGGGAAAACCTGCTTCCTACTCCAGTTCAAAGACGGGGCCTTTCTCTCCGGGACATTCATAGCCACCGTGGGCATAGATTTCCGGGTGAGACCACCATGGCTGCCAGCCCCAAGCCTACCCAGACCCACACCTCAGCCAGAATGGGGTGCTGGGAAGGGGGGATGGGGGGCGTCCAACTTCTGCATCCTAAATAATCTTCCAACTGGCAGCAGGTGATCACTGAAACCCTTCCACCTTTCCTGTGGAGAGCAGTAACAGATGGAAAAGCCAACTGAGAACATCATCTTCTGCCTTTAAATCAGCAAAACCCCTCACTGTAGCACATCCTGGCCAGGCGCATGGGCTGGAGGTGTGCGGAGGGCAGCTGCTGGGCTGAGCCCAGTGGCTTAGCAGGGACAAACACTGGTTGCTGTAACTTTGTGCATTGAGTGGGCTGAAATGGGCTGCTGAGGAGTTGGTAAGGTCAGCAGATCCATTCAAACCCTCCTGCCGCTCTCTGTTCACCCTGTTTCAGCTGCAGGGTCTCTCTGGGGAGGCAGCACCCAGCAGGGCTGTGTGTGGCTCAGGGCAGAGTGGTGGTTCCACAGGCTGGAAGTCACAAGGGTGTGTCTGCACTCAGGGTTCTGCCAACACGTGTAGAGTGCAGTTGGGACTTCCTCTGCCTCCACAGCTGCAGCTCTTCTAGGTTTCTGCTGCCTTTGCTGCTCAGGCTGCTCTTGGCTTGCAGGGGGGAATTGCAGGGTTGGTGAGCAGGAACTGGGGGAACAGAGCTAGGGGTTCACTTTAGAGGAATCTTGTGGCCTCACCTTCCAAGTCATGGGAGAAGGAAAATCTGCCATATCCCACCACTGGGCTCAGCACCAGCAGCCCCAGCAGTGTTGTCATAGAATCATAGAATCATTAGGGATTGGAAGGAACCTTGAAAGATCATCTAGTCCAATTCCCCCATGCCACAGCAGGATCACCTAGACCAAGTCACACAGGAACACATCCAGGCGGGTCCTAAACGTCTCCAGTGAAGGAGACTCTACAACTCCCCTGGGCAGCCTGTTCCAGTGCTCTGTCACCCTCTGGTAGGTACCTGCTCTGCCTTGTGCCAGCAGCATGTGGGTTGTGCTGGTAGGTACTTTGCAGCATCTCCTAGGGCACAGGGATTTTTTTATCCAGAATGGCTCATTTTCTCAAATTTTCTCATCTCCACATGGCTGAATTTCCATTTCAAACAATTCCAGACAACTGAATTATTTATAGGGGTCTTCTCATCCATCCAAGTGCAATTCTTTAAGAGTCTTAAAATAATTCAGTAACTCCTAGTTTTCTTTCTTCTGGCCTCTGGAGAGAAGCCCCTGCACTTCCAAGTTACTGGAGCAATTGCCTAAGCTCCAGTAACTGCCTTCCCCAACCCGTTACAAATCCCTCTTCCCTTCCCTAGTTCTATCCTGACTGCCTGGCTAAACTCACCCTAACTCAGGAGATTTCCTCCCACTGTGCTGGGTCAAGCTGTGTGCTACCTGCAACCCTCCAGCTCAGTGTTTGCAGCTGACTTTGAGGGCCAAGCAAGGCTTCCACCAGTGAGGAAGCCTGAGCTGGACGCTCAGCATCACCCAGTGGTGTCCTCAGCCGTCTCAAAGCACCCAGAGGCCTAAAATTGCTACAAATATTTTAGTGCAGTGATGGGTCCTTCGGCACTCAGAGCAGAGGGTTGCTGGTAAAAGGCTCAGGGCAAACATAAAGGAACTTTGAGATGTTATTAACAGATGCACATTTGCATGTAGTTCAGGCAGGAGCTCCCCGTGTCCCCAGCTCTGCCCAGCTTCTCCTGGCCACTGCATCATTAGGGGCTCTGGCTGTAGGAGATCAACAAGGCACCACATTCAAAGCAGACCAAGGTCTTGCTGTCTGTCTCTACCAGGTCCTGATTCTGCTCTTTTCCACCCTGGCAGAAGGGGATGTCCCTGCAGCCACCACACAGCATCGCAGCCCCCCAGCAAGACCAGGGTTTGTAGCAATGAGGTTGCAACATCCCTCCCCATGGGCAGCCTGGCTTCAGCCTGGCTTTTGGACTGGATAGATATGAGGAAGAAATATTTTACACTAAGGGCAATGAGACACTGTCCCACGTTGCCCAGAGAGGTGGCAGAAGCTGCATAGCTGGAAACATCCCAGGCCAGGTTGGACCTTGGGGCTCTGAGCAATCTGCTCTGGGTGAAGATGTCCTTGCTTGCTGTAAGGGGGCCTAGAGGAGCTTCCAACCCAGAGCATTCTGTGATTCCATGACTATCTCACCAGCCCAGAGAGAGAAGCCAAGGGGCTCGGAGGTGGCCAGCTCTACGCTGGGGCTGGCCAGCACCCACTCCAGGGCACGCTTTGGGCTGATGGATGTGCTCTCCTTTTCTGCAGAACAAAGTGGTGGCTGTGGATGGTGTGAAGGTGAAGCTGCAGGTGAGCTTTGGGACGGGGTGACCCATTCCCAGCCTGATTACTGGAAACCACTCCCAGTTCCCCTCACTGCTCTCACTGGGGTGGCTTCTCGGCAGATCTGGGACACAGCAGGACAGGAGCGTTTTCGCAGCGTCACCCACGCCTACTACAGGGATGCACAAGGTGGGTTTGGGGTCTGATAGGGTTGGGGGGGACCCCGGCTGGAGCACATCCCTGCAGTGGGGCCATGCCTCTGCCTCTTCCCTTCCAGCCCTGCTCCTGCTCTATGACATCACCAGCAAGATGTCCTTTGACAACATCCGTGTGAGTCCCCGCCATGGGTCAGGAGAATGTTTCAACCTGGGGATTTGGGTCGTGGGTCCCCTGGGTGGGTCCAGGGCAGTCTGGAGCCAGTTTCACATGTGATGGGCTGAGAGCTTGGTCCCAGGATGCCTGGCGGGGAACTGCGTGGCTGGGTGAGTTCTGTTTGAGGACTGGGAAAATGGCTAGAGCGAGAAAGTGAGGTTTGGGATGAACATGAGCAGCACCTGTGGAAGCTTGGGCTGTGGCCAGGAGACAGGGTGTTTTCAGGAGGGTTTAGCTGTGGCACTGGAAAGGTTCCATGCTAAAAGAAGAAGTTCTCCGTGTCCTCATGGTGGGGTTTGAGAGATGAGGGTGGGACAGGGGGACTGTTTACCTCAACACAGCCCTGCTGCCCAGCAGGCCTGGCTGACGGAGATCCACGAGTACGCACAGAAGGATGTGGTCATCATGCTGCTGGGCAATAAGGTGCGTGCAGGGTCCCCATTACCCCGTGGTGCACTGTGCTGTCCCTGTGGCTGGGTGGGATGGGGCGAGGGGGATGCAGCCTGCCTACGCCTTCCTCTGGGCTCTGCTGCTTTTTGGGCTCAGCCAGGCCCAGAGGTGACCTCAGAGGTGTGGGGGTGCCATCAGAATGGCTGGGTGGGCCCAGCAGCCAGTGGAAGGTAGCACAAGGCTGACACTTCCAGTATGGGATGGTTCAGGTAGGGGATGGTCCTTCTAAGGGGTGCTGCTGGGTATGACGTGCCCACCTGGGTCCCAGATGCAATTCCAGTTCCCAGGTAGTCCCAAGTCCCAGATGCCCGACCAGGTCACAGATTCTCTATTG
>JAOXOE010000787.1:10769176-10856485 GCA_028565055.1 Phoeniculus purpureus
CACTGAGTGTGTGGTGCCAGGCACTCACTGTGCTGTGTTGGGTGCCCAGTGCCTGACTGGATACTGGATTTTCTGCTGGGAGTGGATGCCCCCATAATCATGGATGATGGTGGGTACTTCATGCCCAGCAGGGTACCAGAAGCCCACGTGGGTCCTGGATGCCCCTGGGTACTAGATGCTGCTACAGGCCCCTAGTGTCTCCAGGTTTTGGAAGCATCCTTGATGCCACCTTGATGCCAGGTCCCAGATGCTCAAGAGCTCCTGGATTCTCCTCTGGGCACTGGATGTACACGGCAGCCCGCTGTGCACCCGACACTGCCTGCTGGCCAGATGCCCCAGCTGGTCCAGCTACATGGCAACATTTTCCTTCCCTCTCCAGGCTGATGTGAGCAGTGAAAGGGCTGTGAGAACAGAAGATGGAGCATCTCTGGCCAGGGTGAGCCATGCCAGGGTCTAAATTTGCTGCAGCCCCTCTAGACAATTGCATGATGCTCAGGGTTCCTGGGCAATGTGCCAGCCCCTCTGATGAGTGCCCAGGGCCTCCTGCCTCTCGCACTGGCAGCAGGGCAGGCGCTTGCACGCCCAACCTGGGACAAGACAGGGAGGGCACTTTGTCCCTGGGCCTGGGCCAGATGACTGGGACCATTCAGGGATAGAGGAGGGCATTTCAGGGCTGTCTGTTCATGGGGCCCTGCTGCCTTTGCAGGAGTATGGGGTGCCCTTCATGGAGACGAGCGCCAAGACAGGCATGAACGTGGAGCTGGCCTTCCTGGCCATTGCCAAGTGAGTACCTGAGGGACAGGAAATCTGGCAGGGGTAGCGTTCCTCCAGCCCACTGCCTCCCACACTGGGGCAGGTGGGGGTTAAATGGCCCTACCACCCCAGGGAGCTGAAGCAGCGCACCGTGCAGCTGCCGGACGAGCCGCGCTTCCAGATCCAGGACTACATTGAGTCGCAGAAGAAGAAACCCAGCTGCTGTGCCTTCGTCTGAGAGCGGCTGGGAGGAGCCAGCAGCCCTGGGGCTACAGGCAGGCAGGAGGCAGAGTGGGTACTCAATCCTGCCCTCGAGCACCCCAGGGAACCAGGCTGTGACAAGCCAGGTGTGACAGGACACTACAGCAGAGTAGAGCCATTGCCCCAGTACCCAGATCCATGGGTCCCATCCTGCTGTGCTGCAGGGTGATGCCTGGAGCTCAGTGTGTACTGATGGGGGAATCACTATGGTATGGGGACTGACAACCTGGCCAGCAATCACTGACTTCGATGCCTCCATCACCCAAACAGGTTATGGCCCTGCACTCAGCTGAGGGGCCCTTGGATTAGCCAGAAGGGCCGTGTGTGCCATGGATGAGTCCCCAGGCAGCACCCAGCCCTCCCCCGGAGCCACCCCAGCTCTCACTGCTGCTCTTGTCTGGCTGGAAGAGCCTGATCCAGCTCCCCATATCACCGATGCTGCCAGGCTCTGGCTTCCCCGGAGGGAGTCTTGGCTCTGCCCCACTGGCTCAGCCCATGCCCAGTCTTGGCTGTGGCTCCTCACGACTGCTGTTGGCTTTGATCTTGCTGAACCATGAGCGCAGTGCTGGAGGGAAGGAAGGGCTGGGATGGGGCAGTGTCCAGCCAAGCCTGCTCCTGGTGTGAGAAATAAAACTCCCCTGGGGGCTGTCCGGGTGATGCTAGGGGCACTTCTCGTACACACAGTCATTTGGAAAAGCCTTTATTTCCCTCTTCTTGTAGCTACAGGAATTAGAGACTTTTTTTTTTTATTTTAGCAAGAAAGGCCTTTTTCATTTCAATCCGTCCAGACAAAACCATGTCTGGCCTCACTCAGGCTGGGGCTGGTGGGGCAGAGGTGCCTATGGTGCAGCCTGAGGCTGCTCTGCCTGCCAGGACAGGTTGCGTTTCTCTGCCATCGCTGCACGTGCAACACAGCTGTCTCCTCCTGCCTCTGGGAAACTGCAGCTGAGACCCACTCTCTCGAGAGCAGATGCCTGAGTTGCTTCAGCCAGCAAAGGCTGCTTCATTGGGCGATGATGGGGCACGGGGCCCAGCATTGCTGGACACTCCCAGTGCTCTGCCAACCCCTCAGCCCACTGCTGCCTCCCCTGAGCACTGCCCAGATGAATATTTGGTTATGCAGCTGAAGAGCTGATGCAAAGGGCAGCTGCGGGGGCATGGCACTGCCGCACGTAGGAACTGGGGACTGTCCGGCACATCCATCCTTGCCAGCATCTTCCCTGGCCCTGCACAGGAGCTGCTTGACTCTCACAAGCCCCAGTGCCTCCTTCACCCCTGCTCTGCTGCTGGGTCCCTCTTTGCAAGTTTACAGATTAAAGCTGGTTATTTTTGAGGCTTTGCATCCGTCTGGTTATTTTATTGTGTGAGAAATCCCTGCCCTGGGTCTGCACCGTGGGAGGCTGCTGTGGCCGGGCATTGTGGAGCAGCGGGTCAGGGGGGCCCTGGCAGCAGCTGTGGAGAGGAGGTAGAACTACACGGCCCCCTCCTCTCTGCTGAGGCTTTCGTTGCACATTTCAGGCGGTCCAAAGGTGAGAGGGGAAGAGTAAACATGGCCTGTTAAATTAAAACCAACCTCCTCCCCTGCTGTTCTCATGGTGCAGAGTCCAGCATTCCCCAAATAACTCTGTCTTCCCACCAATGGCATTACTGCTGCTGCTTGGCTGATGTCTGCAAAAAATGCTGGATGGCTTCAACACAAACAGACGTCGGCTCTTTTTGTCTTCCCCCCTCCAGCCTGAGCCCCCTTAACATCACACAGAGCTGCAAGAGGAGGCAGCAGGGGTGTGCGGGGGCTGCTTGTGCCCTGCCATTCTGTGGGCACTGCTAGAGCCTTGTAAAACCCAAAAACATCTCTGGCTGTTTCCTTTGCTGCTGCCTTTCTCCTTTATCACAGTTCTGTACTCAAACCAGCCCTTGCAGAGCTGCGGTTGGTTTCCTGACTTAGGGCAGTGGCCCCAAAAAGCTTGTGCCCCCCTGAACACACATGTCACTCACAACCCTCTTGCCAGGGAGAGGGTTGATGCTGCAGGCGATGAACTCCCTTGTCCCAGGGCTGTACTGTGACACGCTTGCCCTGGTTTCTCCTCTCTGCAGGCATCTGCCGCCGTCCACTGTGGGATTCCTCTCTGCTGCCTTTCTCTGGGCTGCGCAGCCGTGGGCGAATGCTCAGCCAAGTGGAGGAAAAAAATGAGCCCACTGTCTGCTCCCAGCTCCACACAGCTGGAGCATGGCCACCTCCAGTGCAGGGGGACTCTCAGCCACTGAGGTCCCTGCAGCAGAGTTCCGTGCAGAAGTGCGGGTGGAACTCATTCTGTACCGTGTCCTGTGTCCTGTTCTGTATTCTGTGCTGTGTCCTGTGCCATGCTGCCATCACCTCCTTGCTCACTCAGCTGCTGCATCCTAAGGATGGCTATCCTAAGGATCTTTGGCCAACCTGATGTTCAGCCAAGGCCTGAAGCCTGACAGTGAGATGTTGATGGCACCTCCATGTCACCCTCCACAGGACAATCCCGGGGGCTGGCTCTGCCTTGTTGCTGCCTTTGGTTGACCCCAAACCCCAAGATCTTGCTGTCTCACAAACTTCTGCAGCCAATTCTGCTTCCCAGGCTTCAAGCAGTGCATGTTGTCAGGGCTAGGGCAGAGCAAATCCCCTCCAAATTTTCCCCCATCTGCCCACTCTCGGGTACAGGGTGCTGGCAGCTGTTCTGGGGAATGATGCTCTCATTTCCTCTGCACAGTAGGTCACAGTGACCCCCCACTGCTGCTTCCCACGCAGCTGCAGTTTGGGGGTTTATTCTGCTTTTGAAGCTATAAGCATCCCTCCAGCGTTGGTGCTGGTACATGGAGTGACCTTCGAGGACCGAGCAAGGGAACGGGGGACAAGCCAGGAGAGGCGGAGTAGGGGTGGAGCGAGCCCATGGCGAGGGGGCTCAGCGGGGAGCGCGGGCTGTTGAGAAAAGCCGGAGGTGGCCCTAGGAGGGCGATCTGGCCCCACTGAAGAGGTCCGATCCCACAAGGATCAGTCCGACCTCAAGGAGGAGCTGTCCGGCCCAATGGGGCAGCGATCCGGCCCCACCGGCAGTGGTCCGAGCCCAGCGAGAGCACTGCGGCCAGGCACTAGTACCCCGTGGCGCCGTGCCCTGGGCGCCCCGACGGAGTACAGCCTCATTTGCATAACCCCACCACCCGCCACCACCCGCGCACGGCCACGCCCACCAATCTCCTAATTTGGTCTCTCTGTCCCCGCCCATCGCTCGGCTTGGACACCGCCCAGGCCTCGCCCCGCCCCTAACTATAAGAGCGTCGTGCGGAGGGGCGTGCGTTGCAGAACGCTGAGCGCGGCTGAGCCGCTCCCGCCATGAGCAGCAACGCGGGCCCCGCGACGCGGCGGTGCCTCCTGGAGCGGGGGCCGGACGGTTACGGCTTCCACCTGCACGGCGAGAAGGGCAAGCCGGGCCAGTTCATCCGGCTGGTGGAGGCGGGGTCGCCGGCCGAGCGCTCGGGGCTGCGCGCCGGGGACCGGCTGGTGGAGGTGGATGGCGAGAACGTAGAGCGGGAGAGCCATCAGCAGGTGGTGGAGCGCATCCGCGCCGCCGACGGGGCCGTCACCCTCCTCGTCGTGGATTCGACGGCTGAAGAGCAGCCACAGAAGCGGGGCGAGCCCGATCCCGAACCCCGCTCCGTCGCTGGCGGGCAGGTGGTCCCGGAGACAGCGGAGCCCGCGACGCGGGAGCCCAGTACCGGCGAGCAGCGGGTAAATCGGGGAACGGGGCTCGGAGCGGGGCGGGAAGCTGAAAAGTTTTCGGGGGTAGAAGTGAGTGGTGGGGGAGAGATCATCGGGACCCCGCGAGAACTGGCTTCGAGGTGGTCGCTTTGCAGCTGAAAGAGCGGGAGCTGCAGCCACCGCGTCCGCCGAGATCCGCGCCCCCCTCCGCTCCCTCGCCTCTGCCCCGCCCCGGGCGCCCCGTGGGGTTTTGCTGTCTGTTCTTTCTGTTTTGCTTTGAAGGCGGCTCCCCGGGAGCACCGGGCCGCGCCCGGCTACTTTTCCTTTTGAATTTCTATTTTATTTGTTGTCTTTAATACTCTCCTAAGCCGGCTGCGGGGCCAGGCAGGCACACTGGGCCCTTCAGACTCACAACCGAGCAGCCCCTTTCGGTGTCCCGCAGCCCTTCGGCACGTCCTGCGTCCTGATAGGGTCGAGGAAGCAGGGTGATAAAAGCAACATGGAGCGAGGGCGACTGCGGATTTCGACGTGGAGGTGAACCCCTGTCCAGGGCCGGGGACGGCTGGTGTTGATCTGCACTGAAATATAATAAAAAAGATGTGGCAGAGGGTGTGTGGGGGGCTGTGACTGAGGAATTTGGGGGCAGTCACTCGTGCCCTGAGTGTGTCGGATCTCTGCTGTGGAGCAGAGGTCGTGAAACGCATCCCAGACAGGGAGGTTTGGATCCTGTCCGACTGTCCCGGTGTGCAGACAGTGATTCAGGAATGTCAGCCCTGCATGACGTGTGGGAGTTTGCAGTTGCACAAGTTGCACAAACGGGTGGTGCGCGAAGGTGAGGCGTTGAGAAATACTGACCTTCCCTGCCCAAAGCGGTGGTTCCTAAGAAACACCCTGGGCTGCCCTAGACAATACTGCTCTTTATTTACTCAGCAGAACTCGATGTTTGTTGTCACAACAGAGATGAGGATGGTCTTCCTGGGAAACAGGCTCCTGGTGTGCTTGGGGTGGGGGACCTCTTAGGACTTGCTTGCAAAGACCAGCTGAGAAGGGTCAGTGCTGTGGGGCCTTTTCAGTGCTAGTGCTGAGCCCCAGCCAGACTTTTTGCCCCGCTGAGCTGTTGTCACACAGGGTAATGCTGAAGATCGGGTGTTTTTATTAGTTGTGGACTTGAGCCTTGTGCTGGCTGTCTGTTGTCCCCAGTGAAGTTGATCCACTGCAGGGCACTGGTCTCATCTCTGCCTGGCTAGAGCACAGCTACAACACCTCCCTAATGGGCTCATTCAGGTGGCAACAGGCAGGATCTGCCCCTGTCACTGCCTCACTTGCTCACTGTCCCCTGTGGCATTACTAGTCGATCGTGCCCTGTTCCCTGCTGCCGTGATGCCCTCCGGTATGTCATTGTGCCGTCACCCCGTCAGGGTCAGTGAGACTGTCTGTGCTGTACTTTCCACTCCCAGATTCCTCCTTGGGTTGGGAAAAATAAAAAGGGTGTAGTTAATGCTGCTTGGACAGGTCCCTGGCCAGGCTTGGGGGTCTTGCTGTAGGGTGGCTGCCTGCTCACAGGGGCAGAGGAACTAGAGGTGCCCCATGTGCTTTAGTAGGGAGCAGCAGCCCTAGCTGAAGATAACACCGTGGATTTTGGGGATTCAACCCTAGCTGGAAACACCCCACAGTCCTGAGGGGCAAGGTTGAGGCACAGCAGAGATACCAGAGAGGGTTTCTCTATGCACAAGAGCAGGAAGTGGCTATCATGGTGTGATATTGCCGCATGGCCCCAGATGGTTTCTCAACAGGTAGCAGGAAATCTTGTGGCTGGGGGCAGGGCCCGGTGCTCAGGGCTGGGGAGCAAAGACTGCAAAGTAGATTTGGGAGATGTTGCCCTGGCTAGGCACCCACCACACAGGGGGAAAAATGCCAGGCAGGATGCCAAGCTGGAGCAGGCAGAAAGGAAATTATCTCCAGCAAGGCGGGAATATGCTGCTGTGCCTGTTCTCTGGCAGCTGAACCCCATCCCCCTGCAGCACCCAGCACCCTGTCCCACCCCAACAGCTTGGTGGGATTCCCTCGGGATCACTGTGGGGGCAAACAGGAGGTTTGCATATGCCAGAGTCTTGTTTGTTTTATTGAGCTGGACTTGCCTTTATTTGCCTAATGAGCCTGGAGACAGTCACTGCTGAAAGAGCTGGACCCAACCTCTCTCCAAACCCTCCCGGGTCCTGTACACTCAGCACCCCTCTGTGCCAGGAGCTCAGGGCTCCCAGTGCTGAGCATGAGCCAAGGAGTTTTTGTGGGGGGTGATCATGGGCTCCCTTCTCATTACTACAAAACCCTGGGTGTGCAAACCCTCATCATGCCAGGGTGCAGGTTTTTATCCCCACTGGAAGCAGCTGGGGAGCTGCTCTGTGCCCTCCTCCTTGGTGGTGCTGAGCCAGTGGTGAGTTTTACACTGCCACGGCCAGTTCTGCTTTTGAGGCTGTGGGGACTGTCCCCAGCTCTCGGCTGGGAGCTGTGACAGATCATTCTCCCTCCACTTGTGTTTCTGGAGGCTTTGGCTGCTGAGGAGTGGCTTGAGAAAGTTTCATGCAAACCACACGGAGTTGAAGCCACACTTGTAGCTGCCCTGGTGTGAACTGGGGCTGCTTTTACCAGAGCAAGGCTTTTGCTATCAGTCTCAGCCTTCTCTTTTATAAACTCAGCCCTAAATTCTTCCCTGCCAGCAATGCTCATCCCTCTTCATAAAAACTGTGTGAGCCTCCCAGCACTGGGTTTTGGGGTACAACAGGGAGCAGACCCCCCTGTCTGGGAGCATTGCACTGGGAATAGCTGGTGTCTAATTAGGAAATGAATTAGATTTCCTCTCAAGGCAGCTGCATGAAAAGCAGCTCCAGTCAAATGGGACGTGACAGGGATGCTGTGAGGAGACTGCTTTGCATCCCCTTTGTATGGAGCACGAATGTGTGCGCCAGATTTCGGGACCCGTGTGAATGGGCTGGCCCAGGCGTCCCCAGAGCCACTGCAGTTCTTCTTGAGTAACTGGGACTGCTGCTGCTGATGGGCTTGTTGCTGCTTGTAGGGCTGTGGGGAGTATCCTGTGACTTGGTGTTTCTAAAGCTGGCTTGAAATTGCAGTTGAGGGGCTGGGAGCTGGGGAGGGGGTCCTGGCATATTATGTTGTTCCTGGGACTGCTGGTCTTGACAGATGGCCAAAAAAGTGCTGTGGAGGGGTGGTCTGACACATGGGAGGGGGGTCTGGAGGTGCTCCAAGTCCTGCTCCTGGGCAGAAATAGGGATGTGATGCTGCTGAGCTCCTCAGCTCAAGTGGGCATCTCTGCTACACTTGGGTGCAGAAGGGGGTTGGCATGGGATGCTCGTGCTAGGGGCTAAGCCCAGCTCCCCCACCACCCTCCCCACCAGACATTGTAATTGCTTCTAACAAGGCTTGGCCACTAATCCCTGCCCCAGTGCAGTAGGGGTGCTGCTGGTCTTGTAGTTGAGGACACAAAAGCTTATAGAAACTGGGGGCATTTCTGTTTTCCTGCATTCAGCTCCCACCCACACAGCCACGGAGCTTCTCTGCATTGTGAGTGCTGTGACCCCAAGACACCTCTGGCCTCGTGTCCCTTTCTGACCAGGAGACTTTGGGGATGGAAGGATACCCTGATGCAGGATGCTCACCCCACGGATAGGCAGGATGGAGAATTGGCTGTGGTTGTGTTTTAGTCTGGGGAAGAGAGATTGTGATTTAGTCTGCTGGTAGGAGAGATTTGGTGAGGAGGAAGGCAGCCTGGCACACTGAGCTGGGGGAGCTGCCAGCCACGGGCAGGGGGATGCTTTGGGGCTGGGTCACAGCTCTGTGAGGGCATGACCTGTCCTGAGGCACCTGCCCATCCTCGGGGCTGCACACGTCCCCTACACTTCCCCAAATTCACAGCCCCAATGTCTGTGGGAGCTTGAGCTGCCAGAGCTTTGTTGGTACTGCTGGGATTCAAGTCTTCTCTCCTCCTCCCAGCCTGGGAGCGATGCCAGTGCTGCTTGCTGGGTGCTCCCTGTGGCTTTGTCCCGAGTTATCGGCGTGGAGCAACCCTGTGGTGCTGCCAAGGGCACTGGGAACCTGGGTGCTCATATGGCCCAAACCCCCTTCCTGGGGCACAGCCAGGGCATGGACTGAGGGAGGTGCTGCCTCCCTCCAGGCTCCACCAGCTCCTGTGTTTTGGTCTTGGTTTGGGGCCTCCCCATCCTCACTCTCTCTAGGAATTGCTGCCTGGGTAGGGGTGTTGGTGTGGCAGCCTGGGCACCCCATGAACCTGCTGCCATCTGAGCACAGGAACCAGGGCAGAACCCACAGCCCAACCCCTGGCATGGGAGCACCCTGGGGGCAGCCTGGGCAAAGTCAAGGGGTCACAATCCTCCACTCAACCAAGGAACATGCTGCTGGTGTGTGGAAAAGTCACACCACCAGCTCCTTGGGGTGCAGCTGGGCTACTGCACTGGGTATTGGGGTGGGTCCTGTGTGGGTGCTGGCACCCCAGGCTCACCTTTGCCCCTTGGCAGACTCAGTTGAGTGCTCAGTATCCCTCCATTCCCACAGGGTTGGTGAGAAGTGCCGCTGCAGCAACCTGGCCAGCCTTGACCCTATGGGCAGGTGTTGTACAAGAGGATGGGGTTTTATCACAGTGACTGCTAATGTGTCACTCTGGCCCATGCAGGACCCTGTGCTACCACAGCGGTGCCAGACACGGGGTGCCAGCACACCAAGGATCAGGCTTTCCTAGCAGGAGGCAAGGGGGATTTCACAGCTAGAAGGGAGTGTGCTGTACAGGGAACAGCACACTGTGGGTACAGTGAGGGAAATTCCTGCAGTGCATCACCCCAGCAATGCTGTGGGTTCCAAAGGAGAACAAACTGACTCAGGAGAAAGACTAAATATTAACTCCCACCCCAGTAAGGAACATTTTGGGAGCTTGAGCACAGTTTTGCTGCTGGGAGAGCGTGACCCAAGCCTGGGATCTGATGGGCAAGGCAGGATCAAACTTAGTTTATCTATAAACTTGTACAAGTGGTGTTTGGGTGCTGGGGTTGGAGCAGTTCTGACAGGGCTGCCTGCAGGCAGCGGGTTCGTGTTGTCTCATGCCTCTGGTGCTTTCTGGGCATCCTGCTGGGTGAGTGGAGACGGGTCCTGTTTACCAGGGGTGCTCCCACAGATGTTCCTTCTCCCTACTGCTCACAGTGTGGGGAGCTGTGCACTTAAAGAGCTTGTGGGGGGCTGGGTGTGGGGCTTGGGCTGCTCCAGTTGGGTTCCCTGTCTCCAGGTGCTAGTGGATGCACAGGTCAGGGTGAAACTGGGTGCATCTCTCCAGGGTGTTGCCTCGTGGAGAGATGAACATCCCATGTTGCACTGTCCCAGTTGAGCTGGTTTTCTGTTTTGCAATTGTGGAGGGTCATGCTGGGGTGTTGGGGCACCAAGGCTGTTCCATCCAGACCCCAGTCACCTGCCCATATGCCCCTGCTGTGCTGACTATGACTTCTGGTGCTGTAGGGTAGGAAGTCCCACTGGTCCCATGGCTGGGTTTGCCACGTAGAGCAGTGCTAGAAGACTTCTCCAGTAGCAAAGGCTTCCCCTGTGGGGTGGGGGATGCTCCCCAGCAGCCTGGGCTGTGTTTTCTTCACCTGCACGTGGCAGTTGCAGTCCTAATCCCAAAAAGAAGAGCATGGTCTAAGGACATGGTAATAATGTGTTCCTTTAATGGTTTTCTGTAATCTGTGTGCCCTGCACTTAAGTAGAGTTTTGAGTTCATGGGCTGTTCTGGCACCCTGTGTCCCAGATCAAGGTGTCTGTAGGTGCAGGTGGCCACCAAGGATGGTGCCCCTGCCAACCAATGGTGCCCTTGCCAGCCAGTGAGTCACCTGGTGGTCCCAGCACTGCTCCTGTGTTTGCAAGCAGCTCTCACAGCTGTCCCTGTTGCAGGAGGAACTGCGGCCTCGGTTGTGCTGCATGAAGAAGGGCCCCAATGGCTACGGCTTCAACTTGCACAGCGACAAGACTCGTCCAGGGCAGTATGTGCGTGCTGTGGACCCTGACTCACCAGCTGAGGCAGCAGGACTGGCCCCCCAGGACCGCATCATCGAGGTATGAGGGCATCTCCCCAGAAACTCAGTGCTCCCATGCGTCCTGTTTTCCTGGGAGGACCAGCCCTTTGCTGGGATGGTGCCTGGTGTCCCCAGTACCAGCAGTGACTCACGGCACAGCCTGACCCATCCCCACCCAGGGGAGCAGCACCGTGGAGGGCTGGGGCTCAGTGCTAATTACCTGCCTGTGGGTTCAGGGATGGAACCACTATCCTCTGCTGACAGCAAGAGTGTCCTGGGGTGGGGCTGGCTGAGGACAAGGTGCACGATGGCCCCAAGCCCTGCTGCTGGCTGTGGCTGGGCTTGGGGTGGGGACGGGGTTTATACCAAGAGTGATAATGACTCAAGAGGACAAGGACTGAGTTCTGACCCCACTGCTGCATTTGGGATGAAGCTTTGGGTTTCCAGCAGCCATGGCATGAGGGCTGAGTGCTGTGTCTGTGCTGCCCATCTCCTGCACCAGCCCTGGGTCCAAGCTCTGCCAGGCGCTCCCTGCCAGCCTTGCCCCTCTGATCCTGTGCTAATCACTTGGAGCAAAATCTGCTTTTGATGAGGTTTTTCTAGCTTCACTGCTAATCCCCATGATGCTGCAAGATACCTATGGGGGGCTGTGGGGTGGCTGTGTTGGGGCTGTGACTGGTACCCTGTCCCTCTGTGGAGCTCCTCCCAAGGGCTGGATGTGCCCTAGCAGTGGGGGTGACTGTTGCTGTGCCCACAGGTGAATGGGGTGTGCATGGAGGGCAAGCAGCACTCTGATGTGGTGGCAGCTATCAAGGCAGGTGGTGATTCGACCAGGCTGCTGGTGGTGGACGTCCTTACGGATGAGTTCTTCAAGAAGTGCAAGGTGGTGCCCTCAGAGGAGCATCTGGCAGGTGGGCTGGGGGCTGTGCTGCAGGGAGGGGAGGTCTGTGTCACCTCTGATGGCTCTGTGTCACTTTGTCACAGAACATGGGGGAGTCCCCAAGCCCTGGGAGATGGAAGGTCTCACCACTTTGGGACCAAGCAGGGCCACCCAGCTTTGGCATCCTCCTGCTTGGCCAAGGGCCCCAGGCTGGGTCATTGAGGCTGACATGGGCTTTGTAGGAAGGCAGGACCCCAGTCTGCCACCTTAGGGCCAGTTTATGGTCCCAAGCTGCACTTTGTCACGTTTTATGGCCTGAGAAGTGAACAGGTACCAGAGACCATTCACTGTCCTCCAGCCTCAGCTCATCTGTGAGACCCTCCTTGCTGACATGGTGGTCCCTGGGAGGATTGTGGCGGGGAGTCTCACTGGGCTCCAACATCACGGCTGTCATGATGGGGCTGGCACTGAGGGGTGGGTTAAGGAATTCGGGACCCAGCAACACCTCAGACACTGGTCATGTGTAGCCCTAGTCAGGCACTGCTGTGCTGATTGGCCAGGGGGCAGAGAAACACCCAAGCAAAGGTGCCAGGGGCATCCTCACCCAGCACCCTGTTCTCAACCCCCAGGTCCCTTGCCAGAACCAGTTGCCAATGGTGACATAGGGAAGGTAAGAGAAGCTTCATCTTGCTTTTCATCCCATCTATGCCAGTCTTCTGTTTAGATGTCCCTGTACTCATGGGTGGGTGACACCTCCAGGGACCATAGTGCCCTCAGACTGCCACACAAAAGTGGCTACCACTGGAAAAGGGCACTGGGAGTTGGTTCCCTGTGGAAAGTGGGGCTGCAATGGCTGCCTTCCTCCTCTTCCTCCTCCTCCATCCTCAATGGTGCTTTGGGGCTGAGAGCTCTTGTGCTCTGCAGTAAGGTAACATCCAGCCCTGCAGCCACCCTCCTCCTGCTAAAGCCAGGGCACTCTGCCCAGGGTTTAATCCTTTCCTGCTCTGGATGGGCCGTGCAGGAGGTATTTATGAGCCTGGAGCTCACAGGGGATTATGTGTGGGGAGGGTGGATTTCATAGCCCTCTGAGGTGGGTCTTGCAACTTTGGGGCCTGTTCCCAAAGTTCAGGATCACCCCGCTCACACTTGCTCCTGCTCTCTGCCAGGAAAATGGTGGAGAGCTCCAGTCCAACTCTGTGTCCAAGAGCCCGTCCAGCCCTGGGCCACTGGCCATGTCCCCTGACTCCAGTGAAACCCACAGTGAGGTAGGGCTGGGGATGCGGGGGGGAGGTGGTTGCTGGATACAGGGTCTAGGCTGAGCCCTCACTGCGGGGTCATCCTGGGGAACCCTATGGGGCTGACACAGCTGTTTCTCCACAGCCCCACACCCAAGAGGGTGACAAGCGCCATTCAGCGTCCGGCTCCCTGTTGGACCTTGACATCCCACTGGCTGTGGCTAAGGAGCGGGCACACCAGAAACGCACCAGCAAAAGGGCACCTCAGATGGACTGGAGCAAGAAAAATGAACTGTTCAGCAACCTGTGAAGGCCCTGGGGTGGGGATACGAGGGTCCACAACCCTGCCCTGGCCTCACATTCCCCTCTCCTACATCTCCTTCCTCCTTGCCATGGGCTCACAGTGGGAATGTAGGGCTGCTCCTCACCACCCTGGCCTGAGTGCTGGGGCTAGGTGGCCAGTGAACATCTCCACAGCAGGGTCCTGGGTGGTGGGTTTGGGCTAGGGACAGCTGGTGGTGCCCCCTCCCCCGTGAGCCCATCTCCAGGGAACTCCTCCAGCCCTGCACACCCTGGTTGTAGGCACAAGCAGGGGTTTGGTGGGAGGACCAAGGATTTGGGGTGATCCAGTGTCTAACACTTCTGATCCCTGGTTCTTCCCTCACCCCAAACCCCATCTCTATTGGAGCCTCCCAACATCAAACTGTCCTTTAACTACAAAACCCAAGATTTTTAATGACTTTTAGCAAGCCTCAGCTGCCCAGTCACCGACCACAGCGATTCCTCCCCTGACTCCAGCCTGACAAGCTCCGTCCACGATGACCCTGTCCCTTTGCCCTGCTGGCTGCAAGGAGGGAACTGGGTGCCTAGCACAGTGGGAAGCCCCCAGCACCCTGCCCCCAGGGCTATTTTGAAGAGAGGAGAAGGTGTTCAGAGCCAGCACAGCAAGCAATAATCTCCTTTGCTCCCGCTCACTCCTGGAGACGGGGCTGATCAGGGTTTGAATCCCACAGTTTTAATTTAAAGGCTTCTCAATAGACTTTTTCTTGGTTGGTTTTTTTTTTTTTCCAAAATAAGAGTTTTCCAATCACACCATTTATGTTGTGGGGTTTTTTTTAATGTCTTCTGTGAAAATTCGTCCTGTGGATGTTTTGTTTCCGTGTGTCGTGATTGGGTGGTGTTGTACTGTTGAACTCAAGAGAAATTCTGTTTACTGGAATAAACTTTCCTGACTTCACATGTCCAGTTTAAGGCTAAATCCTTCTGAAACCCAAAGGTGTGCAGGGGCTTACTCGGGGCTCTTTGTGCCACAGGGTGTGGAGAAGATGCAGGTAATGCTCCCAGTGGTGGGGAATGTGGGGGCTGGTTTGGGTACACATCAGCACCCAGTGGAGCCATGCTGGGGGCATTTGGAATAAACTGGCTGGTCCCAGTGTAGATTAATGCCTCGGGGTGATTAAAGGGCTCTAATCCCCTGGGAAGTGCAAGGAAGGCAGGGGTGGGTGATGGAAGGCTCTAATCTATGTCTGCTGCCCTGGTTGGAGGGTGGCAGCCCAAATCTGCTCCTGGCACCTCTGGGGGGATTGGAGTGAACCTGGATGGAAGCCCCGGGGCTTCCATCTAGGTCTGGGATATCCCAAGGCTTCAGCACCCTACCTGCTTCCCAGGGCTTGTTTTAAGCCCATGTAGGCAGCTTATAAAAGGCCAGGCTAAGCCTTTACTGGCAGAGTGGGCAAGTTGCAGGGACACTGTTCCTGGAGGACTCGGGCTGGCTGTGCTGCCAGCAGTGGCTATGGTGTGCTGTGGACCTGCAGCCTTTGCCCTGCATCTTTGCTTCCTCCCCTTCCGCACTCCACAGCCTGAGATGAGCTCTTCTGCCCGAGCAGCAAAAATGACAACCAAGTGCCAGGTTGTCCTCTGTGGACATGAGCCTGTGTCCTGCTCTCCCACTCTCCCCCCTTGGGCTCTGGCCTGCAATGCTACTGACTGGGGTTGCCCACCCAGGGCAGGAGTCAGGGGCACTCAGTGAATCCCAGGAGCAGTGTTTGGTGCTTCACTCAGGCTGATTCCCTGTGGAAACCCCAGCTGAGCCCTGCTGGGACTCCCCACTTTGCCAACTTTGGGGGGAGGGCTGTGGCTCCAGGACAGACCCAACTTTGTCTCAGGTTGCCAGGGCTCAGGCTTTTCCCAGCTGCCTGTGGAGGCAGGCGAGCGCCGGCGTTGCTGGGGGACTGAGGATGCCAAGCAGGGCGCTTGCTGGCTCCAGAGCAACCAGCTAGGAACTGCAGTGGTGCTGGGGAAGGCAGCACAGGTCCACTGTGCTCCCCTCAACCTTGGAGGCAGAGGTTAAATTTTATTTCTCACTCTGATCACTTTTGTAGGGGAGCAAATCCCACCTAGCTACAGTTTTCTTTCCAGCCTGGCCTTGCTTTTCTGGCAGAGGGATGAAAGTCCCCATGGAAGAAGCACAGAGCCAGCTATTCACTTGGCAGGTGCTGAGGGGCAGAATCTGTTCCTGCCCACAGCAGGTGATGAAGAGCATGAGGATTAGTAGCCCTTACCATGGTAATCCCTGCTGGAAATAGAGCTGCTCTTCACTTTTTTACTGCACAAAGCTTTCACTACAACTAAATCCACGTTAACTACCTGTTGTTTAAAGCACCACAATACGCTACTCCTGCACTTGGTTTCAATGTGAGTCACAGGAGGGCTGTATTTAACTAAAATTGGAAAATTAAACCCTCTAGATCCTAAAAATACAGTCACAGTGACACTAAAAATTCCACACTCTGGGAAAAACATCCAAAAACATCCCATGGCAAATGTGAAAGCTATTACCTGGTACTGCGTCACTGGAACAACTCACTTCTGGTCTAGAATTAGCTTTTATGGCTGCTACAACAGTGGGAAACAGGCAGGAGCATCAGTTGTCCTCTCCACCTTCTGTCCTCTCCTCTGAGCAAGCTTCCCTGCTGAGGAAACCATGCTGCGCAGGGCAGGAAAGGTCAGGCCAAATAACTGCATTTAACAGTCTGTCCAGAGGGAGTCAGGGAAGTGCCTCTTCTCAAGGCACAGATCTCACAGGCATCAAGCAGAGGCCAGCTCCTGCTCTAAATGTATCTGCCCCCAGTAAGAGATCATTTCTCCCCATTCATCTTACTGGAGAGCAGCAAATGGCGGATCCAGGCTCAGCTCCTGAGCTTCTTTCACTTGTGCTCTCCTTTTCTTTGCTTCCACAAAAGCAGCCTGGTGAGATAAGGTGTAATATCTCTTTGCTGGTGGTTTGAGGTTTCCACATCCAACATGTGGCTCTGAAACTGGAGGGAGTTTGTCTCAGCAGCCTCCTGCAGCTTTCAGTCCCCCCATTCTAGAGCAATCATGGTGAGAGTGGCTGATATCAACCATTATCACCACAGTAACTTGTCCTTTTGTTGTTCTCGCCTACTCCTAAGCCTCTTACTTCCAGGACCCAGCAGTGCCCCCCTGCAACCTGCCTCACCCCAGAAAATAAGATTCAAGGAGCCTCTGCTGTCCTCTGCTACAACTTCTAACCACCCTTAGCAGCCAAAGCGAGCAGCCCCACCACTCCCAGATAGCTCTGGGAAAACCCCTCAGAGTATCAAGTTTTTTTTATTCAAGAGAAAACAGATGGAGCTCCAGCACACTGAGACTGCTACTGTCACACTGCTCTAAGGGCAGGGGAAGAAGGAACAGTAGGTGCTGCATGGCCAGAAACTGGTGGCACCAGGAATCAATTACCTACTGGTGAATTTGCTGGAATAGCATGTTGAAGTTAGAGTGGTTCCTAGCCAAGCCTGTGGCTCTTCTCCAGGTCCAAATTTCAGGCAGCTGGCTGAGGCAACAAAGTTGACAAGATGACACAGTAACTGAAGGAGACAGCTGGAAACACTAGAAACAGTGAAGCAGAGCATCTAAGCACTGGTGTCCTCGACACCCAGACCTCACAACAGAGTCGAGTTCCTCCCTGGAAACCAGTGTCTGGATTTGTCTGTCAGGTCTCCAGCACCCCAGCTGGCAGCTTCATCTCAGCGTAGCTCTTCTCCACTACATGCTTTGTCTGTTCCAGGAGCCACTGTCTCTCCTGGTCACTGACATCCAGCCTCAGTGTCACCTCTTGGAAAACGCTGTTGACAGCAACCTGCACAAACAGAGGGGAAACCTGCTTTGTGACCAGGACTGAGCTAATGCTGCTCATGTTTTCTGAGAAGATGGGTTGTTACTGCACCTCCTTAAAATGAAGCTTTTTGAACATGCAGACACTGGCTTCATTTTCTTGACCAATTTTAGCCTCAAATTTGGTGAGACCCAGGTTTCTCACTCCTGCAAAAGAAACCAGAGAGAAAAGTGTTTCTGTTACCTGCTTGGCTGCCTCATCTATGGAAGCACAGGAGTCCCAATTTCTGGGGCAGATGCCTCTCACACATCAACTCCCTGTTTGTACCAGTGGAAATAGGTGGTTCCAGATCACATCCTGATTGTGCTCCTGTTCCCATACACTGAGCCACACTTACCATAGGACATCATCATCAGAGTTGCCTCCTTGCCGAACCCTCTGCCTCGATAGCTGGGTTCTGAAAGAGACAGTCAGAGTTGCATTCAGCTGTGAGACACAGATCAGTCATGCTAGACACTTTGCAGAAGGGACAATGACCCAAGGGATGCTGATCAGGACTGAACAGCCATGGTAGGGCAATGAGGATAAAAAGGTGCTGTAGGTAATGCGATATGTGTCCAATTTGATTCATGTCGGTGTGGGGGAATGTTGGGACCGCGCGATGGAATGTAACCTTCTGTTTTGCATACCCTATACCCTCGTATAACCAGAAGGCTATGGTTCCTGTGTTTTATGGTTTGTTCTGTGTGTTTGCTGGGGGGGGGGAGGTGTCTGTTCCTTGCTTCTGCTACTGCACATGACTTAGTTGAGGGTACATTGCCTAGAGGGCTCTTCAACTGTTGAAGAAAGTTTGAGAAGTTTCTGGAAGAACTACTGTGCATGCGCTGCCTGGAGGTGGAGAGTTCTTGGAAAAAACACACCTCCTATGAATATGCAACGAGGGTTAGGTTATATAAGGAACTGCTTTGTTCTTTACGGTGTGCGTCTTGGCAGGGCAGAGACCCCTGGCGTACCCAGCACTGTTTTTGCTTGTCTTTATTCACTTAATAAACTGTACATTTTGGTTGAAGCCCTGTTTGAAGCTAAATCATTTATCACAGTAACATCTGTTTGCAACTGGCCTGAGCCACAATGACAAAGGTCCAAGCTACGAAGCAGAACTTGACCTGCAATCATGATTTCAATCTCGCCCAATGTGGGATCCTCAGTGTCAGTGAGGAACAGATTCACATCGCCCACCATGCAGTCCTCGTCCGCTCGCGCCTGCCTGCACCACCTCTCTGTGTCCAACACGATGAAGGTACACTCTGGGGAAAACAAAATAGTGGCAGCATCTACAGGGCATGCAGAGAATTATTCACAAATTACTGAAGGATTAAAAGGAACAACAGCTTCAACAGGAAGGTATGATAATGGGACTTTCCCACATCCAGCATGCCTGGTCCCATCCACAAAAGTGTAAGAAATATTGGGAAAAACCCATTATGACAGTGACACAGACACCAGAATTAGAAACAGACAATCTAAGGAGCACGAAAACTTCCATCCTGTGTCTGAGGTCTCCAGGCTGTCTCACTCAGCAGCAAGCCTGGGCTAAGAACTGTTTGGTGCATGAGGCCAAGCCTCAGTGATTCACCCAACCCATATCCCTACTGATTGCAGTAGGGCTTCTAATGCCAGCTAAGACAAATGCTTCCGACTCAGGTCTTTGCAAGCCTCAGTATTTTCTATCTCACTACATTTCTTGCCGACTTTTATAGGCAGTGATTCATTACCTGTAGGAGCCAGGAAATCAATTCAGTCAACACACCTCAACCTGGTAATTGTAAAGTAATTAATTTTCTCAAGGATAAATACAACCCCCTCCACCTTTTTATGATGATCAGACCTGAGAAATGTTGACTGTGCAGCAGCAGCTCAGTAGATAACACTGTGGAAAATAAATCACTGTAATCTTTGAAAAGCTGCACAAAAAGGACACCAAGAGCCCTGGACATTCTCTAGTTCCCTGAGCACACAGCAATTAAGAACAGACAGGCAGGTCAAAGCCACTGTGGTAGAAGGTCTCACATCTCTGCTTCAGCAAGCAGAACCCAATCCCTGGGTGGTCTCAGCTTACTAATGAGTCTTTCACAGGACAGAAAGGACCCGCTCATCACTCCTACCCACCCTCAAAAAGTGTTTAAGATCCTCACTGTCCGTGTCTTCCCGCCAGCTGCGCTGCATCTCATACTCCTGCTCCAGGCTGAGCGGTTCAGAGGCAGTCAGGCGCTGCAGCTCCTCTGACTGCATCCACTCATGATACCTGACAAAAGAAGTCAGAAACAGATCACTGCCTGAGCTACAGCACCCTAGGCTGATTTCCACTAGTGCTCTGAGGATCAGGCTGTCCTGGAAACACCTGCCTGGGATACATGGCAACTTAAAAGTATCCGCTAGCCTCTTGGCCTTGTCTAACACAGGAACTGGTGTGTGTTCTCCATGGGAATTTAGCAAGTTGTCCATCCTGAGGGCTTTGTCTGCAGAGTGCCCCATACAAACTCTGTTTTTAATAGCACTGAGCATTGAGTTCCAGCATATTTCATCCTGACTAAGACAAAATCAGCATCTCCCAGACACTGACAGAGTGACTAATACTGTGCTGACACCACAGCTGGCCAGGCCCGTCCTTCACAAACATCTGCAGGCCTGCTCCTAATTTATCAAACATCCATCTGCCTTTATATATTGACAGTTTACTCTTGCACTTGTCTTGAAAGACATCAATGAACAAGAGAAGTACTGGTGGTTCACTCACAGCCAGGTTATTTCCCTTTTTGTGGGAATGCAGCAGTGCAGACAAAGTTCTTCATCACCAGACCTGGCAAACGGCACAGACCTGCCAGGGATGTCACAGGACAAAACTAATGGCCTTTCCAGGTGCTCCTTCCACTGAGCAGTTCCTGGGGGAAAGGCAGCCCTGCAGCAGTTAAGCCAAGACCCTTTCTGGACACACAATCACAGAACCACAGATTGGTGGGAGTTGAAAGGGACTTTCAGAGATCACCTAGTCCAACCCTTCTGCTAGAGCAGGGTCACCTAGAGCAGGTCCCACAAGAACAGTCCAGGTGGGTTTAAGACATCTCCAGAGCACGAGACTTCACAACCTCTCTGGGCAGCCTGGACCAGGGCTCTGTCACCCTCACTGTGAGAAAATTTTTAATTTATGTCTAAATTGAACCTCCCGGGTTCCAATTTGTGCCCAGTGCCCCTTGTCTTGTCACTAGGCACCACCGAGAAGGACCTGGTCCCATCCTCTTGACATAATCACTGATCAGATCCCCCTCGGCCTCCTTCTCTCCAGGCTGAACAGCCTCAGCTCTCTCAGTCTCTCCTCACAAGGCAGATGCTCCAGCCCCCTGATCATCCCAGTGCTGGGCTCTCCCCAGTAGTAATCTGTCCCTCTAGAACTGGGAAGCCCAGAACTGAGTGTACTGTACCAGGCGGCCCCCTCGCAGGCCAGGGCAGGGCAGAGGCAAGATGAGCGGCGCGGGCAGTGCGGGGCACGAGGTCGGACACGTACCGGGGCACATGTGCGGAGCTGTAGGGCACCAGGGTTACCCGCTGTCCCTGCAGCACCGTGTCCTGGTTAATCCTCATGTTCCCTGCGCGGAGACAGAGCCGGCACCCTGCTCGTGTCCCAGAGACGGCCAAGGACTGCAGGAATACCCCGCGCTCTCAGGTTCACACTAATCTCCTGCCAGAGCAGCTCATCCGTTCACGGTCCAGGTCACGGGAGCACCCCCCGAGTCTAGAAGACCCGCACGGCCTCACAACACACCAGAACGGAAGCTCCAGCCTCCGCCCCGCCCTTCCGCGCATGCGCGGAGGTACAAGTGTATCTTGTGACCGCGCCCCCACACGTGAGTCCAGCGTCCCAATCGCGATCGGCGCGTTCACCCCCGCCCCCGCCCCGCCTCTCCCCACGAGCCGGTCACGTGCGCGGAAGGGTCCAGCGGGCGGCGCGAATGGGGAAGGGGGTGGGGTCGCCGGCACGAGCCGCCGCCGCCGGTGGGACCCGGGGGTATCGGAGGTGAGGGGGGTAAGGGGTGGTCTGGTTTGGGGAGGGGCCCTGTGAAGGGGCTTTGGGGAGGAACCGGAGAAGGGTCCCCTGGGTGGGCGTGCGGTGGGGCCTAGGAAGGGTCCCGGGAAGGGCTGGGGGTGTTACCGAAGCGCAGGGCCTTGGTCGGGGACAGGAAGGGCCTCGGGGTGGGGGAGGACTTGGGGCTCTGGGGAGCTCCGTAGGCCTGACCCCGCTGGGCTGGGCCCCTGTGCGATCCGTGTCCCGGAGGTGCCGCTGGTCCTGCTGCTCCCTGGTGGGTCGTTAGAGGGTCGGAGGCTTGAACCGGGGTCTCTTATACTGGCAGATATTGGGTCTCTGTTCCCAGGCTGGCAGCGCTACTTCGGGGGCTCCTGTCACCCCCACCCCGGGTGTGTGTGAAGGCTCAGGGGTTGTTTGGGGTTTAGTAGTGCTGACGCTCTGTACCAGTGAACCAGAAGGGTTTGAACAAGTGTGAAGGATTTTATACAACTCTTAATCATTCTTGCTGTGACAAGTTATTTTTTGACACCGAAACCTTTCAGAAGGCTTTGGTTCTCTCTCTCCCCTTGTAGTTTTCTTAAGATAATCTGAAGTTCCTCAAATAGTTTTGCCTAGGTAATCTTGGTGTATGTCATGAAAGTTGCTGGGTGTTTGTCATAAGGTGCAGTGTCTACTTATTTCTATAAATGAGATGAAGAGGAGACTAGGCTGTGGTTTTTGCTTTGATTTGCAGGAGACACACGTGCTCTAAAAGCAGGAGCTGCTGAAGCAGCGGTATGAGCTCATCCTGCAGGCAGGCATTCTTCCTCCTGAGGTTTTGGTGTCTGAAATGGCCCCTCTGGCTGTTTGGGGAAGGTGAAGTTTAGTCATTGCCCTGCAAAAGGGCTGGGCCTTTTGGTTACTTGTAAACTAGTTTAACAGGTAGGAGAACTTTTCCTCAAGTCTTGAACCAAGTGGTGCTGGCAAGTGGGGTTTATCCAAAGTACCAAGGTCCTGCTAAAATCCTCTTGTGTCCAAATAGCAAAAGATCCACGTGAAAAGCTGACTCATGAGTTCCTCCTCTTGCCGACAAAGCTAACAGAACTTTCTGATGTTTCTCTAGGTTAAAGGCCACAGGAGCTGAAGATATCACCTTGAATACACCCTTGTGACCTTGCTCTGAGCCTCCCCACCATCTTCAACATGGCTGGGGGCATTACTGACACGGGAGAGCTTTACTCTCCCTATGTAAGTACCATGGTTTGGAGATCTTTTCAAAAGTCTGTTTTCTAAACATTGTGTTTTCATTTTCTACATCCCCATGGTCATAATCTCAGTGTTTTTTAAGAGGTGATGGAGGTCAAAGGGTACTTAAAAATTCTTAGTACTTATCAGGTTGGTTTTTTAACATCACGGGTAACTATATAACGTAAAGGAGCAGTGTCTGCTTGAGGTATGTTTCTAAAGGTGTCCAAAAGGGCTCCTTGTCCCATACCAGCTCCTGCATCCTTCTGCCCACTTTCTTTAAGTTTTATTAATGTTTTTGTCAACCCCAGTTCTCACATGAAGCTGCCATAAACAAGGAGATTTATGACATTGAAACTATCTCACTTTGCTTCCCTTTTTTGACTTTATATAATGTTTTACCCTGAAAACCTCTAAGAGTTTACTTATTTGTGGCTGTTGTAATTTGTTTTAAACCACTTGACTTAGAATCAGTAATTAAGATGTTTCTTTCTTGTAGTGTGGTGTTCTGGGTAAACTTCAGAGCCAATTACTGCTTTCCTCTGTTACTGGAAATAGTGGTTTTAATAGCCACGAGTGTTCATGTAGTACCAGCTCCTAAAAGCAGCAGTTTAAAAGCAGTGGTTGGTTTTTTTATTTAAGTGAACTCACTGACTATAGAACTGCTCCTGAAATGGGTTGGTTTCAAAGGTTTTAAAATTTCCATCCCTCTCTTAACTATTGAATTTAGAACAACTGTGTATTAGGCTGCAGAAATAGGTTGCAACTGAGAAACCGGAGAACAAGATGGTAACTGGGACATCTGGACCCTGAAGGATTAGTGTCACCTGCTCTCATGTTGTGATGTTAATGTTGTGTGAATCTCAAAGGCTCTGTGCTCTCCCCTTTCCCTGAAGATGTCAAGGCAGACTGAGCACACAGGCACCACTCTCATCTCTCTCTGCTTGACCAAAGTCAAGAAAAATCACCTGAGGTTTTTTTTTTCTTTCAAGAGTCCTTCACTGAAGAGTAACTCATGGCCCTGGGCGTTTGAGTTGCGCTCAGGGATCGACAGCTCTGCTGCCTGAATGAAAATAACTTTACTGCAAGCTACACTGGCTGACGTCTTGTTGTTGTTCTGGGAGACTCACGGAAAGATGAATTTGTTGTGCTGATGTCAGGGAAGGAAGGGCAGAAGTGCTTGCAGGGTCTTTGGGGAATAACTCTCCTGGTACTAATTGCTCCACACGCAGAGAAGTGTGCTCAGACACAGTTTTTTACTGGCTCTCCTCTGGAGAGATTCTGACCTACATAGAAAAAAACAACTTTGGGGTAATTTTTGATCTTGAGCTCAACTACATCTAGAGTCCAGGCAGGTCCTGTCCAGGTGTGCAGTTCTCTTCTGCCCCAGGCAGAGAAAAACCTCATTGCTGTAGTAAAATCCCTTCTTCAGATCCAGCTGCTTACTGGTAGAATGACAAGCAGGCTCTAAATTATAGTTCTGGGTATTTCCTGCTTGACTAAGACTAAAGAAGATCAAGAAGTTCTGAAAGGCAGTGTGTGTGCATAGTCATAACTACTTAGGCTCAGGACAGAAAATAAGGAGTGACCCCTAAAGGGAGGAGCTACAGCCCCAGAGTGTAGACCCTTCTGGTAGGATTTGAAAACTATTTTGTTTGCTTTGAAAGAACAAGCAAATAGAAAGCTTATGTCCTTTCCAGCATTAAAAGTTAGAAATAAATAAAAATATTTTAAAACACTAATTAAATGAAGAGGAGTATGGGCTTTTTTAATTCAGAAATGTGCTGCCACTCTGTTTGTTCTCTTTAGTTATAAGTTCCTTCCTATATTGATTTGCAGCATGGGTTTGTTCCCTCCCTGCTTGCTTAAAGATTGCTCTCTCAATTATATCAGTATTTGTGTGAAGTGTCTCAGGTGATCCTGGCACGGCTGCAGACCTTCATGTTGGACTGTGTGGATCATTGCAGGTTGGTCTGGTCTACATGTTCAACCTCATCGTTGGCACAGGAGCCCTAACCATGCCAAAGGCCTTTGCAACAGCAGGGTGGCTCGTCAGCCTTGTTCTCCTGATGTTCCTGGGATTTATGAGGTGGGATGTGACTGGGTGTCTTCAGGGGATTTGGTGGGCCAGTAAAGACAGTGCAGACTTTTATTGCTTTTCTGGGTGATCCTGTCCCTCTGCTGCTTGAGCGCTGGTCTCTTGATTTGGAGACATTATTTGGAGGGAGGCATTTTCTGCCTGCCTGCAGTGTGCTGCTGTCTCCCATTTCCCTGCTTAATTGGAAAGGCTTTTTCTCTTCTGGGACCTTTGTTCTAGCTTCCTTCTTTTGACACTGGATACATCCCTCTGTTGTCTCTGTCACAGATTGTTCCTTGAACACTAACCAGTTCACAAATGACACAGTGTCATTTCTTTGCTTCATGGCTTGCAGATGCAGTGCAGACCTGTTGGCTTGCTCCTGGCAGTGCTCTGGACAGCTGCAAGATTGTCAGGAAAACAAATTACTGCATATCTGGGCCTGTCTTTTTCCTCCTGCACCTTTGCTGCTCAAGACCTTGGAGCTGCTCTTGCGATTTCTGCGCTGGCTTGCCATGAGCTTCTGCCCAGATGTCTCCTTGCTGGAGCAGCAGGTGGAGCTGGAGGCTGTTGATAGAGCACTGATGTCCAAGTAGTTATTAATAGAACTGCTGTCTTCCACGAATTGTGAATCCCAGCTTGCTTCTTGCTTGGTTTTAAAATAAAATAAAATACCCTCCTACTGTTTGTGCAAATGAAATTTAGAAGTTTCTCTCTTGTCGTTAACCAGCTCTGTCAGCCTGAAAGTGCCTTTGACTTGAAGGCAGAGCTTCTTAGAGCTGTCTGATACTGCTGTGTAGAAGTACTGTGTGGTCAGTACTGACTCTGGTAATGCCTGTAAGTTCCTCACCTCACGACAAAGGCTTGAGAGAATGTAAACTATGGGAGTACCAGTCAGTGGGAGCTTTGGGAACAGTTCCTTTTAGATGTATACATTAGTTTAAAAGCATAGTTTCAGGTATGGAATGAAGCACCAGCAGACAGTCCTTCAAGGTCAACAGAAGAGTGCAAACCTGCAAAGCAAAATTGCACTGGATTAGGCGCAGCTCAAAGTCCTGTGTGTCTTGGGAGCTGTGCTGCCCCGTTGCTTTTCTGGCACTTGTGACTTCCTTGTGCCTGCTGAGGACCCTTCAGTGCCAGAAGAGTCCATGTGGAAATTGCCATGTGGGTCTCAGGTCAGGGCTGCCTTCTTTTATTATTGGAAAACTGATCTCTCACATGAGCTTGATAAGGAAGTTTTTCCTGTAGCAGTGAAAAAACAATTTAAAGCGTTAAATAAGATAGATTTGAGGTTTGGTTTGATTCAGTTTTTCTGTTGCAGGACCATTTTCAACTGAGATAATGTTATTCACTCCATCAGTGGCTCTCTCTCTCCCAGAACGGCTTTTCCTCAGCCTCTAGCAAAGTGTATTTGCATATATGTGTGATCTGTCCTGCTCTTGTACTGCTACTTCACTTCTGATGCTATTTGTAAGATTAAGGGATGGTAGTGTCTTTGCCACTGACCCTAATAAATAATCTTCAGAGTAGTACTGTGTTCTTCCTAGACCCCAAAAAGAGGAAGGAAGTTGCTTTCTAACAAAGGGCAAAGTCCTCTTGCCTTCTTCAGTCCACAGAAACACTGGGAAGGTGCCTCCCACATACCTAAAGTGTCCACTTGTGTCTGAAGGCATTTTATACTTTACTGTGTTTTGTGATCTGCTTGAAGACCTTAATCTCAGTAAGAGAAGGGAGCAGCAAACTAAGATTAAATACTGCATGAAAACCACAGGGTGTGTGGGGAGCTGATGGAAGGGTTGTTGTGCTTGGTTGGTTTGTTTGCTCCTACAAACAGATGGGAAGAATACTCCATCTCCCTTCAGTGGCAGTTTTTGGATATTATTGATACCAGTTGAACTTTTCTCTCCAGCTACATGACTACGACCTTTGTGGTGGAAGCCATGGCTGCTGCAAATGCCCAGCTGCGATGGAAGAGAATGGAAAAACACAAGGTTTGTGTGGGGTTGAATTCACAAATTTCTCTTGTTCCTTTATCCTGAAGGACTTGCATGAGATTCCTCTGCATCTCTGCCTTGTGTCATTAGGAACTCTAAAGGAATAAATTTCTACTGTACTTAACTTTGCCATATAAAATACGGCTGTTGGTTCCCTGTGGGGTTGCTCATTAAAGACAGGCTTTTTTGTTCTTGCTTTGAAAAATCTCTTGTGCTGTTCACATTTCCTACTGATGGTGCTCTCCTTGCTCAGAAGCGCTGCTTGTGAACGTGGAGAGGTGGCAGCCAATATATTGGTGCCATTTACAGTGTGCTGAGGCCTATAAATCCTTGCTGATCTCAGGTCATTTAACTGGGACAGGCTGGAATGTTCTTGCTGTCACTTGGGCTGCATCCCAGGGACTGGACACTCCTGAAGAATGTCCTTGCTGTAAAACTTACTTGTGGCTTTTTGGATCCTGGCTTTTCTGGATCGGTGTGTGGCATAATTTCTTGTGCTGATTTAGATCCCTGCCTGTGTGTTGGTGGGTTGCAATTGAGAGCTAGACTTGTCTGCTCTGGCTAGTTAAAACTGTGTATGTTTGCATTGGGTTTTTTTTCTGTCAGTTCTGCAACCCTGCAGACCTGCCAGAAGTTTCTAACTTCTTCATGCATATTGCTACAAGAATTGGGCACACTTGCTGTGTGCATGACTGCACATCCTGTTGTTTACTTCAGCCTGCTCTACCAGAGCCGCCTTCTGTTCTCTTCCACATCCCAAGCCTGGGCCAAGGACTCCCTGGTATTGCCTTTGCCTGCATATCCTGACCATCCCTGTTTGGGACCTTCCTTTGAGTTTGCAGAAGTGAGACCATGACGCTGGTGAAGCGACAGGCTGTACTGGGGGCAACAGAGATCTCAGCAGTGACAGTGATCTGGTCTTTTCTTCCAGGAGGATGATGAAGATGAGGATTCTTCGTCTGGAGTGTCTGACAGTGATGTTCTCCTCCAAGATGGCTATGAACGAGCAGAGACACGACCTATCCTGTCAGTTCGTAAGTACCAGTTCGTGCTTTCACTGGATCTGAGACCTCTTCTCTGCAGTGTCCCCGTGGGCTCCAGCAAGACTCTTTTGTCCATCTCACCCTTAATTCCATGCACACACATCCCGGAGCCCTTAGCATTTGCAAGATAAGACTCGTTGAGAATTCAGTTCACCTTCTGCAGTCTGATAAAGATCTTTTCCTTGTAGGTCACATCTTATTTTCAAAACACTTTTAAACTAGATTCTGCAGAGTAACGATACCAGTAGAGTAATCTGCAGCTCTGGAGTCATACTCACTGCCCTTCAAAGAGTTGCTAAAGCTTTCTGAACATCTTCAGATAGTCTGGCCCCTGGCTTTATTGAAGGACTGACTGAAACAAACTCTTTGTGTTTTCAACTTGCAGAGAGACGTGGCTCATTCAATATCTTTGAAATCACTGAGAGAGTGGAAATGGGCCAGATGGCTTCTATGTTCTTCAATAAAGGTAAGTGATTCACATTTTCAAAAGTGTCTTCAGGCCTGAGTTTGTGATGATTCCACCCTAAAGTGTCATTCTTCCTCTCTGTGGACTGTACTCATCTTCCTGTTTGGTGTTACTATGCAGTAGAGTATTTATGGGCCAGGTGGGCTAGAACCTGCATGAAAGGGAGAGTTCTGTGGCAGTAGCAGAAGTAGCAGGTTCTAAGCCCAGTTTCTTGAGCAGGTAAGGTTAAGTCAGTGCCTTTTGTGACTACTCTTAACCTGACCCTGCACTGCATTAGGGGTTGGACTTGATGATCTATTAGGTCCCTTCCAACCCTGATAATACTATGATACTATGATCTGTCCTCTGTGAGCTCTACTGTCCGAAGTGGTAGAGCTCAGCTGTAGCATTTGCGAATTCCATCTTGGTTGTAGCGTTTGAGAATAAGAAGTTTGGCCTTCCCTGAATGCCATATTAGTCTGAAGGAGATAAACTTGTGGGGAGAGCTCCTGAGAACTGCGTGTCTGAGGAGTCACGAAGAGAACTGCTGGGATGTGAACTGCTCAATGGCTCCCTGGAGTGCATATGAAAAGCAGCTGTCTTGTCTTCTTGCTTTTAAATGACTCTCATATGGCAGGGAACAAACTTGTGCTGCAATAAAGCTGTATCCATTGCTGCATGCGATGGAAATGCAAACAACAATGTTAGGCATTCAGAAACCTGTAAATTGGAAATGCTGCATAGAGCCAGAAAATCATCGGACACCATGGCAGTGCATTTTTGAGCCTGTCAGTCACCGTTTCTTGTGGGAAGTGACATCTTCTCTTGTTGACTGTCCACCTTACAAAGATGCAATGGGCTGGTTTTTTCCATTACATGACATCATCTTTATGCCGGCGTAAGACTGTTTCCTCTGAAGGACAGCTGGGCTTAAGGAGTGAAGATTCTTTGAACTGTATTATTCCTCATTTTAAAGTCCAATTGAAAAAACTTATTAATTTCTCTGCATGCATCTTCTGGGCCTTTGAAGATTTAAATCACTTAGGATCATCAAAATAATCCACCTTGGATCAGGCTGCTGCTTTTCTAGTCAGAGAAGAGGTGACTTGAGAGTGGGTTGGAGATTCAGAAATGTCTTTGCAGAAGCACTGGGCTGATCTGACTTTAGGCAAGGTTTTTTTCCTCTATGCTTTGCCATCTGTAAAACTCCATGAACACTTCCCTGTCTCTTGATCGTCCTCTGAGGAGTAGTATTTGGGAAGTGTTTTGAGAGCAAGCACCATGGAACGGGGCTTAGCAATATTGCTGAGGATGCAGCTGCAGGAGGGCTGGGAAAGCACCCAAGGCACTGTGCTCTGCTAAGCACGTTCCAGAAGGCCCCTGCTTTGCATGTGCTTCACAGGGGAGACACTACTGACCCTTCAAAGCCAGCCAAGTGTTGGGCAGTAACCTCCCGGACCTCTCTGCCTTGCTGTTGGCTGCTGCTCAGTCAGTAGAGGGTGCTGGAAATACACATCCTTTCTCCTGTCAGGCACTGATGTCCCTGTCCTAGCAAAGTGATATAAACTGCTTAGTGTCTAAATCTTAATCCTTCTTCTTAATGTTGCCTTAGCCAGAGTTATCTGATTTGTGTGTTAGAGATCCTCCCTAGGGCCCCCTCAGCTCCGGTGCAAAGGGATGAATTCCTCAGCAGCAAAGCAGCTGTTCCAGCTGCAGACCATAGCTTAAAACATCTACCTTTCTGGTGAGATGTGGTACACCCAGGATGAGGTGAGGGACACCTAGTCTGGGGCAGCTGGAACTGATTTGCTGCTTTCCCTGTCTCTGTGCTCAGCAGTGAGGCTCCATCCCTGTTCCTGAGTCCTAGCTCAGAGACACCTGATCTGCTGAGCGGATGCAGAAAAGAGAGAGGTTCAGTGCCTCCCTTTGCAGATCCTTGCTGAGGTACTTTCTTCAGGCAATCGCATGGGAAGCCTTTCAGTAAAGGCGGTTACTCAGTGACCAGTTGCTGCTGTCTAGTGTCAAGAAACTGGGCCATGCTTGGTAAGCCCCAGCTTTGAGTACCAGCCCTGTGGGGTCACAGCTAGCGAACAGCTGGGTGGGTTTCCCTCATGATATCCAAAGGTGCTGTCAGAGGGAAGGCTAGTGAACACTTCGCGTTAGACCTCAAAGCCCGTGATTTCTAGCAAGTTCTCTGCTCCTCTATTGACTGATTTTTATTTTCACCAGTCTGACAGGAGTTGAATCTGCAGTCTTGGGAGGTAAGCTGAGGATAAATCTCAATTTCAGACTGTCTGCTTTCTTAAAGGGAGCTGACCGAGGTTTAGGCTGTAAAGGGTGTGTGTGCTCTTCTCAAATTGCTAGCTCTGAAGAGTTGCTGCCCTTTTTATTTATTTATTTGTTTGTTTGTTTTCAGTTTGCACCGTTGGGTGCTTTCTCCTGGGACCAAGCAGTCATTTATTGCAGTAATGGATTCTAGGCACATCTGTCATCCTGTTTCCTCACAGGAAGTCATTGATTTTTATTTATTGGTTTTTTCCCCATTTTGTGTCCAGTAATGAAAGTATTGATCAGGGAGGGTCAGTAGCAGTTTGTAAAAAAACCTGATACTAAAGTCTTTCTGCCTTCAAGACAATGAGTTTGGGAAAGGAGTTTCACTTGCACTTCCCACAGACAGAGAAATGAGCACTGGAAGAGGGATACAGTCTGTGCTGATGGGTAGCTGATGATGGTGGTGCTGTGGCTTAGCCGGCCGTATTCATCTTGTTTTGCATGGAGGGGGCAACTTAGGCCTGAAATCAGTAGCAGACTCCACAGCAGAATCTATACCTCAGCATGTGCAGTCTCTGTCCTATGTCAGATATTTGTTATAACCTTCAACCCTTTCTAATGGGGAACTGAAGAAAACTGGTAGGTAGTTTGTTGCCGTCTTCAGAACAGTGAGACTCCTTCACTGTGAAGGGATCTTAAATCTTTCACAGAGGATGAAAACAAGGCTGGGAACTGCAAGAAATGATCTGACAATTTATGTAAGGTCTCCATTTGTCTGTTTAGACAAACCCAGAGCATCTCTAGAGAACTGGCTGAGTGTGCTGCTCAGCAGAAGCAGGGAAGTTCTCTTGCTGCTTTCCCAATACAGCCCATTTTTTACGGAATGTTTTATGCTAAGCAGGCTCAGCATGTTGAATAATTGATTTAAATGAAGGAGAATGCCCGTTAATGTTTCCTGACATCCAGAGATGCACTGGAGGAGTGTTAGTCCATGTTCCTGCAGTATTGCCATCCCTGTTTGATAGGTGTCACATGTGAGGCTCAGAAAGATGATTTGGCCAAGTTGCTTTAAGATTAAGCATCAAGTGGCATCACAACTCCAGAGTATGGGCAGCTTCCTTGAGCTGTTTTCTGTCAACGTCAACAACTTCCTGAATGAAACAGATCAGAGTTTTTTTTTTTTTTAATAGATCACCTATCTCCGAACTAAAATATGTTCCCATTTGTTTTGCCTTTGTGAGACTTATACTGATGTGCTTGGAAGAAAAGAATCTTGGTTTCTCATCAAGCATTTCTTCAGCCCTGCAGATTTCAGCCCTGAGAGCAGTGTCTTCTTGTGCCCAAGTACGGGGGGACTCCAAATTAAAAGCAACCAAGGAGACAGCATAGGGTAGGAAGAGTGTACCCTGTGGCAGTATGATAGAAGTGTGCTGTAAAAAGGGTTTTAAAGCTTTGTAGGTTGGAACCTTGGTTCATCTTGCTGATGGTAAGGGATCTCCCAAAGCAGCTCCATTTCAGCCCTGTGAAACCTGAGCTCTGCTGGGCTGAATCTCTGATGCGAGGATGCTGCAGGTCTGGAAGCACAGGGTTTGGAATCAGCAGAGACTGAATGAAAGCAGCTTCTCTTTTCATTTCACTGCTTGTCAAGCCGCACTCACACCAAGTCTATGAGTATCTCCTAGATGTGTGCCTGTGGCTGTGCCAAGTTAACGGCTTCGTCTGGCAGGTGGCTTCTGTGATACCTGTTGGTCTTGACCAGCAATTGGAGGATGAGACTGAACTGGAGGGATGAATGGGATTGAACTGGAGGGCCTAGTGTTGGGGTCAGGTAACAGACCTGAAGCCAGAGTTGAGTTCTGAGTCATCTTGTGTCCTGTCAGTTCCTGTGCTGTGGCTGAGTTCTGAAAGGTGCTGATAGTGACCCTTGTCTGGAGTTTGCAGAAGAAAGAAGTAAACTGTAGAGGCAATGGTCATTTAAGACCTTGAAAATTGTGTGTTTGAAGTCAGTAATTCAAGAGACCCTGTGTACTCTGCTGTCTCTGAGCAGTATTTTCTTTGCCTGCAGTGGGTGTCAACCTCTTCTATTTCTGCATAATCATCTACCTCTATGGAGACCTGGCCATCTATGCTGCGGCTGTACCTGTTTCTCTCATGCAAGTGACCTGGTGAGTATGCTCACTGCTGAGGGGTTGCGTGCTTGCGGAGGAAACAGCAGGCTTTGGCTTTGATGGGGTGATCGTCTGACTGGAATAAGCTCTACTGTCCCAGGGCAGACTGGGACAGCTTATTGTTTGCGGGTGGGAAGGTGAAGTTGTTTTCTATTCCCCACCCAAGTGCCTGCAGCCTGCCTGGAAAGCAGCTGACCTGATTTCAGATGTGTCCTCAAGTGTGAAGTACTTGCAGCTTCAGCACCTTGCAGATACGAGACCTGTTGCTCAACACTTTGACTGCCATAGCCTGTGCAGTGTTTTAGCTTCTCTGTCTGTCTCTTTGGATAAGAGCTTAGAGGTGTAATCCTTACCAAGTCTGTGACCACTAAGTGGTGACGTTACTTGGACTTAGCTCTGCACTGAGACCAAAAAAACAGATACCAAAAGAGATTCTTTAGATTTATTCTGTGCTGGGGCTGGATTTGGACTCTTGACTTGGAAATGGAAAACCTCATTGATCTGTATATGACCCACACTTGCTTGCTTGGTGACCAGACTGCTAAGTAACCACAGGCAATTAAAGAATTTGCCTTTAAATGTGTAAAATCAGCAACTTGCTCTGTTACACAGTCCATAAAATACAAGGTGAGGTCAGTATTCAGGACAGGAGGGGAGGAATGAACACTTTAGGCCTCTGATCATTCCTCTTTATCGAATGTGGCAGAGGGAAGACATCTGCTGGAGGTTAATTACTGTCTTTTGTTTCTCCCTCCTTTCCCAGCAGTGCCACTGGCAACCATTCTTGCAGTGTTGGAGATGGCACAAAGTATAACGACACGGACAAGTGCTGGGGGCCAATTCGACGGATTGATGCTTACAGACTCTATCTGGTGAGTTTATGAAACTGGGATGATCATTATTTCCATTTAAACTTTGCATCTACTGGGACGTCTCTGTAGAGAAGATGTGGCTCAAATGAGAAACAGACATGTGAAACTTCAGGCTCGGTCTGGATTTTTTGCTAAATACCCCTTCTCCATTCTCAATGACGTGTCTGTGCTTCAGTTTGGTGACCACCAGAATAATCCTTCTGTCCTTATGATTTTGAGCTGGAGTACAGTTGTGTCCTTGTGCAGTTTTATATTGCTTAAGTAGGTGATATGTCCATGCCAAAGGGTGGGAGTTTTTTCAGTGGCTGGCTTAGTAATTCTTGCTTTAGGTGATCGTTGTCAATATACTCAAGTATATTAAACTGTCTTCAGTACATTCTTTATGTGAGTGAAATGGTTTATGCTGCAGGAGAATCTGCTTTTCGAGAGATGATGGAAACAACCCACTTAAACAACATCCAGTGCTATATGCTGCTTTAGCAATAGCTTTCTGTCTAGTTTAAGATTGTGTATTGCGTCTATTACTGAGCTGTGGTTCTGCTGTGAAATCAAGGTTTTTCCCAAAGGATGATAAACACTCAGGCTTGGGAAGAGTTGAGCTGGAGACAGATGTCAGCAGGGTAAAAGGAGAAGAGGGCTATGTGGAAACGATGCATTGTGTGGCTTCTCTTGAAGGTCTGAGTGAGAATTTTAAGAAAAAAAAGAGCTAAGGTGGTTGTGCTTGTGCAGAGAGATCTAGGAGCAAAGGCTGAAGCAGTTTTGCAGTTCAGTACGCTTTGGACCTGCAGCGGCTCGTATCCCTGAGCATATTTGTTCCAGCCTTATTGCAAAACTAACAGTTGGGCCTCTGAAATATTAGTAAATGTCAGAGCCTAGTTAATTATTTAAGAGAAATATTATTGCTTTATTAAATTGTGACTTGGTCTGTTTCTTTAAAACTTCCAGAAGATTGAAGATTTCCTTCCTGAATTTCAATAACTCTTCCCGACCCGGCAGAAGGAGCTAGTCAGAAAAGGCAGACATGCATTAATTACTGCCTGCATGTCTCAGATATTATGTCTATAATTCATGAAGATAATTGTTGTTAGGACTTGAAAAATTAAAAAATTAAGACTGTGTAAGCATTAGACTTGCCGTCTGTGTACATAACTCTCAGAGGAGCTTTTCCCTCTGCTTGTCTCCTCTCCTGGATTTGGAGAATAAATATCTGCAAAGTCTTTGCCACTGGTTAATCCTTCCCTGCTCAGTAATTGAGATGAGGCTTTCAGTGCTTTTCTCTGTTCTTCCTTAGAAGCAGGGAGGGATTGTTTGTGGGAGAATGTACCAGTTTGTTGTGGGTTACTGGAAGGTGGGAGTTCCCACTTGCTGTGCTCAGGAGTCTGCTGAGTGTCAGCATTACCTTCAGCTTGTGGGGTTTTGTTAAGCTCTCTAATACTTCTTACTGCATGGGGGTAAACTGGGACTTGGGCTACTTCCAGTTCTGCTGGTCTCACTGCCTGCTTGACCACAGAGTTTTATTCTCCTGAAAACAAAACTGATCATGACTTCCTTAGAGAGGAATAAGAGATAGTAATTTATAAAGTGTTCAGACCCACAGTACTGACACAGCTTTGAGATTTGGCTGCTCTGGAGTGACTGCTGGTGAGTATATTTTCCCCTGCTGTCCTGTTTGCAACATGGACAGCTGGTGGCCAGTGCTTAAACTCTTCCATTTTCTGGGGATGGGAGTGCATGGCTACCGAATCACTTGACTTCAAGCAAATTATTTAACAGCAAAACACTGTAACTGGCTCTACAAGTTTTGTGCAAGGTTCTTGTGTATAGAAGTGAAGTTTGAAAAGCTGAAACCTGCCTGTCTGAAGGGGAAAGGACAACATGGAAGTCAGGAAGAGTGGATGCATGGAGAGGCCCCAGGGGATCGTGCCCATTAAGAACTTGCTCTGCTTTCTTGATTCTCTCCTTTTTGAGTTCTTGCTTATTGGAATAATTCAGGTTCCACGTTTCAGTGGACAATGTCTCTTTTTCCAGGCTAAGTTCCCCTGTGGCAAGAGTACAGATGGACACTGTGATCCCGAAAGAAAGCAGCTGAGTGTTTGGATCAGTCCTTTTGTCCTAGATGCTACTTCTAGTTTTCTTATCTCATCTTAGTACTGATTTTAGATTTAAATGACTTTTAGGAGCAAAATGGGTGAATGTAACTGGAACTTCTTGCCCGTTCCAGTCAAGCAGGGCTCTAGATGCTGTGTTATATTTCTTATTCTCTCTGCATGACCCCACAGAAAGCCTTTTTTTGGACTACCAGGAGAAATAATCTATTTGAGGTTTTCTGGGAAAATGGTGCCAATGGGAGCTCTCTTGTGCCAAGTACCACCAGTCTGCCAAAGATCTGGGCTGCCTTCCTCCTGTCGACTCTTTCTCTCCCAAAACTTTGTCTTCTTTTCAACAAAACCCATTTTAAGCATTGACTCTTCAAGCTGGAGGTGGAGAAGGGAATAATGACTGATGTAAAAATCCTATTTCACGGTGTATTGTCCAAAAAGGCCTCTGGAAACTGTCAGCTCTGATCACTGTGAATGGAAGCTGAAAACTATGTACATAATGAGAATATTTAGACAGATTAAATTCTTCTCTTGAGACTTGCTTGTCTGTGCAGCATCTTTATTGCCTCTGCAGAATTTCACACCTCAGTGTGGCTGCAGGGTCTTCAGAGACTGCTGGGCCCCTATTAACCTTTGTCTGAGCAAATGGTTATCTTGCATCTTGTTTGCAAATTGCCTTGGAAAAGAAAGGCTTGTAAAACAGATAAGTGCAGGAAATGCTGAAATAGATTGTTGCTCCTGTCCTATCAATATTTGCCTCCTCTTTGGAACCTCAGGAGTTGTGGGAGGTTTCAAAGGTGAACAGGGCCATGCCATTCCAGTCCCACGAAGGCAAGACCATGCAGGGCAAATCGGCTGGAGGAAGGGGGTGTGTTAGGTGGCCCAGTGACCTTGTTGAAGGCAAGCACTGAAGTACTGATTACTGATAACGCAGATCGATGACTTCCTATCTCTACTTCAGACCCTCACCACGTTGAGCTGTGTCCTCCACAGCTGAAATGACTCCCAGGTCTCTTGGCTGCCCTGCAAGCAGTGCTAAGGACAGGGATGGGTTCTCTGCACCCTGGTTTCACACTTCAGTGCTGTTGCCCTATCCTGCTTTCTGTAAGTTCTTCTGGGCATCTTCTGTTTAGGCTGTGGGAAAGGGGCAGTAGATTTAAATTTCAGATCTCTCATCATAGCACTTCCTTGTCTTTCTATTCCAATCCTGTAGGAATGTGATGTGATGGTTCCCGTTTCTAGAAAGCAGATACTGAGATAAATAAGAGATTAAATCCTGGGGATCAGCAGCCATTTGGAGTGTCTGATCCAAAATGCTTCATGACCTGGCAAAAGGCATTTCTCTTCTGTGCTATTATAGCTAAACCCTGTCCTCTCAGCACTCTTCTGGCAATTTGGGGCCCGATGTCTTCCCAGGATGGAGAGGAAATGGCTCAGATTCTTGGGGAGAGCTGTGCACCTCTGAGAAGAGGTGCCCCGATAGGCTGGCTCAGTGGAGTGTCAAAGCAACCAGGTGCATCTGTTCTGTCTGAGTCTCTGTTGGTTTTTTGAGCTGATTGGGAAAGGGACGCAGCATCCGCTTTGCCGGTTCACAGATGCTGCAGTTTCGCAGGCAGCCCAGCGGGTACAGCCTGGGCGAAGATGGGAGCGCAGATGGTTTAATGGAGATTATCCCAGTTGGAAACGTGCTTGTGCAGTGAATAAAATGAGCGGGTTCGCAGGCGTTTACCATCCCTCTTCAAGAGGGGACAATGTCACCCCAGCCTGACGCTCTGATCAGAGTACCCAGAGATGAGAGCGGGGCTGGGTTGCAGCTGCGGGGGGAGGCTGTGCCAGGGGGTGAGGAGGTAGGCCGAGGACATGTACAATTGCTCAGTGCCAGCAGAACTTAATCGGCAAATGTGAAGGCTGAACTGATAAGTGTTGATGTAGATCCCCTCTGCCTCAGTGCAGTGCTGCCTGCCCGGTCCTCCCCGGCTGTGGGCTGGAGCGCCATGCTCTATGCCACTGGTATAAGTGCTCCAGTTCCCACCTCAGCATTTCTCCTTCCTGACTGCTCTGGTATGGGTATCCCTGGTTTTTGTTGCCAAAATGGATCTTTCCAGATATGTCTGTCTGCGCTAGGGCAGTTCTGTGGCCATGTTCAGTGTGTAAAACTCTTGTGGTCTCTCTGTCTGTGGTTGCCTTCTGGCCTCTGTGGGTTTTATTTGTGGGTTTTTTTGTTTTGCCTCCCAGCAGTGGTACAAGAGGAGCTCTTGTGGCAGTGCTTGAACATCCATGCTTGATCTAAGCTGTCTCTTGCCAACTGGGAGCTGGAGAAACAGAGCTGGAGTGGTACTGCATGCAGAGCTTTTCTTTCAAGGACACCTGGGTTTGCTCCACTTGTTCCCTTTTTCTCTGCCCTGCAGCAGCATCCAGTAATAAATGGGTCACACCTGCTGTCTCCTGGATGTTTGTTCATACAGGTCTCAGTGTCTAGAGACCTTGAGAACCAGCGGTGGGAAAAGGAAAGGTAGCTGCTTCATGGCAGGTATCTAGAGCAGGGAGGGCTAATTTCACAGCAAATCAATCAGAAAGGTTTGGGGTATTTGCACAGGGCTCCCAGGGTGACTTGAGGGAATGGAAGGAAAGCTGAAGGAAGTTTATTCTACTGGTATGAAACCATCATTTTGTTGAAGTAAATGGCTCAAACTGTAGCATTGCTATGTTCCAGGTTACCCCTGCTTACAGTAAGGACGCAGTAGCACAGGGGCACTGTTAGCATGTGACCCTGCATATCCTATCTGAAGTTATTAATGGTAAGACTTTCCTACCACATAACATTATATTCCTACCACAAATGCTCTGATGTGTTTTATTGTGATACCGATAGAGAAATAGGGACAAATGTACAAAAAAAGGCAGCTGCTACTTCTGTGTGTAGCTGCTATCCTGAAAGCCTTCAGAACAGGGAAAAACCTCTCAGGGGTCCAGAATGTGATACCATTTCTGTATACATGCACTAGGGTTTTGAGCCATTGCTGTGGCTCTAGAGGAATGAGTACTGCATTAAGCATAAATTTCAATAGCCCTAACTGTTTGTTACAGGTGCCTCTGAAATACAGCTTTGCTTGGCTAAAAGCCTGGTCTCAGGGGCTCATTGGAGTCTTGTCATGCTTCTCTTCTAGTCAGTTTCCAGAAAGTAAGGTCAGAGAAGTTGGTGCTTTGCTCTGGAGTGGTTGGAGAAGGACAGGAGCCAGGTTTGTTCAAGACAAGTGGTGTCTGGACGTCAGATGGAAAGGCAGATCTCAGCTATTTTTTATTGTGAAACTAATAAGGTTGAAATTGGTACAGAGCCTTGTTAATACAGCATAAATCATGCCTCCTTCACCCTGGTCCATTCTTCTTCTCTGGGCTTGTCAATGAATTGTTTCGATTGCTCACTCATTACACACCTGTGACAGATAAACACAGCTCTTGTGTTCCCCAGTGCAAAGGGAAATTCAGATAATAACTGGCCTTGTGAGTAAGAGGCTTTTCCTGACTTGGCAGAAGGAGAGGCAGGCAAGCAGATTGTTGTGGGAGTGGAATATAAACTTATTGTATTGGTGACCTGTGAGCTGGAGTTCAGCTTCTGGGGTGTAGTTTTTTCTTGCTTTCTTGTAACTGGTTACACGTGGAGTAAAAGAAACATCAACCATAAGGAAAGCAACCCTGCTGCTGGGGCTGGACAGGAGAGTCAGTCTTGGCAGTGAAGCAACTGCGGGACCCGAGATTGAAGCAGCTAACTTTAAAGGATTAGCTTGTCTCTTTTCACTAGAAAAATCAATAGTCCAGGGGTTTGGACTGTGTTTTCTGCACAGTGTTGTCTGTTCACAATGAGAACTGTGGTTTTTTTTCTTTATGTGGAGCTTGGGTTGTGCTGTCACTTAGACATGGAGGTTTTTTCAGAGATTAAGTCCTTCCCCTCTGCCACCTCCAGCTGGTTGGTAAGGGCTGTGTGGAAGCGAAGGGTGCTATGCTGCTGGTCATGTGCCTTGTAGAAAATAAGTGATAAATGCATTTCCCCTGTGCAGTGTTATTTTGTGCAGTGATGGTGACAGCATCTTGGAAACTAGTTGGAGAAGACCTGTTAAGTCACCTAAGTGCTCCCTGAGGAAATGCAGAACAAGCCTTTTTCTAAACAGCTTATTTTCCAGTATTTTGTTCAGTGCTTTATCACCAGTTTAATTTTTAAACTGAGGTCTGACCTTGATGCCTGCCTGATTCACATCAGCATTTTCATTGAGTAAGACAGGAGTCTTGACCCTCCTCCCTTGAAATTACCATGAATTCCTTAACATAGAGGTAGAAAGCAATAAACTGAAGAACTGCGCAGTTCCACCACTCCGAGCACGATCAGAGGCTGTGGAGGAAAGAGCTCTGGACAGGCTGGTCTCTCTGAATAAGTCTGCAACTTGTTAATATCCTCCTAAATTGTGCTTTCTGCCTGGGTGAGATCACTGATGCTCCTGTCCAAAAATGTGGATTTTTGGACTACATCAGCAAATCCCACACGTGGCTCATGCTTCTTTAAGCAGGACTATAAATACAAATAATGCAGCTGGGATTTATCTTGTAAGTTGAAGTCAGTATAATGCTCTCAGGCAGAGCTGATCTCTGAAGCCTGTTGCACCAGTTTGATATGCACTGCACTGGGAAGGCTGAAAGCAAGCAGGTGCCCTGCTAGCCCCAGGCAACTAGGCTTTATCTTTTGCTTTGGTGGTGCTGCATAGTAGTTACAAAGTGTGAGACATACCCTTTCCTTTCAGGCAACTCCTTCCAGACACAGTGAAACAGATAATAGTGTCCCTGAAATCCTTTAGGCAGCTGAAGAATGGTCTGAAACTCAACTGAGAAGTTCATAGGGAGAAAAGTCAAGAGGACAACCAACAGCATAATGGTGGAGGCTCTGTTTGTGATGCAGCAAACAAGGGTTTCATGGCCTTCATGAACTGTCCTTACTGATCACAAGAACTTCCTAACCCTGTCAGTATGTAGCTTGGTATATTTGCAGGACCCTCTGAGCATCCATGTCCTGCTGGTCCTTGTCTCCCCCACTTTACACTGACCCAGGGGCTTTGGGATATAAACGTTGTGGTAGCTGCTAATCCCCTGCCACTAGAGGCTGTGAATGTGCAGGAGTCTGTAGCTGTGTATTATGGTTGTGCCTTTACACTTTGTTGGAAGGAACTCATTAAACTCTTGTACTATGCTAATAAATTGGGGGTATGGGGAGCTGCTGAAAGCTACCCAGTGTCTGGAAAGGGAAAGACTCCCGTTTCATTGCTTGTGGGAGGTCATTGAAAGCTGGTGGCAAGTGGTACAGCTAGACCTGGCTCTGCAGCTCCTCTGCTGTCCTTCCAAGTATGACAGACCAGCTATTCTGCTCTCCTGCATCTATTCACTTTGCTGCTTTCTTCCTGCTTGTTTAGATGCAATTAGGAGATGCCGAATAAGGGGGAGCCAGGGGTCAAGGAGGCAGTAAAGTGATTACAAGATGCTGCAAATGGTTGTGCCATAAATACTCCAATGATGAAAAATTAGATGCCCGTCACCTCGGGGTTAGTGCTGGCCTCCATCTTTCTCTTCTTATGGAAAATGATAATGGAGGTGTATTTACCCCGGAGAGTGCCAGCTTGCTTCTGGCTGTGATCCAGCACACCCCAGGTGTGCCAGGCACTGCTATCCTTGCACTGAATGACTTTCTGAAAGCACTTTGTGCCTGGATTCCTTCACTTTAAGCAGTGGAAGATCTGTTTTTCTGAAGTGAAAACCTCCTAGTGTTCAGAGGTGGGCCAGCTCCAGACACAGACTGCAGCCCTGAATCAGGGTGAGGTGAGGAGAGCAGCATCCTCCTGCATTGCCTTGCTGTCTTCGTGCTGCTTCTGCCTTGACCTCCCAGTGCTGCATGTAGACACTGGCTGCTCTTTGACGTGTTGAATGCCCAGCAAGAGCAGAGCTTGCAAGGACATCTGCTGGAACAAATACCTTTGGTTGCTGCATGAGCAGTCAAAATCAAAACTGCCTCTGGACTAGAGCCTTTGGAAATCCCTAGATCATACTTGGACTCGCTAAACTAAGTAGCTTTGGGGGTGAAGGTGCTTCTTTCCATCTCTTACAGATGATCTTCCATTTTGAAGAAGCGCTGGAAGCTCAGTGATACAGGACCCATAAGAAACACATCCAGCTGTTGTGAGTGTGTTTGTTTGTGGGCACAGACCAGCCTGGCAGCAGCTGAGGTCTTAGTTCTTGGAGGACATGCTCTCCCTGCCGTCAGGGACAGGAGTGGGAAATGGATGAGGGCCTCTTAGGGCCAGCAATACCTTCCTGTGAGTTAAAACTCTAAGCCTCTGTCAGGTATTCTAGGAGCAGCCTGTCAGTTACCAGAGCTGTTGTGGCAGCAGATGCCTGCTGTACTCGAGTATAACTGCCCTTGTTTCTTTATCTATAAATATTCCTTGTGGGTTGTCTGGTGGTTGTATCCTCCTTCCGTTGTGGCTTCTTGACTCTATAGGGGATCTGGAGGTTAAATTCCCGCTTGCCTTATGACTTCTCAGAGAAATCCTTGTTCTGTGGCTGGTTTATCTCTTCTCAAACAACTTTTAAGAGCTTCATAATCACTCATCTTCTGATAGCTTGCTGCCTATCAGCATGGCCCCTGCTGCAGCCCTGCCTTTAGCCTTGAGAGGCTGTGGATCTTCAGCTTTTGTTACATTTCCCCCCAGCCCCAGCTATGTAATGCTCCTTCCTAAACAATCAGACTCCTTTCATGTATTTATATTTGTACTGTCCACTGCAAGGGGTAAAGCTTTACCAATGAAAGCTTGGATTGCCGCCCTCACTGATGTGCCATCTGGCTCTCTAGCTTGAGATATGAGCTCACGCAGGAGAGAAATGTGGCCTTGTCGCCCTAGTGAAGGGGAGGAGAAATGAGGGGGTGGGGGCACTGCATTACACTCAAGACTCTTTTTCCTTGATGGATTTTAGCTGAAAAGCACTGAGTCCCTGGCATGAGTGGCTGGAGCTCACTGCTGGGGAGCACAGCAATTGCTACACTTGAAGTGGGTGCAGAGGAGCTACCAGAGACTGCAGATGGGTGTTGTTGGAGCTGCAAGTAGCTCTGGAATGTTGTAAAGCTCTGCTTTATTTTTCTGGGAGTCCTAAAAAGCATCTTACATTTAATATTTCTTTCCAAAGTTAGCCCTAAGAATTCCCTGAGGGTGTGAATAGGAACACCAATGCCTAAGAAACTGCTCTACTGAAGACAATAGGTCTGGTTCAAGCTTCCAACCAGGGATAAACTTGACCTGTGTCAGTGCTGGAACATCAGGTTTTGCTTTTTGCTTTGTTTTTTCCTGGGTGTCTCTTTAGATGCTCCGTAGAGGAAAGCACCTGCAGTTGGAGCAGAGCAGCCTGTCCCTGCTTCTCCTAACATCTTGTTTGAGCTCTGTACTTGTGCTGTGTGGTTTTGTTGGATTGTTTTGTCTGTCCCCTCTAGTGCTCTTCTGGGTTGTGAAATAGCTCTGAGCTTGGGGACGTCTTGCAGAAGCAGAACGAGTGTCAGAATTGCTACTCCTGACAGTGCAGATGAAATGTCTGCTGTATCCTCCCATGTCAAGGAAGCTGTCCTTGTGTCTGAGCACTGACTCAAACACAGCTTCCTTGGGGAGGTGCTCGCTCAGTAGAGCTTGTGTCGTCCAGCCTTGCTTTGCTGTGGGGATGCTGTGTGCCCATCGTCCTCCTTAAAACAATCAGCTCTCAGGTTTCCAGCCAAGGTGGCAAAATCTACCAAGGAGAGCAATCCATTTTGTTCAACTAGTACTTTCTTCCTGAATGTCAGATCATTCCCCTTTAGAGCTGGGTTATTTCATAGAATCATAGGATTTATTAATATTTCATAAAATTCGTTGTGTAGCTTGGAAAAGACCTTTAAGATCGTCAAGTTCAACCATTAGCCTGGCTCCACCAAGCCCTCTAAACTGCTAAACTGCTTAAGCCTGGAGGAGGCTGAGGGGAGAGCAGATTGCTCTCTACAACTACATGAAGGAAAGTTGTAGCAAGGTGGGTTTTGGCCTCTTCTCCCTAGGGATTAGCGATATGACAAGAGGAAACGAGGTCAAGTTGTGCCAGAGGAGGTTCAGATTGGTTCTTAAGAAAAATATCTTCCCAGGAAGAGTGGGGAGGCCTTGGAGCAGGCTGCCCAGGCCGGGTGTGGAGGCACCATCCCTGGAGGGGTTAAAAAAAAGGGCAGACATGGTGTTTCGGGAGATGGTTTAGTGGTTGGGGTTTGTATGGCAGACAGTTGGACTTAATGATCTTGAGGTCTTTTCCAGCCTTGATGGCTTTATGATTCTAAACCATGTTCCTTAAGCTTCATACTGTTCTCTCTCACGTGGCAGAGAGGTACTGTTGCTCAGCAGCGAAATCTAGACATCATTATCTGAAGAAGTGAAATTGGTACTATCATGAGATGAAGTTTTTCTTTGATGTTGGTTCCAAAGCCTCCAAAGAAGAATTTGCTTTCAAGAAGAAAGAGATGGTCTCTTTTCACTTGCACCCTGTGATAGGACAAGGGGCAATGGGTGTAAGTTGGAGCACAAGAAGTTCCATCTCAATATGAGGAAAATCTTCTTTGCTGTAAGGGTTACAGATCACTGGAATGGGCTGCCCAAGGAAGCTGTGGAGTCTCCTGTGGAGACACTTTTTGATCTGTTTGGATGTGTTTCTGTGTGACATGTATAAGGTTCTGTGATCCTGCTTGAGCAGGGAGGTTGGACTCTATGACCCCTAGAGGTCCTTTCCAACCCCTAATGATCGGTATATTTGTGTGGTTCTGGGATGAATTCTGCTTTTGGGTGATGAGGAAGACTGAGAGGAGGAAAAGACAATGAAGAGTGGCTAGGACCTCAGCCCAAGGGAGATACTTAAGGAGAGACCACTACAACCCTCTTTACGATCGTCATATTAAAACTGAGGGATTCTTGCCCTAAGGTCTGAGACTTACTACCTTCATGCTAGTATGATAACCCTGTGCCACACAAACACATCAATTTGAAACCTCAAACTCATTTTGCTCTGCTCCTATTTCTTATATTTAATGAGGTTGTTCTTCACAATCTCACTTTACTCAGGTAAATATGCTGCTTCTACTCAACATGTCCAAAAGTTTCCAGGCTCTGAATCATCAGGAACCAGTAGCTACTGTTTTTAATTCACTATGCAGCAAGCCCCAAAGACAGATGCCGTTCTTATGGATGAGTTTGTAGACCATGACAATAAACAAGTTCTGCTGACAGTTATGAATGAAGCTAGGGTGCAGCTGGTCAAATGTATGCAGACACTAGACTTAATGCTGTAACCACTGCATCTAATACATCAGTCAGCGGTGCTGAGATGCTAATTGTGCTGCCTGAGCCGTATTGGCTTTCTCTGTAAAAAACCACATGCTGAGAAGCAGATGAAAGCTATTGAACTGAACTGGTTCAGTGTGATAGATGGACCCTTCAGGTCAATAGAGTAGCTCTTTGGTCAGTAAAGCTCTCCAAGTGGCTTAAAGCATGTTTGTATGGTCTGAAAGACTCTTGGCATTAGCTGGCCATCATTTAGTGGTTGAGAGCTCTCCTGGTGGTCCTCTTGGCTGAAACTAAGCTGATAAAACCAGACAGATGTCCTATTAATGCTTGATCTTACTTTTGCTTTTTAAGATAACCCAATAAACAAGGGTATGCAAGCAAGTTTTAACATAAGAGCTTTAATAAAACGTACTTTTAGAAATATATATAAAAAAATACGTTCCAGGCAACAGTAAGCCCTAGCTAGTTTCCCCCATAGCAAGAAGACTTGAGTTGACCAGCGTGCATTTCTCATTGAGATACTCGGAGCTGACAGGTGCAGAGGCTGAGAAAGTGGTGTCAGCTGAGTTGCTAGTTCAGAGAAGCTCCCAAACCTTGGTGCCTTTACAGTGGTGGCTTGGCTTGGTGGGAAGAGTGGATTTGAAGACCCTCCTAGGGGTTGAGTAGGCTGCTGTGCTGCTCACTGCTTCTGTGAGCCTGCAGGGGAGAGCATAATTCAGGGTGACAAGCTGCTGTTCTTTCTTCTACACTAGCTGGCTTCTAATTTTCTGACTGGAAACATCAAGAACAGTAAGAAAAACACAGTGGTTTTTTGGTCAGTAATGTGTTGAATCTTCATGCTGTTTGTTAGCATGAGAAAGGAAAGAAAAATAAAGAATTTTGCTTCTGTTGGATTTATTTGCTGTGTGTGGGCTCCATATCCCCTCTGCAACAACCCTGGATGCTTGTCTGCCTTCTTCCCTTTAGTGAAGGAGCTTGGGGAGAAATTAAGGAACCATTTTTAATAGCCATTCCTGAGCAAAACCACGGTAAATGTTTCTCTCTGCTGCCCTGTGAATATAAACAGCATTTAATAGGTCTGCCCCTCCGTAGCCAAAGGGAGCACTCCCTTACCTCGTTTAAGTTTAGCAATGAATCAGCGACGTACGCCTGGTTGTTTCTAATAGGAAACCACTTCACTAGCAGAAAAATCTTTACCAGTAGAAAAATCTTTAATCAAAGTTGACTCTGCTCGTTCTGCCTTAGGTTAATATGCTGAAGCTTCAGAAGAGAATGATAAACTCTTAGAAAACATCTCATGTAGCTCAAGAGGTGAGCTGGAAAACCTGGGAGGGCTTTTGGATGCGCCGGAGCTCTTTGTAGTTAACTCCTGCCATGGCTGACTGTGCAGTTCTCTGTGTAGGTTTTAGTTTGTTTGAATTACATGTGTAATGAAGCCCTTTGTAAGTTATATCCCTCTGGGGAAGATGAGCTTGGAAAACATCAAGTGGAAAGCTTGAGTATATGTCTGAGGTGCTTATTTGGGCTTACCTTTGGTGCTTTTCCTTAGGGAGAAGTTATGAAGCTAATTAACTTAATGGGTCAGAAGATCATTTAGGTGTCTGGCACAGTAAGGCAGAGAAAGCAGAGATCTTCCTTCTAAGTGCTGTGGTCTCTTTCCATCCGTCAGTGCTCTGAGGGTAACAGAGGCCTGGCACAGGCTCCTTACAGAGGTTGTGGAGTCTCCTGCTCCACACACATCTGGATGCGTTCCTGTGTGACCTTCTCTAGGTGGTCCTAGAGAATGGGGTTCTCTCTAGCAAGGGGGTTGGACTAGATGATTCCAGTGGTCCCATTCTGTGATTCTGAGAATGTGTTTAAATAGGCTTTCTGGCCTCAGGCCTCTTCTGAGGGCTGGTGATGAGATTAGCAGTAATACAATGACTGAGTGCTTGCCCCTCATGTCCTGGTTATTGATGAGGACACGTCTGTCTCACCCTGTGCTGAATCGAATGGAGCTGAGCACTATTTCACTTGGAGGTGATGTTAATCTGCCTGTTAATGTCCTCTTCTACCTGCTTTTCTCCTCTTGACCAGTCCAGTGTGCTCTGTGCTTTCCCTCCCTAAAAGTGTTTGGCAAAAATCTCAGCAAAGCTGAGCAACTTCATCTCATTCCCAGCCTTAGCATCATTTGTATTGATCCATGGATATTTGTCTTGGTTCGCTAATGGGCGTCAAGTGGAAAAGTTAATACATTTCTGCTGCATTTGAATTCATCTCTCACTTGGTTCCTTTGGACCAGCTCCAGGATCTTGTTAAGAGCAGAAGACGCTGATCATCTTAAAGGCTGTGAGGGGAATCCAACCATTCAGGCACAACGGCTTGCATCTCTTCCCCATGAGCGGAGAAGTAAAGCCTACAGAGGAGGGGGTGGGTTAAAACAGTCTCTCAGTGGGTTTAGTTGTTTAAGGTGCACTGGAGAAAAACTGCAGGAAGTGAAGTGTAACATCCAGAACAATTTCTTGTGCTTCATTAGCAGATATTGGGGAGCACATAGGAGACCTGGGTTCTTCCAGCACTTAATTCTGGAGCCCCCAACATGAGTAGGATGTGGACCTGTTGAAGCAGGTCCAGAGGAGGCCATGAAAATGCTCAAAGGACTGGGGCAGCTTTCTGTTAGAGACAGGCTGAGAGAGTTGGGGTTGTTCAGCCTCAAGAGGGAGATACTTGGGAAGGGGACCTTATAGTGACCTTCCAACACCTGAAAGGGGCTGTCAGAAGGCTGTGGAAGACTGAGCAGGGAACAATAGGATGAGGAGTCATGGTTTAAGCTGGGAGAGGGTAGATGTAGGCTGGACATGAAAAAGTTCTTGAATCTTAGGGTGGGTGATTCCTGGAACTGGCTATCTAGAGAGGTGGTGGAGCCCCCATCCCTGGAGCCATTCAAGGTGAGGCTGGATGTGGCTCTGGGCAATCTGCTTTAGTTAGAGATGTCTCTACTTGTTGTAGAGGGGTTGGACTAGACCTTTGGGTCCAAACCAACATGTTCTATGATTCAGTGATTAATGATGCTTTTCAGCCTTTTCGGCTTCTGCCAAATCCACCCTGAAACCGCTCTTCCCTTGGTGCCTAAGACAAATCTAGGTTCCAGACCCAGCTGCTTCAGTGCTCAGTGATCTCATGTCAATCCTTGTCATGGTCTGAGGTGCTGTTTTGCCAATTTCTTCTGGTGCCTTCTAATCTGCAGAAGACACCTGTTCTTTAATTATCACCATCCTTCGTCCATCTCTTTTTGTTTCGGCTCTTTGTGACGCAGGAGCTATTAACACAATTTGAAGGAAGGCTGTGTTGAGCAGTGTGTGTGTTGGGAGAGGAGCCTGAAAGGGATTAGTCACAAATGTGAGAATAATTTCCAGTAAAAGAGTTGATGTCTGCTTTGGTTTGCTCTGGGCGCTTGACCTAAGTCACTCTTTAAAGTTTATTTAGTCCTTTGGGGTTTGTACACTACCCTAGGATGGAGTGTCCTCATGTGGAGGGCAGGAGATAGGAGTTAAACTGATGACAGGAAAGGAACAAGAGAGAAAAGAGTAAAAAAACTACTTGTAACTGGCTGGTTTGCTCCTGTGTTAAACTGGAAGTATCTTAACTGTTAAAGCTGTTTAGTCTTGCCTGTGTTGTATTCTGCGCAATTTCAGTGTTTCCTCCAAGGATCCTCAATTACTTCTGCATTCTGAGCATGCTTGCTGTCCCGTTTTATTATTTTATTTTTTTCAAGCAGCAAAAACAAGCCTTGGTGTAAATGATGGCCTCAGATCAGAGTACATCTTTACCGAGTGATGTGTGAAACCAAAGGTTCTCTCCTTTGGTCCCCTTCTGGGTTTACTTTGGTCGTTTGAGAATACTTGTGATGCGAGGCGTTTCCAATTTGCCTTGCAGATATTCTGAAACTGTCTCAAAAAAGGTTTCTTGGGGTTGTGCTGGTCTTAAAATAGCTTGGATTCTGTTCTGTCTCTGACTCTGTTTGGGTCGGCAGAGACCTTGAGGCTCCATTGCCTGCCCTTTTGAATCCCAGTTCTTCCCTTCTGGTGACACCTTTTTTCAAACTGCTTTAAAGAGTCATGGAAAAGAGCAATGCGTAAATATTAATGTTGAATGCTTGTATTTAAAAATCCCTTTGGGATGATCAACAAATCTGTACTGTGTGTGCTGTGGCTTTCCAGACACAGGCTCACAGCTTTTAGACTTCTTAGTGTATTGCCAGCCTGTGCCAACCCATGGACAACAGGCAGAGCAAGAACTCATCCCATGTCACTCACATCTCTCATTTCAGACCTCATCAGGGAATGATGTCCTCCTGAAGTAAAGGCTTTTCTATCTGGAGTAGGTAGAAGCTTGAGTGCTGCTCAGTGCCTGGGCAGAGGGGACGGTGCTGTGCAGGACACTGCTCCTCAAGCCCTGGGCTGTGTCATGTGCCTGAGGAGAGTGTTAGAACACATTCACACGGGAAGATGTTGTAGTCCTAATCTCCAGTTTTGTTGGGTGTATTTTGCAATGCATCTCAAAGAGATGCAAGACTGGTACAGCAGCACACTCCAGTTTAATTTGCTGAGAGACACTGATCTCAACATACCTCTAAGAGGACAGTGAAGAAAGATCTGTCTTCATGACATAGCCTTTGACTTCCACCCTGAATGAGGTTCCTTCTTAGGAGTTTCTCTTTTATTTTGGTTTTTTCCTTACTTTCCACAGGTTTTCAGCTTCCAAGTCAACAGCTTAACAATTAGTCCATAGCTTGCCACTGTAAAACAAGCAACTTAGAAGTGGGGGAAAAAAACATTCCAGGCAAAGCTGGCTCCGTTGCTGGTGAGCCCGGGATACCTCAAAGCTACCCCATCAATGTTAATGTGAGCAGACCAGTCACAGTTATTGCTATTCAGACCCAAACTGAGTAGGTACCTGGACGAAGAGGCCACAGTTTAATATTTAATATTCCATAAGGCTGCACTGAGAGCTTTTACTGAGATGTGTCAGTAAGGGAGTACTGGAGCAGTGATAGCAAGTGGCTGAGAGCCAAGAGGATCCTCCACTTTGCTTCTGCCTGAGGCATGTTCTCTGATACCAAGCAGCTTGCTTGACCCTCTGTGTCTCAGCCAGCTTGGCTGTAAAATTAAGCAACAAAGAGAGGTCCATGACAAAGAGAAATATCTGGAGGTGAACTTTAAAGACAAGCTTTACTCTACTGATAAGTTTGTGTTAGTAGCAGGGTTTCAGGTTTTTAACTTACTCAGTGTGTTTTTGTTGTCCTTCTAGGCAGCGTTTACCCTCCTCTTGGGTCCTTTCACCTTCTTCAATGTGCAGAAGACCAAGTACCTTCAAATCATCACATCCCTCATGAGATGGATAGGTGAGTCTTGGCAGGGTCTTGGCCACCTCTTTACCGTAGTGAACCCAGGTCATGCTATTGATGCATCTCTTTGGCAAGATGTTTTTGTTTGGAAGCAAATGCTTGAGAAAACAGTCTCTTTGAGGATCATTGTCCAGGCCTGATAAATATTTGAGGAAGAGGATTTTTGTTCTAGGATGAAATTTCTGATTAAAACAAAGCAAATTGTTCTCAGTCAGGCATAAGCCAGTAGATGAAGGTTTAATCTGGTTTGTGTGAGAGGTAGAAGGTATTTGGAATAGTCTTCTGAGGGGGCGGAGCTAACCCTGATACCCACCAGTTGCTATTCAGCAGCAAGTTTCTCATTCTCTCAGAATATATACGACAGACTTTGAGGAATCTTTGGTTTGATCTGAGAACAAAAGACGCTGCTGCCAGACTGTACACTTTTAGTTTTATCATCTGTTTGTATTTCTTTTTGATAAGCCTTGCTTTAACATAGGATGTGCAGCACTGGAAACCCCCAAACAAATGTTTGTTGTCCTTGGGAAATGCCGCTCTCATGAATTCTCTCCAAAATCTTATTGCTGACAACATCTGGGAAGACAGATAATTCCCTTAAGGGAAATAAGACAGCACTACTTCGTGGGTTTTTGCCGTGTCTTTGTCATCTAAAGATGGCAGCTGCCTCACATCTGGCTTGTTCGTGTGTATGTGTGTACATGCCCTGAAGGGCTGAAAGGTGGTTGTGTGTTATGGAGATGCAGGATCCCTTGTTTTGGATAAGCTAAGCAGAGTAACTGATACTCAGGGCTATCAGAGAGGGTGTTACAGCACCAGTAGCATTGCTGCAGGTTAACAGTCTCCTGCTTCATGGCTCTAGACTGTTTAGGCACAGAATTAACTCTGTTTATGCCTATCACTGGCCTGGAATAGGAAGAAAAGCAGCTTCTCAGACTAATTCCCACTGCACTTACACATTGACCTGACCTCAGTTGGGTATCACCCCTTTCGTGTTAGTTCAGGGCCTTGTGATCCTGTTGGAAGTGGCTGGCAGTCACTGCAGAGAAACAGGCATCCTTGATTCCAGAACACATCTGGAATAGGGTTAAGCAGTTGTCACTCAGGAAAATGAGGTTGCATTTTAAGCCCTCAAGGCTCAGCCACTGAACAGCCTGAGTTAACAAATTCTGACCTTGGATGGTGAGAACATCCTAAATGTCTGTTTTTGGGTTTTGTTGTCTGAGCACATGAAAGCTTTGAAAGCCCTCATGTTCTTCAGAGAAAGGGGTTATCTCATTAAGAGGTATAAAAGAAAGTTTTGGGGCTTTTTATTAAAAAAAAAAAAAAGAAAAAGAGTAATCTCTGCTCAGCTCACTGGCCTGTTTCCAATCACTCTGCCTCCTCTTTCCTGGTAAAGACATCAGTCAGACCTCATCCTGTCTCTGTGACAACCTGACGCCTGCCTGATATGCCACTGGTTTCCATTTAGCTGGCTCCTTCCAGTGTGAGGATTGCTAAACCTTGGCGTAAAGGCAGAACTGCTTCTCCTTCTCATTGCTTGATGGAGAGGGACAAAGGCAGTGTTTGGAGAAGTGTAGGGGAAATTCATGCTTTAGTCTGATTGATTCCTGCGTCAGCACACTGGGGAACAGCTGCCCCAGATAATGATATTTAATGACCCTGACAGCACCTCAGTGGCTACTTAGAGGAGCAGATTCCGTATGTGTACGGTGAGGGATAGATTTATTAGGAAAGACAATTTATCAAACAGCCATGTGATGCAAGAAACAGAGAAAAGCTCTTGCTGCGAATTCCAGCATAAGAATGGATCCTGAACTGCTGAGATTTATCAAACTGGCTTCTCCCGTGTCCTCACAACACTGCTGTCCCCTCCTCCAAAAGCAAGGCTGGGAGTTGATGGTGCTTAGAGAGCTCAGATCTTAAAGAATAGTCTTGTCTGGTGTTTTATGGGCTCTTGAGCTTTGCCTACCTGAATGCCAATGACCAGCTGTGGACTCTCCTGCTGTAGTCTGTGCTTTTTCTTTAGCTTCTTTTAGCCAAGTGGTACTGAAGGTGGTCCTCCCTCTCCAGAGCACTCTGAGCAGCAGAGCTGAGCACTGGAGCTGCCAGTTTGTCATCATGGCTAAGAACTCCTCATATGGATAGTGGCCTATCCAGCTTACCTGTGCCTGCTGGCCTGCTGTGGGTGGAAAGCTGAGCTTTGCTTCTTGATTTGAAAAAAATCAAGGCTGCTTCAGTTGGAATGCCAATTCAGGCTCTACCACGTGCTTAGAGCAGGACCCCCCCATCCATCCTGTTTCTCAGCTTGGTGAAAAGCCCCTGGACTAAGGAGCAGCAGCGGCTGATGTAAAGCTGCACTGCCCCAGGTGTACTGGCAATTCAGATGACAGTGGCTGAGAGGATGGTTCTTGGCAGCAGGGAGAGCTAGCTCTGTGTGAAGGTCATTCTGCTGGTGTTTGTAATGGTGTCAGCCTTGCCTTTGAAAGTTGCTTTCTCTCTTTCTCCTCATCTAAGTGATAATCAAATGTCACTAGCCTCTTTCCAGAGCCTTGTGCTCATCACAGGCAGCACGTCAGCTAACAAAGCCCACAGCAGTCTCTTTCCACACCTCATGGACAAGAAAAAAGTCATCTTGTCTCTGAAAAATAGTGTCTTAAACACTGAGACCTGGGCTGGAAGTTAAAACTATGCCAGTTCAAGGAATGTGTCGAGTTGTTGGGGATCAACCCCTCATCTGGCTGGAGTTTTCCTCCCAGGGTAAGGGACTAGCCAGGGCAGACACTTAGGAAGTCTCTCAAAGGAGAAATTTGCAAAAGGAGGTGCTTGCAAGCCCAAGTGCCACAGTACTGCCCAGACAGATGGGCTCTCCTTGTCTGGGCTGCTCATCTGGAAGCAAGGCTGGCATGGCGAGACAGTTCCCTGTCAGGACTGATAGGAGCACAGCGGGTGGATCTGTGTCTCCAGGTGGAGTGGGGCTGATGGCACAGAGAGGCTTCCAGAGGCATTGAGCCATTGGCAGTCTTTTCAAGAGTAACAGCTCACACACTTGGCTGCAAAGCTGGTTGCCACCTCACATGGGTGAGTGCCAGTGGTTAAATTCAGAGCATCAGTGGGTACTTGAACTACTGGCCTCTTCTGTGCTTACAGATCTCACCTCTCTGGTGCGGACAGAGTGTAAGGCTTTGTCTAACACAAGTTCTCAGCCCCTTCCCACCTTACAAAACTCATCTGGCTGTTTTGTCAGTCCTCCCTTGCTCATGCCTGGTCAGCCTTGGGAGACTGAGGGAGGCATAGACACCCTAAGGGGTGTGACAGGGAGCATGCCTGCTGTGCCTTGCTGGCAAGATCAGAGGAAAAGGGGAAGGGGCTGGGGAAGGGGCTAGTGGGGAAAAATCACTTAGTGTAAATCCTGGTGATGGTGTTTATGGTGAAGCCTTGATGTGAGCTAGGGTCAAAACCTTGTTGGCTGACCCGGATCTTGAGCACTGCTCCTCAGAGCAGAGACAGGGCCTAGACTGGTGGACCAGGTAAGTATGAATTGTCTCCTTAGGTTGAGAAGGATTCCTTAAACTGTGATTCCTCCTCTCCTTCCTCCCCTTCCTCCTCCCCATCTTCCCCTTCCTCCCTCCCTTCCTCCCTCCCTCCCTCCTTCCCACCTGACTTCCTGCCTTCCACCTTCTAAAATGTGATGCTGCGCTCCTGCCTTCTGACTTGCAAAAATGTAGAGCTATTGTTAATCCAAGTTCTTTACCAGTTTTGAAGACTATTTGCAGGTCTCTTAAAAGGTTCTTGGAACAGGGTGTCTCCTGCAGAAGGCTAAACCAACTAAGCCATCAATAAATTAGAAGTGTTGGTATTTTCAGTTCTGCTTTTTGGTCTTAAGGCTCTGTTTTTCCTGGAAGTTTTAAGTCTGTGGTGGTGACACATTGGTCCCTAAAGAGACTTAAAGATCTTTCTGGGGTTTTTCCCGTTCTTTCTGCAGTCCACATCAAGTGGATGGTGTTAGGGGTGAAATGCTGAAGGGCACGGCATGGCAAAAGGCACTGAGCCAGGCAAGTCAATGCACCTCTCAAAGCAGAGGGGACACAGCTCACTGGGGCACAGCCTGACTACCTCTTTATTATTGGATAATATTGGATAATAACTGTCCAGCAGCGTCATGGGAAAGGATATGGATTAGGAAAGATAACAAAAGGGCAGGACTTGGTGGAGCTCAGCAGCAAACATTGGGCTATTGTGTATTAAGCAGCTAACCCGATTAATTGCAACCTGTTACAGCCCGAGATGCCCAGCTCTGTAGGTGAGGACTGTTGGCTTTAAAGGCACTGGTAGCATGATTATCGCTGCTGATATTGAATAGTCTCCAACAAATGTTCCCAGACAGCTCCCATGTGGGACATTTGCTGTGTGTGCTGCTCTTGATGCTGTATTGTAGTTATTAGAAAGTATTGTATTTTAATAAAGAGACATTTTATAGGGGAATAAACTTGTGAGTTTGGTTGCTGCCGGCTTCGTTCTCTCTCCCTGCAGCACAGTCAGATCATACCACATCTATCTAAGTAACTGCAGCCCTTGAGACACAGCACTCTCAGTCCTGCCCAAACTATGATCTCTCTGTTCTGTGCCCAGAAACAAAATCTTTCCACTAGCTCCTTCCGTGGCCAGTGAGTTGGAGGGGAAAAAGGACAAGAATAGCCAGGAAGTCTGTGTTTAGCTCTTTTTCCTTTGTCCTGTCCCCTTTAAGGGTACTTAGTAGAAGGCTTCTAGGGAAGAAACTAGGAGCAGTCTTTGCAGAGCATGCTAGTGAGGCCACCTTTCCATATCTACTAATCTGTCTGATAGCTCTACTCTTTCCACCGAAATCCCGCTCTTTACAGGACTCCTCAGCACTCCTCTGCAGAGGGCCTATCTCCCTTTGTGAGCAGTTTCCAAGTGCTCTAGTAACTGTCGCTGCTGTCCTTAGCAAACTTACCCAGCCTTGCTGGAGCCGATTCAGTGCAGAAACCCAGAGCCTCTCCACTGCATCCTCTCAGGGCAGGGACTGGGAATTGTAGGGGAGTCTGATACAGAAGGAAGAGACGTTTACCTGTACTCCTGTGTTTCCAGTCTCCTGCAGAGAGCTTAGTCTGCCAGTGCCCACAGTGCTCAAGGTGGCCTCTTTTCTGGAACAGGAGGGGAGCCTTCTGCCAACAGCCTCAGGAGGGACCAGTTTGGTCTCTGCCCCTTACCGTTCAAAGAGCAGGGCATACAGCAGTGGCAAGGGAGAAGGAATTGGACTGTAAATCAGGACACTGTTGCATGTTCATTCTGACAAGCTTCTTCAACAAAGTTGCTTCGTGTTCTTGCATCCCTTTTGGAGCTAAGAAAGCTGCTCCCAGAGCCCGGGGTAAATAATTAACTAAGAGAATTGAATATATTTATGAGGAGTTGGTTAAAAGGCTGTGCTTCTGTCATGCCTGCTTTCAGGGTTGTTGGCTGAGGAGCTCAGCTCAGTGCTGTTTGTGGGGGGCAATGGGGTGAAGCAGTGTCTGTGTGAGTGAAAGAGCCTTGCTAGCTTCAGATGCAGATGGAGAGTGACATGCAATGCTGGACAGGACCACTGAGATCCTGCCTGAGGAGCTGTTGTTCCTGAAAAGAACACTATCCATGTGGCAGGAGATGAGTTGATGGGTGTGAGAGCTGGAGAAGGGGGGCTAGAAATGTAACAATACATTCAGCCCTGCAAAAGGGTCCAGGTGATGGTGTCCACACAGGTTTTCAGAGTGGATGTGTGGCATGCAGAGCTGCTCTCCATTCAGAGTGTGTGTTGTTGGAACAAGGTGATAAAAACTTTGCTGGGTAGGACCCAAAGCAGGATGGGAAGGTGTAGCTAAGACTGCATAACACCTGGATTTCATGAAACTTGGGTGCTTTACCCCTAGTGCTTTCCAGAGCATGCACAGCCCTAGCACAGGCTCGTAGTGACACCAAGGTGTGTGTTCTTCCCTTCTCACACAAGAGTAAATTCTGATATGGAGAGAAAAGTGACTGGCAAAGCTAATAGACCAAGTTCAACAGCAGAGCTTAGAGCTGAGTCCCTGTTGCAGAGGCTTTACAGTGCTTCTGCCAAAGGTGACTGGAGGAGAGAGGACAATAAATTGCACGGGTAATTTTCCACCAGAAGCAAACAAGCCTTGCTGGCTGCTCTTTCTTTCCCATATGTTGAGATAAAGCATCTGTGATAAACGCTGGAGTGCAGAGCTGGTTTTTTTTTTCCCTGTGAACTGTTGCTAGTGTGCAGATGTCTGTGGAGACCAGCTGATGTGGGCTGAGAGGGGGTAGCTCCACATCAGGAGTTCTTACCATAGTGGGGAGGCTACTTACACATCTTGGTTTATGGCACAGCAAACCCTCCTTGTTATGATAAAGAAAAGGAGGAAAATTATGCCTTTACAGCAGAGAAGCTCTGCTGAACGACTTTTCACAGCCAAAATGTCCTGGTGGTACTTCTTAAAGAAAGTTTCCCTTTGTGCATGAAATGGGCTCTGCCTGGCCTGGGATCTGAGGTGGAGCAAGAGTGGAGGTGCCCTAGAAGCTTTATCTTGCCTTCCTGATAAGCTGCATCACACTTCTGTGGTGTTAATGGGTGCAACGTGTGGCTCTGCTTCTCCTGCTGTGAGAGCAAGTACTCTGCCCGGCTGACCATGCCTTAAGACTTTGGGGCAGGGTGGGTAACACTGTCCTGCAAGTCCCTGCTCTCTGCTAGAGGAAGGAGTCACTAATGTCCCACAACTTTGGTTCATGCTTTCTTCCAGGAAGTAATTTTCCTTCTCTTCTCCTTCTGATGTCTCTCTCCAGAGAATTGCTGTCTTCTATGCACATATCCATCCTGCTTCCCCACAGTCTCTGCACTCATAAATCCTTCATCTTCCTGGAGACAATGTCATTGCCAAACCTGATCCTTCACTACTCCAGCTCCCACATCTGATGAAGCAAACCTGGTTTTCTTGTTACCTCTTTACTGCTGTTTCATACAGAAACCTTCTTTGAAATTTGGAGAAATTTATCAGTTGCTGCTCTGGAGTTTACAGAGCACTGGAGGTCATTAACAAGTGACAGGTTATAGCTTCTGCAGGGGAAACTGCATAAATGAGTTTTAAATTTAAGAATCAATGTCTTCATTTGAGATACTTTGTTCTACTAACATGGTCAGCCCCAGCAGCTTTTAATACTCCAAATGCCCCAGCAGCCACAATGCCTGGTAGTGCCAGAGCTGCAGGGGGCTCTGCAACTTGCCCAAAGCACTAATGGAAGTAGCTAACTCTGAGGAGGGGCACCAGCATCTTAGAAAGTCTTCAGTAGTGAAGTAGACAACACAAATGTTGAGTAGGGTTGCAGGAGGTAAAACTGTCTTGACAGGATACTGTGCTGTTTGGTGTCTGCAGAGCAGATGCTCTTGCTTTTATGCTCTCTCTCCATGAAGAGCTTGCCCAATGCTAAGCTCAATCTGTGGTTGTCTTCAGTCTTTTGGCTTGATGAAGGATCAGGATCCAGGTTAAAGTGGAGAGATCTTCCTCCCTCCAAAGACAGCGGGCTCAGGAAGCTCAGGAAAATGCCCTCCTCTTGGAATCCATCATGCCACCTAATGTATGGAAAGGGAAGCAAGTGCCACATGTTGTGAAAGGGTGATTCATTATCATTATTTCCTGGCATATTGATTCTCTGCTTCGACAAGAAAGCTCTGTCAGACCGTCAGACAGCGGTGACGGATGGCCCTGCCGCAAATGTGTCAGCAGCACAGTGTGGTGCCTTCTTAGACAAATGGCTGGAGGTGGGGGTTGGGGTGCAGCCAGGCATGGGCTGCAGCCACCACCTCTCTGGATCCCTAGGAGAGGTGGCGAGTGGATGCAGTGGTGGCCTCGTCAGGCTCCTCGTGGCAGGAACTAGGAGAGAGTAGGGACAGTTGAAGAAAGTGCTACTTGAGCTGTGGTGAATGGTTGTGCAAGGTCATTCTTCTGTCTTCACCTTTCTGACTGTGAACATGCAGGTGATTGTCATGTAACCTTTGTTTCTCCCCTAATAAGTCTTTTACTTGTCTCCAGTTTGTGGCTGGGTATCTCTGTGTCGGGGAATTACAAGGAGGGAATGGCTGACAGTAATGCATCAGAAGTAGTTTATTCTACAAAATAGCTGGGTTTATATACTATACGATATTCTTCAACAGTTGCCTTCTACTAATCATCTTCGGTTTACCATATTTGAAAGTCACATGGTTCGATTAGTTCTATTTTTTCTCTACAAGCAGTTCGGACAATAGCTTACAGAAGTTTGTACAATAGTTCACGTCAGCATTTCATCTGATCTGTCTGCCTGGTTCTGTTTTTGCTCTAAACCACATTACATTTTTGCAACATTCTGTTCATATCTCTATTTGCCTTTTCCAAGGCCTAAGGTCTATCCCTTCATCACTTAACAATATCTTGCTTTCTGATTCTGTCCCTACATCTTCCCCTTTCTGTTCCACAATTAATACTTTCTTAATTGATTGGCTTATTATTTTCTGAATACACTGCAAAACACACGGTAAGCCAATAAGCAAAATTATAATAATAACAAAAACATAAATGCCATTTCTAAGTATGCTTTGTAGCCAGCCTGTCAGGCCCCATCCCCTAAACAGATTGTTCAACCCATCTTCCTCATCAACCTCTTGCAATTTTTTAATTCCCTTTTTAAGGGCTTGTATGCTTGAATGAATAGACTTGGAGTGGTCCATTAAATTCATACAACAAAGTCGTCACAGGCATGGCCTTACACTAATAATAAAAAGTCTAAAGTAGCTCTATTCTGCAATGTAGCTTGGTGTATACTGTCTACATCTGCTAACAAACCCGTTAATGCAGTGCTAGTAGCATTTGATTGTTTTGCAAGCTAACAACCTAATTGATTCAAAGTAGTCGGTGCCTTTGCGGTTCCAATGAGTGCAATAATAGAGGTGGTAATTCATTCTGCCTTATTCCAAAAAGTCACTCGGTCATCACAGTTGGAGTTGAATTCACTCAAACATCGTTTTTCTCTTTTTACTTTTCCTAAAGTGGGCAGGTTCACCCGTTTAGCATGAAATAAAGTTAACCATCCAAAGGTACAAGGACTTCCTCTTGCTCTTAGGGATATTCCTTTCCAGGCTCGATTACCACAAAGCAAAAATACATTGTCCAAAAGTCCGATAGTATCCGTTCCTGTTTCAAGGGTTAAGGGAGCTGTTTGATTACACCAAGCAGACTCATTGGCATAAATGCCAGTGCCCGATACATCAATGCCTGACTCGTCAACAACCTTCCCATCAGGAAAGGTTATGGAGACAAAGGCCAAATAAAAACCGAAAAATGCTTGAATAGATCCCATAATTTCTAATTCTTGTGGTCTTACTGCAAGAGAAGGAAAATTTCACACATATGTCATTCCTAGTTTCAAATTGTTCTTTCTGCCATCTTTAAGATCACCCAGCTAGTTGATCATACAGAAGGTGCCAGATGTTATACCACCAACACGGAGGTTCTATTTTGTCAGTACAGTTCATTCTCATGTTTGATTGTAAAGAGTATATCACTCATTTTTTCCCAAAGGCACAGCTACCAAACATGTTCGAAAGGGGTTAGTAACAGATGCCATGGATACACACAATGTGGTTTCATTTAAAGCCTGTGTATGGCTAGTGTAAGGCATACATTCCCTTGGGGAAGGGATATCAAAGCAACTATTTCCCTTCAACACAAGCCTGCTCCTAATATAAAGATCAATTTAAAGAGATACATCGATGTAAAATCTCAACAGTTACAAAACCAGTAACAAAAAATACTGTTGTGGTGAGTCCTTCTTTGCTGCAGTTATACTTTTGCTGCACCTTCCTCAGGCAGCTCTTCCCCAGCTGTGTCCGGTGTGATCAGTTGTCTATATGGTTTGATGTTTTTCTCAGGGATCCACCTGGGCCCTCCATCTGTGAAAACACAAGCATAACCCCTCCCCATGTTCCATTTCCACCATGGAAATGGTCCTTGAATTTGCCCAGTTTCTGGGTTTTTAATTAACATCGGAGGTTTGTCTTTTAGTTCCACCTGTGTAGTATGAGAAAAATGCCTATAAATGGGTGGATTTTGGTCAACAAATGAACTATTCAAAAAATTAAAAACATAGAGAGCCTTGTGTACTCTCTCTATTGGGGATTGCGTTTCTGTTCAAAACGGTCATAAGTTCATGTTTTGGGAGTGAACGAGCATGCTTATCTGTAAGCACATGCATTCGTTCATATACATCTTGCTGCACATTGGACATTTCCTGTCCCATGTCCTCACAGGCCTCACCTGCACAGGAATTAGTCAGGCGCCTGTTCCTGCTTCTTTCAGCAGCATTCACTGTCACCCAGGAGCTCCACCAACAGGAGGGCAAATAGCCACCTAAATTGCCTCCTCACATGGGGCACCATTTGATGGGGAATTAGGAGGAGGGAAGGACTGACAGTAATGCATCAGAAGTCATTTATTCTACAAAATAGCTGGGTTTCTATACTATAAGATATTCTTCAACAGTTGCCTTCTACCAATCATCTTCATTTTACCATATTTGAAAGTTATACGATTCGATTAGTTCTATTTTTTTCTCTACAGGCAGTTCGGACGATAGCTTACAGAAGTTTGTACAATAGCTCACTTCAGCATTTCAGCTGATCTGTCTGCCTGGTTCTGTTTTTGCTCTAAACCACATTACATTTTTGCAACATTCTGTTCATATCTCTATTTGCCTTTTCCAAGGCCTAAGGTCTATCGCTTCGTCACTTAACAATGTCTTGCTTTCTGATTCTGTCTCTACACCTCTGTGCCGCTAAAACCATCCTAGTTTTAACTGAGACCAGTGCTTTGAAGGTTGAGGTTCAGCACTGAACCTGGGAGGCAACATCTGTCTTTGGTGATCACCAAGAAGTCACCTAGCACTGCAGAAGTCTGCAGAACCTCACTTCTGAGCTTCTTTCCCCCATGCCAAGACAGCTCTTTATCAGTTATGTAACAGAGCATCTTCCTCCTCAAGTCAGGATCTTCTCTGTTATTTTCCACACACCAGCAGAGACAGAAGTGGGGTGAAGGTGAAGTATCTCAAAAACTTGGTGTCTCAGCAGGGATGCGAAGGAGGGTTAAACCAGAAACTTAATCTGAGCATGAGTTCTTATTTCAGGAACCTAATTGTGGGGTTAGGTTTTAGCCTTGGACTTCTTTTTTTTTCCTGCAGTAGCCTTTCTGCAGAGAGCTGAAGCTCATGTACAAACCAGCTTTTTTCATTTACAAAGGGGTTTGCTCTCGCTCTGCAAAACAATCCTTAAACTTAGGCTAAATTTTCTTCACTCCTTCTCTGCAGCAATGTGGTACTTCCATCGAAGTTCACAAAAATGTATTTTCTAATATCCCCAGACTCCCATATTTCCCAGAGTGCTTTTACTTGGATGTGTGCTCATCCATATTTATCCATCCTCCACCTGCAAGAACCGTAGCAGAGCTGCCTGAAAACATCTCCAGCGCCAAGCAGGACAAGCAGCAGTAGCTGTCTCTCAAGCTGTCTGCTGCCTCCTTGTTTGAGAAGAGCCAGTATTTGCTCCTCAAAGAGAGAGGAAGGGTCTGCAGGGGAGGCATCTGGACAGATGGGGTGAGGTTTTCCTTTATGGCATATCCCCTCTTCATATTTTTCCCACAGCCTTACTTACAAGAGGAGAGAAAATGCCACAAAATGTGCTGTGGAATCTGGTCTGGAGTGGTTCTGACACTGGTGCAGAGCCAGAACAAGCAAAACCCTCGAGTGCTTTCTAAGCACTTGTATGAAACAGATTTCATGTAACCTACTAATGATCCACGGCAGCACTGCTGCCCACCTTGGTTTGTGGTGTCTGCAGGAGTTTTCTCCCTGGAGCACATTTGCTTATATTCCATGTTCTGCATGTAGGGGAGCAGATTGACCCCATGTCTGACTTTGCCAGCATCATTGTGATGAAGGAACACTGTTGGACAGTTGATGTGGCACCAGCAGGTGAGTCAAAATAGCATTGTTTGACTCTGCCTCCAGCCTGCTGTCCCAAGTAGGGGAGGACATAAGCAGGAGCTCTGCGTGTGCCTGCCGATCCTCTGCTGCCTCTTTGTCTGCTCAGAGCTGCCTGTCAGTCACAGTCTGTCATCTTCATTTCATCTTGATTCATCGTCCAGCGTAACTAGGTTTCAGAGTTTCATTTCTGGGTTTGCCTCCTCCCAGGGGCACACAGATATATCTGACATGCAAATGTTTTAGCCCTCCAGTTCCAAGAGTGAGAGGCTTTCACCTCAGGGAGCGAGCGAAAACACTGGGGAAGGGATGCTGTTTTCTCTGGGGCTGGGATTGTGCAGGAGAGGTTTCCAGTTTACCCAACACCAGCTCTGTGAAGGATGGAGTGTTGGCAGAGCACCACGACAAGGACAAGGGGAGCACTGCCGGCCTTACTGGAGGCTGGGCTGGCTTAGCTCTGGGCTTTGGGTTGTCAATTCTTGTAACCTTTAATTCTAAAAGAAGCATTTCAAGAAAAACTAAGGTGATGAGTTTTAGCTGTGTAAGAGAAAGACTCCTGTCCATCATTTAGGAAATCCACAGGAATTCTGTTACTTTGATGCTCTCTGTTGAGGCAGAGGAGAGCCTGCGGGTCTCTAGCTGAAGAGATGTGCTGAGGATAGGGTGCCAGCCTGGAAGTTCCCCTGCACTGGCTCTGTTAGTCAGCCAGTGGAGCCCTTATGAGGAAACGCTGAGGGAGCTGAGGCTCTTTAGTGTGGAAGAGAGGAAACTGAGGGGTGACCTCATTAATGTTTATAAATGTGGAAGGGATGAGTGTCAGGAGGATGGAGCCAGGTTCTGCTCAGTGGCATCCAATGATAGGACAAGGGGCAACAGGTGCAAGTTGGAGCAGAGGAGGTTCCATATAAATATAAGAAAAAACATTTTCATTGTGAGAGTGTCAGAGCTCAAAGAGGTTGTGGACTCTCCTTCTCTGGAGACACTCAAAACCCACCTGTACGTGTTCCTGTGTGACCTGATCTAAGTGACCCTGCTCTGGCTGGGAGGTTGTACTAGATGATCTTTGGAGGTCCCTTCCAATACCTAACATTTTGTGATTCTGTGGAGAGTGAGTTTGGGGGATGAAAACAGGTCCTTCATCTCTCTGCTGAGCAGAGCAGGCAATTTACTGCGGTGTGCAGGGGAAGAAGTGTGAGACTTGTGCAGTTACACGTAGTGCAGACCCAGGACTGGCTCAGGATTGGGCCACAGAGGCTGACCACCTTCCTTAGCGAGAAGGAGAAGAACGATTGCACCGTATTTCCAGAGCTGACTAACCTGGTTTGTCTCATTGTTCAGGACACTTTCTCCTCTTCCTTGTAGCCTGTGCAGCCCCGGGCAGCACAGCCAACGTCACATCACCTGAACACAGTTCTTTCCAGCTCTCCTGCTGTAGCAGATATGGCTGGCAAGCAGCTTGCCTCCGGAGAGCCATGGGGGAGGTACAGCAACCCTGCTGCTGTTCATGTTGCCCCTCACTCGCTGCCATGAGTGAAAGCGAGGGGAATTGCGCATCCCCACAGCAATGAGCAGCTGCTTTCCATAGCCCTCTGTGGCTGCTCTTGGGGAAGTAAATAGAGCTCATCAGTCCCAACGTGGCCTGGCCCTCACGGTGCAGTGAAGAAATGGATCTGCTGTCATCAGTCCGGTGTCTGCAGAGGGCTGTTAGACTTGCCCTGTCACAGGGAAACAGTTGGAAGCGAGAGGTTTCCTGAGGCAGCATGAGATGAAATGTAGCATGGGGCTCAGGAAGGGCTCAGCACGGAGCCAGTGGTTGCTGCAGGAAGAGAAGGAGGATTGCTGGGAGAAACTAGGTTTTGGAGAGCGCTGGGGTGCACAGGAGGCAACGTTCAGTTAAGGTTAATCTGGTGTTACTGGGGGCTGAAGAGGCAGCATTCGCTAACTGGTCTGTAACTGTCTTGTCCTGGCAGGGTTTCCCATCTCCAGCTGCCTGCATCAGGCAGACCAGTACTGGGCACAGGGCAGTCACCTTGTCACCCCACGGTGAGCCAGCCCAGCATACAGCAACAGTGGCCAGGCCCCTGGCTGCATTGCTGTTTCATTCCCTGTATTTATATTTATGACACTCCAAGTTGTCTGTAGTGGTAGTCTCAGTATTCTGTTATTTTTTTCACGAGCCAATAATTCACAGCTCTGCTGCGATACCTCAGACCAATGCAGGAGACAGCTCTGTGCAAGCCACGGTGGCCCATCCATTGCCAGCACCAGCCTGTAAATTGTGCTGCTTGCTGCCCTGCCAGGCAGTCTTTTTTCCCCTGTTCCTTGTTAACTCCAGCAGCTGATGATCATCTTTCCCAGGTCGATGCGATTTCTGTGACACCAGAATTAGTTTTCTGCTGGTTTTATGTGCCATGCTAGGAATAACAGTCTAGCTGTAACTGCTTCTGGCTCAGATTTCCACTAGCAGACTAAATAAGGGCATTAGCCCAGTCTCCTCAATTCATTTTTGTCCATAGCACGTTGCTTTTTGTGATAAGCTTTGTAAAATGTTGTTAGGCTTTTCCCTGACATCAGTGAAGGGTAGACGAGCAGACTTTGTGCCTAGAAGTGATGAATTTTAATAGCAGTGCTGCTTTAGTCCCTTCCAGGCTGCCTTCACCCTGGGATTAACTACAGACAGCCTGTTCCTCCTGCCCAGGAAATGGCTGGCTGGTTCTTGCTCTATCATGCTTGACAGATCGCAGGCACAAGCAAAGTTGGGTGGTAGCTGATGCTCCCATGCATCTGCTGTTGGATGTAGGTGAGGTCTTGGAAGCATCAGTCCAGTTGCAAATGCGTAGGAATATTACTGGGGTTGACTGCTGCCAGGTATAATATTTTCTCCCTTTAGAAGTCAAAGTGTAAACATCTCTAAGCCATTTGGAAATTGTGATGTTCAGTCAAGGTGTGTGGCAGAAGTTCATGGACTGAGACCCTTGAGGGCAAAGGACTCTCCGATGGGCCCAGAGCAACCTGTTCTGTCAGGAATGGGAGAGTGAGTCCCTGTGGAAAGGAGACCAGAGGGAGATACCTATCACAGGCAGTCCCAGCCCATTCACTTATCTGTTGGCTAGCACTGGAAGCAAGTGGTGATTAATCCCTGTGCACCTTGCCTTTGATGTACCACCTCCTTCAGAGATAAGGAAATGAATGCTCTTTTGGAGCAGAAGAGAGGAGCTAGTGCCAAGGCTGGGAGGAGGGTCCTGGGGAATGCAGACCTGGGCTTGACCTAAAACCTCTCTCTCCCCAGCTTTCATCCTCATGATTATTCTGGCCCTCATCCGCATCAGCAAAGGCCAAGCTGAAGGTCACCCGTCCATAGCTCGACTATCAGGCATCCACAATCTCTTTGGGGTGTGCGTCTACTCCTTCATGTGCCAGCACTCCCTGCCATCTCTCATCACTCCCATCTCCAAGAAGAAGCATGTCAACAAGCTTGTGCTGCTCGATTACATCCTGATCCTGGCTTTCTACAGCCTCCTCTCCTTCACTGCCATCTACTGCTTCCGCAACGACACCCTCATGGACATGTACACGCTCAACTTCACCAACTGCGAGATCGTCAACGTTGCCTTCATTCGCTACTTCCTGGGCCTCTTCCCCGTCTTCACCATCAGCACCAACTTCCCCATCATCGCGGTGACCCTGCGCAACAACTGGAAGACCCTTTTCCACAGAGAAGGGGGCACCTACCCATGGGTGGTGGATAGGTTTGTCTTTCCTGCCATCACGCTGGTTCCCCCAGTGCTGGTGGCTTTCTGCACCCACGATCTAGAGTCCTTGGTGGGCATCACGGGAGCCTATGCTGGGAACGGGATCCAATATCTCATCCCAGCTTTCCTGGTGTACTGCAGTCGAAAGGACACTCAGCTGGTCTTCGGCAGCGGGACGATGAACAAGCATCTCTCCCCTTTCCGACACACCTTCTGGATTGTGTTTGTGCTCATATGGGGCTTCACTTGCTTTGTCTTTGTGACTGCAAACATTGTCCTGAGTGAGTCTAAGCTCTGATGGAGGGGTAGTGGCATGTATCCCCCTAAGTTCTAGAGACTCCAGCATTTCAGCTCCCACTTTGCGACAGTGGAGTGGGGAGAGGCAACATGAAGGGAATTTTCCAGGCCGTCAGCTTGGTGACACAGGTTAGGGCTGTACACAGGCTTTCTTCTCCGTTTTGGGTGCGGATGCAGTGGCCTCAGCCTTGTTACAGCCCCAAAGCCATGGGGCTGAGCCCTGGGCATCCCATGCAATTAACCCGTGTCCAGCCATTTCTGCCTTCAACTCTGTGGGAGCTTCACTGTCTCCATCCCTGCAGTAGCTCCCTGTGTGCTGCAGGTCTCAGCACCCAGGTGAGCAGCCAGTCTTGGCTGCTCCCTACACTCATCAGCTAAATGTCCCTTCTCCCAAAGGCAGGGATGTGCTGTGCAGGAGTTTGAGAGAACTGAGCCTCTTCTTTCAGCTGAGATCCCTTCTAACCAACATCCTGCATCACTCAAGGGGAGAAATAAGGGTGGGGAGAGACCTAATTCGGAAGAAAATAATTTTGTGCTGTTACATTTTCTAGAGGCATTAACCTGTCTGTGCACCGTGGATTGCCTGGGATCAGGGATCCTACGTTTAGAGCTGGATTTCTCCAGCCCAGGAGTTTACGTTCACACTTCCCACCCTGTTCTGTGCTGCAGCATCCCCAGCTGAACCGAGTGGTGACCCTGCACACACAGGGTTGCAAGAGCAACTGCAGCCGCATTGGCCTCAGCTCCTGCAGGCAGCTTGGTGCCTTTGGCTGGCAGAGCCCTTCTCCCTTTCACACCTCTGCACGGGGCTGGTACCTCCAGCCAGACCCTGACTCCAGACTCCAGCGATCAGGATTCGTGGTAGCTGGGGAGGTGCTAATTACCCAGTCTTGACACGTGTGAGGCCCGGGAGAGCCCTGGCTGTGCACACTGATGCGTCTCCAGCCTCCTGCGCTGGGTAATTAGCCTTGAAACAAGGTGGGTGTTAACTCAAGGGAATAGGCTTGTGCCAGGAGGCAGCAGCCATGCCCTCGCTCAGCCCTGGCCGCAGGAGCAGAGCTGTGGGGGAGTGAACACTGAGACACTGCTTGCAAAACTAGAACTGGGCTTGATTATCACCCTCTGCTTTTTTCTGTTAAGGTGGGCTTTAGGCTCATTCTTCTCAGCTTATCTGAGAATTGAGCTGCCTGTTACCTTCTGCACGAGTGCCATGGGCGACTCTCAGCTTTCGGGAGTGCTGGTGGACACAGTAATACCTCCCAGGGACAGGCTGGGTCCTGCGCTCCCAGGCCTTCGGGCGCAGATCACCCAGGTTTTCCTATCTAAAGGAAGAACTTTAAAAGTTTTCACTTGAACTATTTTAACCCCCCTTATCAGAGCAAGTTCAAAGGCAGGTGCATGTCACTCGTGTTAGATCCTCTTGCCCTCTGCACTTGCTGCAGTATTAAATGTCACTGCTTACTAAAGCAAGCTTTGAACTGCAGCTCTTTTTAATCAAGCTCTGTCTTCAAGTAGGGCTTTCTGGTTTCCATATGACCTGAAGTGCTCCTCTTGGGAGAATATGCAAGTACCTGGAGCAGTATAAAAACACTTCATGGCTTTTAAAGCAAAACCCCGCACCTCTCAAGCCTGAGCGCTGCCACTGCATCCTTGCCAAGCTGCTTGGAGAGGAACTGGGAGGACTGTTCGCCTCCTTTCCAGTTTGATCTTAAACAGGCATTGGCAGCCCTCACTAGTGAATTTAAACATCCCCAAGTGCTCTGGAGAAGCTGATGTGGCATCTTCAGTGCTAAATTAACAAGTTACTTTACAGGTAGCTGGTGTCTCTTTTAGGAAGAGGTAGGTTGGAGGGCAAATCCACAGGGCAGTTTTGCTGAGGGCCACCTGTGAGGCAGCTGGGAGCTGGGCAGAGCCAGAAGGAAGAATTTCATGCTGATGAAATGCGCCTTTGGGAAGCTGGAGAGGCGGCAGGGGCTGTTCCTCAGCACAAGAGCACAGGTGTGGGTTTGTGGAGGAGAAACTGCCTACCCTGGGCTGCCTGTGTGTTGCAAAGCCCTTGGCTCAGCCTCTATCCCTTCAAGTGCCCATTTCAGTCTCTTGCCTTCCCATTAAATTGCCATTTTTCTGTTAGTTCATCTCCTCTCATCCTCCCTTGCCCTCTTCAGGCTGCTCTTGGTCTCCCTCCCTTCCCACCCCTACTTCCTACAGGGCTGCCTCTCAGCTCTCTTATGTGGGGTGGGAGGAGAGCACCTGGCACCCTGCTCCTGCCATCTCTTAGTTTGAAGATGTGCCTTCTCCTTCCTGGCCTGAGTGACATCTCTCTTCCTCCTCACACTATGGGTGGCCCTGACTTGTGAGGGGCCTTAACTCTGTGAGCTATTCGGGTCCAGGGTATGGATGCAGTGGTGCAGTGAGGATTCACATCCTTTGCTGTGGCTCCTCACCCCGAAAGTTTCGGGTCCCCAGGGAGCACAAGCGCTTTCTTAAATAAATAACCACCAATTCCCAGACACCCTCTGTCCTTGCACAGCAGCGAAACCAATCTATCCCAGGAATCAGGGTGGTTAAGGGAAAGAGGCTCGACGGCAGAGAGCGCATTTTTCTTATAAAACATGACATAGCGATGCCTTAAAAATTACGGGAGGAAGCGAGAAGGGGAGGGCTCAGTGGGGGATGCTGGATGACCCCAGCTCAGTGCAGGGCAGGAGCTCCCTCCTCTCACCCATCACACGTGAGTCTATTTATATTTGGCTGTTATCAACACTAACAACAACTCATTATTACAGGTTTCTCACGTGATGCTTGTCCTGACTGTAATTAGTTTCCAAAAAAAGTGGGATTAAAACCAATAAACTGCACATTATGCATCTGGTTTAGTCTGGCTTCTTTTTCCACCCCCTTCCTCCTCTGGAGCAGCTATTCCTGGAGGGGACAGCTGTGACGGATGGGGCTGCGGGCCAAGGAGAAACAGCAAGTGGAGAGGCTAATGGAGACCCTCACCTCTTCTTCTCTATTAGCCTCCTGCAACTCTGGGTGGTAGCTGCAAACTCAATTAAAACATCTGTACTTTCCTCTTCTCAATTACGGCTGCTTACACTTAAAACCAAACAAATTGAATTGCTCCACTGCCTCGGGCTGCAAAAGCAGTTTCTGCCAACAAATTTATTATTGCCGTAAAGCGCAGCTTGATTTATGTTAAAATATTAAACCACATCTTTATGATGGAAATAAACACTTTCTGCTGCGATTCTCTCAAAGGATCTCACGAGCAGTGGAGGATTTGGGGGCTTGGGCTGTAAATCTGAGACCAAACTGGCAGTGGGGATGGATTTGGTCTTTTGCAACACTTTGAAGAGCAACAGCCAGCGAAGGGGAAATAAAAACCTCAAGCTGGAGAGGCAGGTTTAGACAAGGCTTGACTGTCGTGGAGAAGCAGTGTGGCACTTGCAGGGGAGTTTATATGTTTAAACATTTGGCCTTTCCCCCACAGAGCTTTTAGCAGCCAAGCCCTGATCCCAGGAGCTTTTGGCTTGGCCGTGGGGGCTCCTGGCAGCCTGGGCTTCATGCTGGGGTACAGTACAGCTTCCTGGAGGGAGTCAATCGTAGAGCAACAAGGATGATGAAGGGAGTGGGGCACCTCCCTTATGGGGAGAGGCTGAGTGAGCTGGGTCTCTTTAGCTTGGAGGAGACTAAAGGGTGACCTCATTAATGTATATAAATATTTGAAGGGTGGTTGTCAGGAGGATGGAGCCAGGCTCTTCTCAATGTCATCTAGTGATAGGACAAGGGACAATGGATGTAAGCTGGAACATTCCACCTAAATATGAGAAGGAACTTCTTTCCAGTGAGGGTGACAGACCACTGGAACAGGCTGCCCAGGGGAGTTGTGGAGTCTCCTTCACTGGAGACATTTAAGAGCCGCCTGGATGTGTTCCTGTGCACTTGGTCTAGGTGATCCTGCTGTGGCAGGGGGATTGGACTAGATGATCTTTCAAGGTCCCTTCCAACCCCTAATGATTCTATGATTCCTCTAGGCCAGCAGCCAGTACCCATCTGACCTGCACCCAGGGGACAAGAAGTGCAGCCACACAGCTGGCAGGGCCCTGTGGTGGTGAAGATCCCAGGAAAGGATCTATGCCATTGCTTTGGTCTGACAGGAGGCAGGAACCAGGAGGTGACTACATGTGCTGTTCTCTTGGGCATTCTTGGGCACAGGCACAGCAACACCCAGCTCTCACTGTACTAGCACCCAGCGTGCTCCTGGCCTTGTGTCATCTCTGATTTGTGATTTAACCAGCTGCCCTGATTGAGCTACCTGCTCACCATAGCAGCCCCAGCATATCCTCCCCATTGGGAGCCACTTCCCTGTGGCTGATCCGAGTGATGCAGGCAGTGAAAATGATAGTGCCATGGCCTCTCCTATTTGGCAGAGCAAGGCAGCTGGTGAGTGCTGGGTCAGTTGCTCAGCCGAGGAGCATTGCCTACACCCCCACCCCAAGCTGAGCCGAGCCCAGGAGGCCAGCAGTGAGCTGCTGTATTTCTCTTTGCACATAATCGGCAGCCCGCAGCGTCCCAGGGCAGAGCGGATGCCAGCGCCGGCTGAATTAAAAAGTGATTGATTAGACAATTTCACCAAAAAGAAATAATATCCCTCAGTGGCTTTCGAGCACTAAACTGCCCAAGCCCAGCTCTGGAAAGCCCAGGCAGAGGGTGCATCCAGGCTGCTGCTTCACTAGGGATTCATCCCTAGCGTGCCCCAGGGTGAGGGGATGTTGCAGGGGGACCCTTGGTCCATGAGGGTCACACAACTCCTACCTGCTCTACTCGGTCCCCTGTGCCCCATCCAGCTCCTCTCCCACCAGTGTCCAGTTCAGCACCTGGAATGGGAGATAACTGACATCTCAATTAGCATATAAAGACAACTATGCAAATGCCACCATGGGGGCAGGGGATATGGTTGCTGGGAATGGGGCCTTACCCTGGGGTGCTGACACCCAGCACTGGGGTCCCCTTCCCTGGGAGCACCCCATCCCTCATTGCCCTCAGCCTCCCGCAGCAAAGCCCTTTCATAAAACATGAAGCAAATCCATTTGGCCTCTGCTGAGTCACCAGGGACATCACTAATTAATTTAAACTGTGGGTTGGGAATTTTAGATCTGTATTATTTTTTTCCCCTTTTTCTGTTTTTTTCTCCCAACTCCAACCCCACCTTGGGCTTGGCCCCAGCTCCAAAGGTGCAGCTGAGAGTGGTGGATTCTGGAGCCAGAAAGTCACAACTTACAGGGTAGAACTGCTCAGGGTAGCTCCTGGGGACTAGCCTGTCACCCCTTGGGGTACCCAGCTGGGGCAATCTGCCCCAAGCAAGTGGGTGCCATGGCCTGGGGCAGCCTGGAGGATCCCCTCATCTTCACCTAGGTTTATTTATTTATGGTCTTTATTTATATCCTAGCACCTCCCTCCCTGCCAGGAGGCTTCAAGGGGCTGCCAAAGCAATTAAGAGACAATTGCGATGATAAATAAGTAAAGGGAATTAAAGTGCCTGCACCAGTATGTGACGGCAGCCAGGCTGAGGGATGGGGGAGGCACTGGCTGGATTTAAACTCAGGCTGGTGGGTGGAAGGATTGACAGCTGGATGGACAGACAGACATTGCTGGTGCTTTCATCCCTGGACCACACATGGCTGGGCCCTTCCTGACACCCCTGGGGCAGGGCTGGGTGTCCTGGAGCAGCTCCCACCATCGTCCCCTCACTGTCACTGGCTCTGGCTGCCAGGAACCCCAACAGCTGCTTTTAAATAGGAACAAAAACCATTTAAGAAAGAGTTTTAGAGCAGTTTCTTCAGGTGGATGTTCATCCAGGCAGGTGATGCCAAACTGAGGGCTGGCATTTCCCTGAGCTGCCCAGGCTGCCACAGGCAGCGTTGGTACCACCCAGTAAAGTCGTGGCCACTGCCATGAGCCACAGTGGCCTTAGCCTTAGCTCCTGCTTCCCAAAATCCCACTCTCCTGGGTGGAGAGTCACAGCCAGCCCTGCCAGGGAAAGAGCTGGGTTAGATATGAACAGCAGGAGAGGAATTAAACCCAGCTCCAATGTCTCACCTGATTGATGGCTCCGCAGCCCTGGGATGGCAGGAGGAATTTTTTCCCTTTTCTATTCCCCACCACACACCTTCCTGAGACTACTCTGCCATGCAGCAGCTCCCTGCCTCGTTGGCAGCCACAGGCACATCCCTGTGCTGGGGCTCAGTAGGAAGGAGACCTGAGCAGGGAGAGTGTGCCCCAGGCCATGAGCATCCCCCTGACAGCAGGTAGAGCCAAGGACAGCCCCTGGCTCATGGCTGGATGGTGGAAGAAGGGTCTCCAGATGGTTGAAAATGTCTCTTTAATGACCTGGACATGGTATTTCAAGTCCCTTGAATGAAACCAAGATGTGATTGCAATGCGGCAGCAATGAGTTTGGGGTCACCAATACCAGCCCTGCCTGTGGGGACAGCCTGAGCTGACACACACTGGGCCCCACCAGTTCCTCTGGAAAAAGTGTACTGGACCCACCAAGCTGCTTGGAGCATCCCACTGCAGAGCTGCTAGACCCCAGGAGCTGGACGCCTGTCGGGAGCCACTGGCCAGCCCTTGGGGACACCTAGGCAAAGGTAGGCAGAGAAGTGCAGACACTACACTGGCCCCCACCCCTCATACCTCTGACTCTAGGCTGGAGACCCGCCGCCAGGACCCACCAGTGCAGGGACTTGTCACCCCAGGGACCACCAGTGGGTCCCTCCTGTTGGTGCCCAGTGCCCGCAGCAGGACCGGCTCTCCCCGCCGTCCACAGTCTCTGCAGCCACCGTCCCAGCGCCCCGCAGCCCGGCCACAGCCCCCCAGCACCCCAGGGTGCTGGTGGAGCGGCAGGGACCCCCGCGACACGTTCCCCGGGTAGAGGGGCAGGTTGGAGTAGGAGTCCAGGCAGGTGTAGGCCCTGCACGCCGGCACGGTGGCAGTGGCACGGGAGTTCTGCCGACAGGCCTCACGGTAGGATGGCAGCTTGGCCTGGCAGGGTCCCAGCTGGCCAGGAGCCTGGGCACAGCGCAGGCCACAGCTGTAGCCAGCTTCGGCCTCGGGGAAGAGGTCGGGCACATCGGGGCGGGCGAGTAGGTGGGCAGCACCACAGCGCCGTGGTCCCCCAGGACGTCGCTTCTCGCCCCGTTCCCCAGCTGCCCTGGCCGAGGTCACCCGCCGGCCCAGCTTCTCCCGCTCCATCCCTGCGGCCTCCGGCCGGGCCAGCTCACCCCTGGCTCTACAAGTCCTGGTGGCCTTTGAGAAGTTTCCGCGAGGGCAGGTTGGAGACAAGAAGGGGCTGCCCACCTCCTGCCTCTTCTCTGCTGCAGAGAGCAGCCAGGGAAGTGTCCCTGAGACCCCATGTCCCCCGTTGCCCTGGAGCAGGGAGTTGTTCTGCAGCCTCTTGCCCTGCCCTGCCGGCCGCTTGTGCTCCCTGTAGATGTCCGGCAGCGAGAGGTCCCTGGGGGATGTGGAGGGTGGGAGAGGAGCCCCAATGTGGTTCCCCACCAGGACTTGCTCCCCTAAATCCCCCCTTGGATTGGTCCTCACCAGGAGGTGGGGTAAACCTGAGAGGGCTTCATCCCCCACACAGCCACCCTGAAACTTCACAGGGTGGAAGAGGTGGGGGACATGCTCGTTCACCCCTCTCCACTTGTCCCCAGGCAGCTGGGAGTCCACCGGGATGGGTTGCGGCAATGGCATCCCCAGGGGAGTACCCTTGGGTGTGTAGGCTCTGCCCAGCCTCTCGGAGGGGGCTGGGCCAGAGGAAGGGGCTCGGTGGGCACCAGTGCTGTTCTGCACCACAAGCTGGGGTGTCCTCAAGGAGAAGGTGGTCTGGAGACGCTCGCTGCGGCTGCTCCAGTCCTCAATGGTGCGTGTGGCGTGCTCCAGTGAGCCCCCAACACTGGCCGTGGACACCATCTCCTTGGCTGCCTGCAGCATCTTCAGCACGTTGGCCTGCGCTGAGTTGGCAGTGACATCGGGGGTAGGCGCCCGCCCAGGACTCGCCAGGGTCTGCACCCCACTGAAGCAGCTGTAGATGCCCTGCAGAGAGAAGGAGTGCCCACCATGAGCAGGGTCAATGGGGTCCTGCACCAACCAAGCCACACTGCTGAGGGTGGTCTCTTGACAGCACCCATGTCCCCATGTGCCGACGCCACCCTTTGTTACCCCTTTCCCCAGGGTGACGCAGGATCACTCCCAGGGCTGAGCCCTTTCCCTAAAAGCTGGCTTTTAATGGCCTCAGGATGTGTCAGGGAGGTTTAGGTTGGATATTAGGAAAAGTTCTTTCTCTAAAGGTTTGTGAAGCCCTGATGCAGACTGCACAGGATAGTGGTGGAGTCCCCATACCTGGAGGGATTTAAAAGGTGGAGAAATGCAGTGCAAGGGACATGGGTTAGTGCTGGGTTAATGCTTGGACTTGATGTTCTTAAAGGTCTCTGCCAACCAAAATGATTCTGTGATGCCGCGCTTTTCTCCCCTGCCAAGAGCTCATGTCAGTATGACCATCTCCAGTCTCTGTCATGCAGGTCAAAAGGACGGTGCCCACCCAGCCATGGCCATCCCCATGAGAGGACTCTTAAGAGCCTCTGGCAGCATTACTCACCCTGCTGATGGCCAGGAGAAAATCAACCTTGTGGGACTTGGGGACAGAGTGCCGCAGCTTCCAGTAGACAAGATGCTCCCAGGCGAAGACCAGCAGGCTCAGCCCCATGGCCACCAGCAGCATGTAGAAAACCCCAGCCATGTTGTCAATGTCCAGCTTGCTGCTCATCACCTCATTCTTCTCATTCTGGCAGATCCCTGACAGCCAAACTGTCTCCAGCTTCTGGGTCTCTCCTTGGAGGGGAACACACAGCAATGGGAGGTGGGGGTGTGTGAGACTGTCCCCCCTTGGCACTATCTCCATAAGTACAGTCCCTCCCCACCATGGTTGGAGTCGGAGAAAGCCACTCTGGAGCTGGTGTCACCTAGTCTTTGCTTCTGCCCTTGGCCTGAGCATCCCACCAGACACATGTCTTTCTCCAGGGTCCTCCTCTTTCTCTGTCCCACACCCATGTGGAGCCAGCTGTCCCCTTCCCAGGCTTCTCCTCCTGAGCCTCAGACATTGTGCACAGCCTTCTCCAGGATTTGTCCATGTTCCTCCAGGAAGAGGAGGAACCCCAGAGGAAATTACCTCAGCTGGAGAGATGCTGCTGGCTTTAATGTCCCCGGAAAGGAGCTGTGGAGGCTGCACAGGGCTTGGGGACCAAAGCCCTGGTCCCTGGGTTGAGCTGCAGGGCTGGGATGAGGATGGGGACAGGGCTAACAAGAAGCTTGCCCAGGCACTCACCATCTCCCAGGAACTGGAGCAGAGCCAGGTCAATGGCCCTTTTCCAACGAGAGTCCTTCTGCAGGGCGATGCCGTAGCCCGTGGTGGCAAACACCTTCCCGCTGCCGATGGTTACCAGCTTGCAGCCCTCATCCTTACCCGCCATGTAGTTGAGCACTGCTGCATCGTAGATGAAGGCATCCAGCTTTCTGCCCACCAAAGGGAGGGAGAGAGAGGGGAGGGGCAGGTGGCCCTTTTTGTGGAGCTCTACCCCTTTCAGATAGTTGTAGCCCATCTGGAGGGGGTTGTGTCCTCTTTGGGGGAGTCTCTGCACCATCTTGGAGAGCTATCACCTGACTTGGAGGTGGGGAGGGGGAGAGTACCCAACCTGAGGGCTGTATCTCATTTGGGGGAGTCATACCCAGCTGGGGGCTGCATCCCTTTTGGGGTGAGCTGTATGAAGCTGTTGCCCATCTTCCAGGGGGTTGTACCACGTTTGGGGGTGCCATACCTCAGGCAGCAAAGCTGCACAGAGCCATTTTCGATCTGGGAAAGCTGTACCCAGCCTGGGCACCCCATATCTCACTTGGGGGGCAGGGAGGGCTGTACCCCATTACAGGGAGCCATACCCCATTTTGAGGCTGGTGAGGGCATCCTCCACGGAGCGCTGGTTGTACTTCACCATGTGGGTGTGCATGTCAGGGTAGTTGCTGCGGATGTTCCTCTCAGTGCTGCCGTTGGGGACGGTGCCAAAGCGGAATGGGGGGTACTGCTCCTGAGGCTTCTGGAACTGCAATGGGGAGCCCCCAGGGAGCAGCATCACTTCACATCCCTGTCTCTGCTGTGTTCTCAGCATGTCCCCCCTTCCATCCACCTACTCATACCCCGCTGGCTGCCAGTGACATTCAGCCCCCGTTAAGTTCTCCCCCCACAAAAAAGCCTTCTGATGTTTTAAGGATCCCAAGCCCACCATCAGCCCCACCTTCCTGTCGCTGAGCCCCGACACGGTGTCAATGTACTGCTCCTGGATCATGAAGGCAGCCAGGTTGGCTGTGTAGCTGGCAAGGAAGATGACAGCGAAGAAGGCCCAGATGAGCACCATAATCTTGCTGGTGGTGCCTTTGGGATTCTCAATGGGCACCGAGTTGTTGAAGACCAGAGCCCAGAGTAGCCACACTGACTTGCCAATGGTAAAGGAGGGACCTCCCGGCCCTGTGGGTACAGCGGTCAGAGGGGACAGCCATCAGCCTGGCCAGAAGGGTGTGTGGCCCCACTCTGCTCCCACCTCCCCCCACTCACTCTTGCCACTCGTGAGGTTCTGGTTGTAGCCAACAGGACTGAAATACTCGAACACAAAGACGGTGACGGCCACCACGGTGAGGCACATCACAAACATCATGACCCACACAGCCGGGCTGTAAGGCTCTGCAAGGCAAGTGGGAGACCATCAACCCCACACTCCCCTGGAGGCTCCTAGAAGCCCCCTGACAATGGACAGGGCTCATCCTCCTGAACATTGCCCCCCCACCCCAGACAGGGGCTGGCAGTGCTGCAGCCCAGCAGATCCTCAGGGACTCAGGAGGGAAGTGGGATACTGCAGGAGGGGAGTGCAGCTCTGCTGAGGATGCTTAAGATGGTGGAGATGTGACCCATCTCTACAGGTTGTCCCCTGTGATGGCTCTGGTCATGGGACGGTGCCTGCAGTGGGCATAGGACCAGTCCTAGAGAGCCCCCTAGGTGTTGGGGGTGGGCAGCAAGCCCCTACCTGCCTGGGATTAGCCAGGCTGGGGGTGGCAGGAGCTATGAGGATGCATCCAAGCCCTCAACACACGGCTGCTTAGGTCCATTTGTCAGCACGTCCTTCGCTGTCAGCAAGGAGAGGCCTCCCCTGATGGGGCTGCAGCTCATTAGTGCAGGAGGAAGCAGGTGCAGGGACCACAGACCCCGAACTGGGGTGGGACATCCTGGTCATCCCTGGGGCCACTGAAGGTGGCCTCTGCTTTGGGGAAGGGGGGTTTGGGCAGTATAGGAAGGGGGGACAGGATGGGGAAGATGTGGCCAGGCTGGCAGTGTCCCTCACCCCACAGCATCAGTGACACCAACACCCACCCACACCCATCTGCTCCCACCAGCCGAGTGGGGTTGCCGCTGCTGTTCCCTTGCCGAACGCTGAGAGCCCTGCCCAAGCGCTCAGGCTGCATTTTGCGATGACCTTGGCCAGTCTCCTCCTCCCCTTCCTAGGCTGCAGCTTTGCTTTTTGAAAAGCTCATTAAATAAAACTTTTAGCAGGCGGTTTCCCACAGCCGGCTGAGAGGTGGGCTCTGCTGATGGTGGCAGAGAAAGATCCCCAGAGCAGAGCTCAGAGCTGGCAAATCCCCCTTTATCTCCCCCCCCCCACCACACAACTACGGCAGAGAGCACCGATCCCAGCCCCTGTCTCTGTAATAAAGGGATTATTCAGGCACAGGGAAGAGGAAGCCCCAAATCCAGCAGCACAAGCTCCTTCCCTTATGACTTTGGCTTTTTCCCCTCCAAAGTTATTAAAACTGAGCAAGATTTCTAATTTGCGTTTTTGGGGGGGCAGTGCAGGATGAACCTGCAGAGAGGCAGATGGACGGAGGGACGCTCGGCTCACCCAGGAAGGCCGACGGGGAGACGGTGCCATTGCTCCTGGCCACCATGACGCTAATGCCCGTCTCCACAAAGGGCACGGAGAAGTCCACGATCTCAGAGCGCTCCTCGTTGATGGTGAGGGAGCCGATGGCCATGTCCGCCCGCTTGTAGTACACCTGGGGAATGGGATGGGCAGAGGGTCTTGGGATGGGCAGATGGACAGCGAGACCCAGACCACCTTCCCCAGGGATCTCCAGCATTTACAACCTAAACTTTGGGGTTTATTTTTAAAACATCAACTTCTTAAATGATCCTGAGACAAATACAGCCAGCCTGGGGGGAGGGGTCTAACTATTCAGCTAACTCCTCATTCTCCACCAAGCCTTGCCCAGAAGCTCCTGGCAGGCTGTCCCCCACCCAGAGTCCCACCACAGGCAGCCTGACCCCGTCTCCAGCAGGAAAAAACCCTGAGCAAGTGACAGAATCATCAAGGCTGTAAAAGACCTACAAGATGATCCAGTCCAACTACCAATGATGTCCCCTGGGGAGGGCCAATGGTGGAGTCTGGACCTGCCCACCCTTACCTCACCAATCATGCCGTTCCAGATCCCGCGGACAATCTTGCCATGTTTGCCATTGGTCACCAGGTAGAGGTCGTAGGAGAACTTCACCGCCTTGGCCAGCTTCTTCAGGATGTCGATGCAGAAGCCCTTGCAGCACAGTTTGGTGTATGGATCCACAAGGCCATCGCCACTGAAACCACAGCAGGATAAAGGAGCTGGATCAACCAGAGATGCTCTGAGCACCCTGGTGACCCCCAGACACTAAGTGCCTGGGCAGTGGTGGCCAGTAGTTGCTAAGGTCCATCCCCAGTGCTTACCTCTGGGAGGAGTTGGTCTGCTTGCGGCAGGGCACGGTGTTGCGCACACACACCCCGGTGCTGGGGTCCGTGTTCTCCACGATGACAAAGGGTCTCTCCTCCAGCGTGGCCACCGTCAGGTGTCGGTTATCCACCACAGGTTGCATGAAGGCACCGTAGCGGGGCCACACCGGGTACTTCATGTGGATGATGCCTTTCTCCCACTTGCCCACCTGTCCCCAGGGGAGAGCACTGTCACCCCAGTGAGGGGTTCTGGGAGTCACACAGTGGCTCCATGTCCATCTGCCCCAACACCTTCAGGGCTCAGTTCTCACAAAGCATCACCAGGCTGGAGCTCAGCCATGGTGAGACCCATCTCAGCATCCCTCATGCACCCACTGGCCATGGAGCAAGGTGTTTCCTCCTGAGCTCCAAGCACTGGGCTTAGCTGGGTACAAACCTGCCCCCAAAACACTTTTAAACTATTAAAAACACCCCAAACCTCTACACAGCTTGTTTCAGATCTAGGTCTTTGGCTGCTGCTCTCTAGAGACGGGCAGCTGTTCTTCTGCCTCTTTTAGAACTTTTTACATCAATTAATTACAGGGAAAAACCCACATTTCTTGGCAGAGCTTTAGGGCCCAGCATTGCCATGAAGTCCCACTACGGGTATCTCTGGTGCCACCGGATGCTTTTGCATGGGACAGCCTGTCCCATGATGGGACCGCAGCCCCACGCATGGCCTCAGGCTCACCCCTTCAGTGTGCCCATCCCAGGAGGACCAAGGCTCCTACCATCTCCCAGAGCCGGTGCTGGTTGAGTGAGATCACCACCATGGTGGGCCTGATCAAGTAGCCACCTTCATTGAAAGAGAAATCCTTGTGCTCCCATGTCACATTGAGGAGGTGCCTGGTGGGACACAACACCTGTAAGTCCCTAGCCATGCAGCCCAGCCCCATACAACTGCTCTCCTCCTTCTCCTGTGGCCAGGCTGTAACAGGCCCCACAGAGAGACATGAGTCTGAGAGCTGGGGACTAGGGTTAGCCCCTGTGCAAGGGGCAGCAGGGAGCTGCAGAAAGCCCTGTCGGTGAGGAGGATCTGAGAATGAACCACTGCAGGGCTGAGGATGCACAGACTGCCTCAGCAGCCCTGAGGTGCCACATCTGCACTGCCAAGCAGAGCTGTGAATCACCCCCCCGAGACCTCCATGGACCTGGGGTCACAGAGAAGCAAGGGAAAAGGCTGCCCTGGGGAGAGATTCCAGGAGAAACCCAGCCAAGGGGTACGGACCATCAGCTACAGCCCACAGTGTGCATATTCCCCCCACCAGCTCCACCCTCCTTCCTTGCCCCTTCCTCCTCTGTTTCCTCACTCTCCCATCCTATACCCATCCCAGTGTGTTTCCAAGCCTCACCGGTAGAAGCTGGTGTTGGTAGCGGTGGCCCCAGCGGGTGCCCAGCAGTTCCGTCCCACCTCTGGCAGGTAGCCATAAGCCCGGAAGAAGCTGGCGGCCCCCATGGCAATGATGGCCACCCCATCCCGCACCTTCTGGCGCAGGCTCAGCTTCCAGCTCTCCGTCACCACACTGATAAGCCCAATGGGGAAGGAGGCAGGGGGCACCTCCATGTTGCCCACTGCCATGCTGGGCACAATCCAGACATAGCCCGGCCCCACAAGGCCAGCTTGCTCCGCCATGGCAAAGAGGTACTCTGCCTCCTCTCGCGAGCAGTAGACAATAAGGACTTGGGCATCGATCTGCCGCAGGAGCCGCTGAGTCCTGGAATTGCTCCGCTCCTGGCTCATCTCAAAGGTGACCACCTCCTGCAGCTCCCAGCCAAAGTAGCTGGCGTCCGTGAAGGAGTGAATGATGTCCAGGAAGATGTTGTAGCCAGGGTAGAGGCTGGTGATGACGGTGAAAGAGCTCCAGTCGTATTCCTCCAGCACCTTGAAGATCACCTGGATTTGCTGCTCAATGGAGACACCCAACTGCAGGAAAGCTGAGCCAGGCTCCTGTAGGAGGAGAAGGGATCAGGAGCTGCTCTGGCATCAAGGTCCAGATCTCTTGCACTTGTACAAGACACCATGAATTTGCTATCGTGAAGGGTTCAAGGGAGCCACAAACCGGCAAGGTTCATGGGCTGGAGACACCCAACATGGGACTGGTCCAATCGTGTTCTCTAAGGACCCTCATGCTGTGCAAAGGGTCAAGCCCTTTCTGTGGCCTCTCCTACATTTTTCAGCTTGTTGATGAGACTCCATCCATCTGTCCTCCAAACGAAGGAGACCAACCATTTCTCCTTAAACCAGGAGATGGAGGGTGCTTCTGCCAGGAGCATAAATCCCATCCCAGCTCTGACCTGCTACCTGCTGCCGGAGTCCATGCAGCTCCTTCCCTCCCACCCTACCTCCCCGGCCATCTGGCCTCTCATTAGCAAACCTTAATTGATCTGATTCTGTTTTAAATGATTCAGTGAATGGCATTTGCAGAAGGTCGCATGCAGGCAGAAGGGTTTTGTCACCCAGACCCCCCCTACCCCACCTCCTGAGAGGTAGCTTTTCCAGCAAGGCTGGTGGAGAGAGCCCCAGGGAGTCCCAGCCAATTTGCTGCTGAGGATCTCAGAACCGTGGGAGGGGGAGAAAGAGGTTGAGTCCATCAGACAGATCTCTCCACCACCTCTAAAACACCCAGTCCCTGAAGAAAGCTGCAGAAAACTATCCTGAGCGCAGCAAATCCATGGCTGATATTTAGTTGCCTGGGCTCCACCTGAGCCATCCACACCAGTCCATTGCATCCACTTGAGCCCACTGCACCCACCACCACCCAGCCACAGCAAGCAGCAGCTCAGGGTGGTCAGTGCAGCTGGAGCTGTTGAGGTGCCATCCGGGGGCTTTAGACACCAAAACCTCTGGGCAAACAGAGCATGAAACTAGTGCCCTAAGGCACAGCAGGGTCTCCAGACCAGGGGTTGCTCCACAGAGCACAGGTCAGTGCCGGGACCCACCCAGTGCCCAGGCTGAGCAGGGTAAGACAAGCAGCCAGGAGGAGATAATCGAGATCTCCTCACCAGTAGGAATGGGACCCTCACCACAGCCCATCGCTACCCACCCAGCTCTCTGCAGCCCAGCTCCAGCTCTCCCTGCTGCCAGCACCTCCCTGCAGGCAGTGACAGTGACAGACAGTGGCAGAGACAGTAACAGCATCTGACACCAGCAAATGGCAGAGAAGCCAAAGATCCCGATTTGGCCCAACAATGCAGCTGAGATCAGTGCTGCAGACAAGGGAGGCTTCTCCATGCCTCTCCTGATCCAGCCCCATCAGGAGGGAGAAGGATGGGACATACTAACCCTCACAACCCTGATGCCACAACCCCAGCACCCATGGTGGGCACAGCCTGGAGGGAATGGGAACCAAGATGCCAGGGAAGGTCCACCCATGGGTCAGTGAAAGCCTCTCCCACATCCCATCAACAGGGTCCCCCCTAGAATTCCCCTCCCTGTCCCACATCCCTGGTTGGCCATGGGGCTGCAGCCCAGCAGCTCCTCTGCCCTCCAGCCTTCCACATCCCTTACCCACCCCTCTCTAACAATCTCTTGTTTCTCCCATTCATACCGCGCCCCAGCAATAAAACCCAGTGAATTCCTCACCTTTGGGGTCAGAACCACGGCAGAACCCCCACTGATGCTGATGACAGGGACCTGGGTCTGGGAGGAGATGAAGTCAAGGATCTGAGCCACTGCCTCTGTGCCTACGTTGTCCTCAAAGACGATGCCGTGGATCTTGTGGCTGGCGAGGATGTTACAGATCTGGGTGAGGAGGGTGCTGGGGTTGGTGTTGTTGACGATGACGGTGATGGGGTGGATCTCCAGGGGCATGTCCAGGAAGCTCTGGGGACTCAGGCGGGAGCGGATGTGCAGGGGGTAGGACGTGCCCCCAAACACCACAGCCACGTTGACCACTGGCTCCTCAGGGCCCGGCAGTAGGATGTCCGTGAAGGCAGCCAAGCAGCCCAGCACCATCAATAGTAGCAGAGCGGGCACCAGCGCTCTGCCCATGTCCACCGCCACGTCCCTGCTGGGATGGGACACAGCTGCTCACATCTGTCTGCCTGCCAGCCCTCCCCACCACCCCACAGAAGCACCAGTGTGGGGTGACCCCAGGGAGAGAGGGAGACTCTTGCTCTTTGGAGGCTGGGTGTGGTGGAGGGATAACCGCAGACTTGTAGCCTCAGCCTTCCCCATACATCCTACTGCTGTGGGTGTACTCACAGCTGGTTGGCGGGGCTGGGGACAAGGCCCCACCAACCACTAACCTTTTCCAGCCAGTCCCCAATTCCCATCAACACCTAATCCCGTTAGCACCGCCCTGCTCTCAGTCCCGTTGCCCTCCCATCCCACCCTCACCAAAAGCCACCACTGCTACGATGCTCCTTACCACCCCTTCTACCAGGGATAGGTACAGCAGCAAGAGGTACTGGTAGAAGCTAGCAGCTCCCTGGTGCTTCTACACAGCTACCAGGCACCTTCCACACATAAAGGCTTTGCCCTCGAGGGACAGCTCAACCCTGCAGCCCCCATGTTAGAATTCTGGAAACCAAACAGTTCCTGGAGCAGCCAGTCCCCTACCTGTCCTCTGCCCGTCACCTTTCCCCAGCCCCGTCACTGCTGCTTCCCAAATCCCAACCAAAGCACCCACCTGGCCCAAGTTCCGTCCCCCAGATGCCATCCCTCAGCTTTTCCTCCCACCTTCCCCTCCTGTTGTCATCACTCACCCACCTGCTGGCTGCACCCTAAAGTCAGGCTCTGGAGTGGTATTTGGACACGTCCTCCCTGCTAGAGCCCCAGTTCCCCATTGACTGTGGGTGCCCAGCCCACTGCAAGCTGGGGGACAGTCTCTGTGGAGAGGACACATCCCTGCTCACAGCTTCAAACTGGGGATGCCCCCTTCCTTGGAGCCTGTAGGCAAAACCAGCCCATGGTAAGATCTGCAGCCATGGTCATCCAACTCCCTCTGAACCTTGTGTTCCCCCAGGGCCATCACCCCGGGGACAGTGGGGAAGGGAACAAGCAGCCCTCTGCACTGGCACCGGCCACACGCTGGTGTGGCTCCGTGCATCAAGATGCCAGCTGGTGCTCGGAAATGTCGCTCGCAATTAAAAGTTGCTGTTGCTTAACGCATCCTTGGCACAGCCAGAGGAGACCCTCGCTCAGTCCTGGAAGGTTTTGGGGTCTAGGCTCCCCGAGGACCTTCACCCCAATACCTATCCATGCTGCAGTGATGGACAACCAGTGGGTGCACTGCGAAAGCACCATGAGATGGACTGAAAATGCAAGAAATAAACCCAACAGCTGCCTGCCTGGGCACCCTGCAAGAGCTGCTTGAAGCAGGCTGGAGCACCAGGGCTGCCACCTCCAGACAGGGACCATGAACCCCACACCCACTGCTGCAACCCATATGGGTCCCAGGAGAACTTGAGCACCCAGCTGGGCACTGATGCTTATCCAGCTGTGATGCTCTTGGCCAGAGGGGTTCTGCAAGAGATGACCCACCCCAGCACCCACCATCACCCAGGGGGGTTCCCCCTGGTTGGCTGCATCCCTCCCTCCACCCACACTGCAGCCAGACGAGTTGCAGGAGCCGCAGTGCCACTGTGATGGGCATAGTGGGGCCCTTGGCCGGAGTGGGTGGTGGGTGAGTCACGCCGTATTGGCAGCATCCCTCACTCCACCACAACCAGCCCTGCGGTGGGGCAGCTCATACTGGCTGCTTCTCACTGTGAATTCCCAGGTATTTTTAGTCCTGTGATAATTAATTCATTGGGAATCTGGCATCAGCTACCCGAGCAGAGAGGAAGAGGAGCAACACGCCACCCAAAACAAACAGAGCCATGCTCCCAACAGCTCTGCCCGTCTGAACCCTCCTCAAGGACGTTTAAATATACTCTGGGCTTTTGTGGTGACTGATCGGGTTTGCTCATGCCAGCCCTGGCACCTGACCCATCACTCTCCTCTTCCTCAACCTAGATCTTCCCTGTGCTTGGGAGCCTCTTCTAACACCAAGTCATCCAAGTATGGGCCAGCAAACCCCTCCTGAAGGGGTTGCCCTGCTCCCAGCTGCAACTGGAAGCAGATTTGAGCGAACTGGTTTTAGGTTGGACCACGCCGCAGGTAGAAAGCATCTCCTCACCACCAAGAGCACGATAGCAGCCGCAGAGAGGAGGCAGAGTTGGGCACCCCACGTCCTTCAGTTAGTACCGAGACAAACAAGGGAATTCATTTCCATCCTTCCCAGGAATCTGGTGCCACTGGCCAGAGCCACGCCACTTGCCGCAGCCCTTGGTGGCTGCGGAGGAGGATGGAAGGTTTAGGGCCAGTGAGCCTGCGGCTGGGGTTGGAGCCAGGGCTGCTCCAAAATGGCTGGATTTTGGGATGCAAAGAGCAGTCAGCTCCTCCAGCCCAGATAACTCCATGTCCTTTCAGCCTGTTTTTGCCAGGAAAGGGGTGCAAGAAAATGTGGGATTTTGTGGGGAAGGCAAATTGCAGGACAGTGGTGGAAGCAGAGGAGGAACCAAGACCATCCCTGCACGGCGGCCAGAGCCAGGGCTGCTCTTGGACTCAGCACAGCAAAGCCCCTGTGGACTCAGAAAGAAAAAAATCCCCATTTTTCAGCCTCTTGCAGTCAGCACTGCAAAGTTGTTCCTGTGGGCCTTTCCCCAAAGATGGCTTGTCCAGCCAGGCAAAGGGCCAGTGGCCAGGCTGAAACAGGAGGAAGGTGGCCCCGGCCAGGAGCCCAGGCAAGGCTTTGCCACTCCCCAGTAGCCTCCTTGGGGACAAGAGGACCCCAAAGGAGCTGCTGGGTGGCTTTGGCTGTCTGGTTTTAGTTGCTTTGGAGTGGTTTTGAGCAGGTTAACCCCTTTCCTAGACACAGCTCCACCTGATAGATCAAATCCTCACAGAAATCTCCCACTAAAGGAGCCTTTATCTCTCACCACCTCCTAAATGTCATTTTAATGCAACAGGGAAAGTTTCTTCCTCATTTCCTCAGTCTTTTTGCCCTTCCTGCCCTGCTCTGACACAGCAAGAGCTCACACAGATGTTTTGACTTCAGGAAACGGAGAAATAAAATCCCAAAAAGCAAAATATCACTCAAGACAGAGAAACCTTATCCTCCTCCCCCAAATAAACCCTCCAAGCCCGAAACCACAGGGAAGGCACAGCTTGTGCCAGGGCAGGCAGCACCGCTGCGATGGATGGAAAGGACAGAGCAAAGCCAAATGTAGCGGGAGCCGTGCAGGGAGGATGTGGGGCAATGGGGAGGACACCTGGTTGTGGCAGGGCTTGTCCTTCCCTGGATGAGGGGCACCTCTGTGGAGCAAGGAGACCTTGAGAGAGCCCCACGAAAGGAAAAACAGCACCACCTCCCCAAAGCCAACTTGTCACCATGCAGGGGACTATGATTTGGGAGGGAGAAGCGCTGGCAGCCCCCAGCAAGCACCGTCTCCTTTCAACCTTCATCTGCCACCACCTAGCATCATTCTCCTCTTCCTCGCCCGCACCTCCGACGGCAACAGTTGCGGGTCGGGGGCTGCCGAGGGTCCCACACTCACACGAACCGAAACGCGGCTTAAAAAGGTCGAATATGGATTAACCAAAAATAAGCGGCAAGAGTCCTGCCTGCGCTGGGTTACGCAAGGTGGCAGAGGGGAGGACACACAGGGCTGAGGGGGGCGCCCAGGGTGGGGGGCCTCCTCCCTTTCTCCTGCTCCCCCCCAAAAACCAGCCCCACAATCCGGGCTCCTTTCCATCGCCTACCGGGACGGGGAGCGGGAGCTCTCAGCAGTGCTGGAGCAGAGGGAAACGACTAGGATAACCCCCGCACCCCCAGAAAACCCCCCACCCCATCGCTAAAAGTTGCAGGCGGCGGTGCCGGGGCGGCGGCAGAACCCGTCGAGGCCTCGGTTCGCCCCCAGCCCGGCCGGTACTTACGGGACCGCCGCTTCTCGGTGCCTACATGCCCCGGGGCTCCGGTGGGGCTGCGAGTGCCCCCGGGGGCTCGGCTCTTCCCAGCCCTTTCCTTCTCCTTCGGGGCAGCCCACAGGAGCGGGCTCGGCCGCCGAGGGGGTCCAGCGCCCGCCGTCGGTCCCGGCTCGTCCTTGGCAGTGGCTGCTCTGCAGCGGCGGCTGGAGGCAGCGGGGGAAGGAGGGAGCGGGAGCAGAGCGGGTGTGCACGGGGGGGCCCCGGTGGCAGCAGGTGTCTCGGTG
>JAOXOE010000787.1:10856585-10871425 GCA_028565055.1 Phoeniculus purpureus
CAGGACGTGTGTCCTCTCGCCTCGCCGCAACTTCGGGGCTGGCGGCCAGCCCCGGGGACGAGGAGTGGAGGGAGGGGAGAGGAGACGGGCGCCCCCCTCCCCCCCCGAACCTGGCCCCAAACCTCGTTCCAGAGACCACCCCCCAGGGCTGCGGAGGGCAGGGAGCAAGACCCCCACCCTCTTTTGCTCCCCTTCTCCTCTCCGAGGAGCGAAAACCCACTGCGAAATGGCACAGCCCTTACAACCTCCCCTCTGATTCACCCCCTCCGCCAAAGCCCCCCCCAGCCCCAAGGAGAGCTGAAGGGGTGCAAACGGCTGCGGTCGAACTCACCCCTCCAAAACCAATATTTTCCAGCCCTTTGCTAACTGGACTGGTGGGTACTGGCCAGCTGACACCCCCCACCGTCTCCTCAGCCGATACAAGGCAGCCCCGGGGTCCCCGTCGGTCACGGGGAGGGGCGGGGGGGGACATAGAGCAAAGCCCCCACCGGCAGCAGCATCCTCCAGCTGTCGCCAGGGCCAGTATTAAAGCATCAGCTGATCCCACTGTACTGGTTTAGAGTAAGACAGACTGGTGGGGGGAGAGTGGGGACATCCAGCAAAGGAAGGAGGGAGACAGGCAGGGGCTCAGCTGGGGTCCCCTTGTCCCCGCTGAATGCCCAGTCTGTTCCCAAATCAGCCTGTGCCCTACAGCAGCTGGGCTGTGGGAGCCACAGCTCCTCACAGGGGTTGGAGCCCAGTTCGGGCCCTGCCAGGGGGCAGCTGCTCCCCAACACCCCCGTAGCCCAGCTCAGAGCCACCCAAATGCTGGGCATCACCCTCAGAGCACCTGCCAGTCTCTGCTAAGGCAAGGTGCCAGCAGAACCCACAGCCAGGCGCTGTCTTCCTGCCTTCCCCAGGTGCAGAAGCCCAGTTCAAGTACACGGACATCCAAACCCAAGTCATTTAGCGCTGCTGGGTGGCTGCCACTCCGCTTGGCACAGCAAGAACCTGCAACAGCATCCCCATAGCTGATGGAGCCTGGAAAGGCCCTTTCTGGAGAGGTCTCAGCCTGCCTAAAATCCTGCTGCCAGTGAGTAGCCATGAGCTGCCTGAGGCAGGATGTCCCTTTGCCTTCCCTGTCGCCCCAAGCAACCCAGCAACCCATTGCCAGGGTGCTGTGTGTGCCCTTGGAGCACCTTGGGTTTGCAAGTGATGCCAAACACCAGAGGAAAGGGAAAAAAGCACATCTGGGGACTTAATCCCTTTTAAATGCATCACCCACTCTCTTCATAAGGACTCAGTAAAATCTCTGAGTCTGCTGTGGTGCAGCAATGAGGCATACTGGACTTGGAACCCCTCTCTCAGCTCCTTGTTGGCCACATCCTGCTCCCCCAGATTCAGGCAGCCCTGGCTGCCCACTCTGCCTGATCCTGGCAGTGCTGCCTCTCGCTCTACCCTGGAAGAGGAGATTTAAGGAGCAGCAACAGGTCCTACTGCAACAAATGCTTTCCCCAGACACTCAAACGGTGGCTTTTGGGTTTGACACCAAAAGTCACAGTGGTTGCATTTAACCCCTTCTGTTACCTTCGTGGTCAGGTATGACCAGGCCTGGGAGAGCAGCTTTTTGGTGACCTGGTCCCTTGAGTCTGGCACAGAATCCTTGAGCAACATCCTTACTCTTACTGCACTCCTGGCAACTCAGTCTTCATTTACCCCTTGAGGGACCAGTTTTTCCCCAGGCTGGATCCCTCTGAGAGTCTTGACTAAGCCCAAGTGATTTTTCTTGGGGACAAAGGGGGCAAAATCAGCATTAGGGCAATACCTGAGTCCCCCACTGGATCCATGATTCTCCAGAATCTCCATCCCATTGGAAATTCAATGCCCATCATAGCCCAAGCCCTACATGTGAGACAGACAGAGCTGGGTCTGGAACACAGCTGGAGGGTGTCTGAAGTGGGAACAAGCAGTGTGAGGCAAGGACCAGTGGTGACACACATTCGAGCCCCCTCTCCAGCCATCTCTCTTCTCTCTTGGGAGTCAAACCCTGCTAGAGCCATGGCCAGTAGCTACTGGTCAGGCTGCAGAGTGAGCAGCTGCACTGAGAGCTCACCCACAGCACTGAAAACAGTGTTGCTGGCAAAGTCCTTCAACGTCATAAAAACCACAACATTTTTCTGGGACAAAATGCAGCAGCTCCCTAAATCCAACCTGCTACTGGGTCTGGGCCACCATGCCATGATGCAGCTTATGGGAGCTGTTCTGCAATCATCTAAACACCTGATTTGCATGTTTCAACATCTAAAGTCCTTTATATACAGTCAAAAGAAGTGTCCTGATGGCTACAAAGGTTCAGGCTGAAACATAAGCCCCAGGAGCACCCCAGGATGAAGCCCAGAACCACAGGAGGTGCAGCTGGCCTTTTCCTCCTGGTTGGAAACCTCTGCCTTCCCAAGCCCCTCAGTACCACCTACTCTGGGGGGTGCTGTGCCCCCTTTATCAAGCAATCTAGGCCAGGTGGAGAGAAAACCAGCATGAAGCTGCTTCATGTCCTCCTTCACCACAAACTCACCACAAACCTCCTCCTTCATGCTACTGTAGTGGAATCCGCAGCAGGTCTTAGTCAGCTTCTCTATCACCCCATTACCTTTTCCTGGTGTCTGTTCTTGCAGGAGCCTCTGAAGCAGGTTGATAAATGCAAGGCCTCATACTCTAACAACTTCCAGGGTGCAGCCACCTCCCGCAGGGAAGAGCCTGCCAGCAGCCAGGCCAAGGGATTAGGGAAATGCAGAGGAACCATGTCAGAAGGCCAGTGCTAGTCCAGCTTTGCCCTAACCCACTCAGGCCTAGACCAGTGCCAGACAAGTGCTTTGGTCTCCACTCATTGCATCCCATCACAACACCTTTGGCACCTTGTACTCCAAGCTGGAGTAAGGCCCCATGCAGTGCCTCCTACTCCAGCCCTCTAGAGTCAACAGGAGGCCATTAATTCCCAATATGAACTTGCGCCTGAGCCCCCAGCCACAGCACCCATCCCTGAGGCACACCCAGAGCTAAGACCGTGCCTTCAGTATCTCCAGATCTGCAGAATAAGTGCTGCCATCAGCCTCTATTTGCAGGAGAAACTCAACCAAAGCTTTTTAACCTGAGCACAACCTAAACCAGGACTTTGGGAAGGAGAGGACCCAGGGCTGTGCTCTGCTAGCACAGAGCCACAGATGTCCCTGGAAGGGCAGGGTGGCATCTGAATGGTACAGGCTGTCCCCATGGGCATCTGCATCCCACTTACATCATCTCATGTTGGACAGGACTAAAATAGCACCTTGCCCACAGGTCTAGAGTCATGGAGATGACACTTTGTGACACCTGAGATTTATCCCCAAACCTGCACCCATCCAGGAGCTGCTCCCATCCTGGTCCTGCCTGCCTGCTCTCAAATTCCCTTGTCCAGAAGTCTGGCCAAAATTTTGGAAGGTCTGAGCCCAGAAGCTACAACTCCTGGGCACCCACTTCACCCCATTCCCCTGGAAAGCAAAAAGACAGGTGTAGACCTCCCTCCCCTATTGGTCACCTCCCCAGTCTGTCCACCCCATAAAGGTATTGAGGGTTCAGCGCAGAGCTGGCTGGGATCAGCATCTGGGATCCCAGGAACCACAAAAACAATTGAGGCAGAAACAGAGCAAGGAGAAAGGTGGGAGAGAGCCCATGGAGCTGTGCCTGGCACAGCTCCGCTCCACTGTCGCCCTGTCGTACCCTCATGACAATTAAGGGAGCTAAAATAAACAGGGATCGCTTCATCCCTGCAGGGATAATTCCTCCTCCCTGGGTGGCCCGTGCCTGCAGGGCTCTCCTGGAACTGGGGATGAGGCAGCTGAAGCCAGCAGGTTGGAAATGGAAATTTCCCAAGGAGGAGGAAATGGCTTCATTCTGGGGCGTAACCAGCTCTCACCCTCCAACAACTTTATTTGATACTGCCATATCCCTAAATAACTCCTTGAAGCAGCTGCTGGGAGTTAACATTTCCTTCAGCTCTGCTCCCCTCTCCTGGCCCTGGGAAATGGGCTGCTCATGCAGCCCAAATTTCCAAAGCAGAGGGAAGACCTCCCATTCCACAGAGCTGCTGGCTGCCCCAACACAGGCAACATTTAGGGATGTGCAGAGTCCCAGGAATGTTGGGTCTGTAAGACTGGGAGTGAAAACCATGAGCCTCTAGAGGGGATGCAGCCAAGGATGTGCAGTTGGTGTCCTTTCAGTCCCAACCTGTTCACCATCCATGCCCAGGGCTGGGGATGGATCTGGAGAGCAGTGCACCTGAGGTATGATGAGCTGTGCCTGGGAGAGCAAGTGGTGAGGGGAGGGCACACACAGGGCCCAACTGAGCTCAGCCAGAGCGCTGAAGTCAGCATCTCCAGAGCCATCTGTTCCCAGCAAAGCCCCGGCACAGACGGACTCACCCGGGCTCCCAGCGGCCAATGCCGCAATTCGGTGATGCATGCGGCGAGGGGACGGCGTAAAGCCCAACGCCGCCTCTGCGGCCGCACTAAATCCAGGGATGGGGCTGGAAAATTATCTATTAGCCACGCTGTGGGAAGGCTTTCTTTCTAGCGTTTCTTCTGGAGCCGTGAGCTGGCTGTTAAATGGCAGCACAGCCCTTCGCCGCTGGGCTGGACGCTTCACTCAGGCTGGTTTTTCACTTGCAGGTAACCTCCCACTTCATGGGCTCTAAATGCTCATTTGGAAAGGCCAAGTTCAGCAAGCAGCCCGTTAGCAAAGCCAGGGAGAGCCTCTGCACCACTCTCCCCGGTGCAACTGCAAAATGCAGCACGAACAGGAGATTCTGGGGTGTCTCAGATCTGCATTTCCCCTGGATTACTCAAACTGCCCCTGGGCAGGGAAGAGCGAACCCGCACAGCTCTGTAGACCAGGAAAACTGAGGCACAGCAGCAGGAGGCTGTAAAGTCCCAACTGAACAACCCAACCTACTGTGTGACCACCCTGCATGGTGACTGGCTTTCTGTTCCTCACTCAGCCTGGATGCCTTTCCCAGACAGCGCAGGAAGTGTGGTACAGGGAGATGAGGGAGGGGACTGGAGCAGCCTGTCTCAAGCCCATCCCTCAGCAGATGCTGATAGCCACCAGCCTCGTGCAGCCTCATTAAAGCTAAGCTGAGCCATAACTCATTGGAGCAGGGAAGTCCACATTAAGAGCTGGCAGCAACGACTTCCAGCTTCTCAGGTCTCTCTCCATCACCCTGCTGACTCTTTACCCACTGTGATGCTTCTCTTTCTCCAGCTGCTGGGGACAGAGAGGAGTGAGGGATGGCTGCCCCTTTGCCTCTTGGACCACCACAGTGGGAACGTACCTAGAACAAACTACAAGGTTAATGCTGCCTAAAAGCAGGACCTGAACGTGAACTGGAGCCTGCAAGAGCTCTCCAGTCTGCTGGGAGCTCAGGCTGGGGCTCTGTGGGCTGTAAAAGAGTGGGGTCAGCCCCCATCCCCACTCAGCCCCAACCTGTTCCTCATTACCGGCCTCCCAGCGCCACCTAACGACACCTTTCCGGGACAAAGACCTTCCCGGGGAAGCGGGGCACAGCCCAGTCCTAGGGGAGAAGGATGGAGAGCACCGGGGTGATGGGGGAACACAGGCAGCAGAGCAAGGGGGAATTCGAGGTGTTGAACAAGGATTTGCACCAATATTAATGACCCTACCTGAACTCACAAGGGTCAGTCCTCCACCCCTGCCCTTCCCCAGCCTTGACAAGCCCGTAGCTTGCCCGCAGCCCAGCATTAACCCCAGGGCCTTGGTTATGCTCTGGGTTGAGCAAAAACACTGGGCTCAGCAAGGACAGACAGTCACCTTAACCTGTTACCACAGCCCCAGAACAGCCCCAAAGCTGCACCAGTTTGGGAGCAGTCAAACAACTCAGCACAAGCCCTGTGGCTACAAAAGGACCCCAACATCAACATTCACAGTTATGTGGAAGAAAACCCTGGGGAAGAGTCAGCTCATCACTCTCTTCCCCATGCCTGCAGGTTTGACACAGCCATAACCACCCCTTCAACATCACATTTCTGGCTGGGTTGTCTACTCTGGGCTGTTTGTGGCCCTGAGTGTACCCTCCTTGCCTCCATCCCCCCTCCCAAAGCACGTATTCACCTCCAAACCCAGAGCTGATGTAATCTCCCGCTCAAGAGTTCAGCATCAGGACTGCATCAGCCATGAGACGTAACGAGAGCCACATCACACCAGCAGCTGTTCCACAAAAGCTTTATTGCTCGTTTGCGTACGAGCTCCCAGTATCACATTTCCTGAGTTTCTTAATGAGCTTGCAAATGAGATTTAAATAGAAAATGAAGCTGGGGGGGGGAGGTAAGGAAAAATAAGAGAGTGAAGCCTGAGCTCTCACTTCCCTAAAGCTGGACCAGAAATGGAGTGGGAGTCCAGGGCTTGGTAGACAAGTCCTCTACCACAGGAAAGGCAGAGATGGAGGTCAAGTGTGGAGTTTACATGAACCTCGATGACTGCCCTGGCTCAATTTACCCTCTACCTTCACCACAGAGCCTAATTTCTTCCCAAGACACAGCCACCAGCAACTGCCATTGTCACCGTTTACCCAGGTCAGAGCAGAGCAGCTGCAATCCCACGGGGAGCTGGGGACAGCGTGGGTGGCAGGAGGGCCAAGGGAGGGGGCCGTGGTGACCCAGTCCCTGTGCAATGGATAAAGGGGAGATTATGGCTCACAGCTTGTAATCTGGCTTAAAACCTGACACCGTCACCACAGTCAATCTGGGCTAAGAGAAGCATTTAATAAGCTTCAAAACACACAGGCCAGGAAAAAACCTGACCACGGAATGATGCAAAAGGGCTCGAGGCATTGCAGGCAGGTACCAGGGAATGCAGAATCCCTCACAATTCAGAACAATACAATTACATGCTCGTTATCCCCACTGACCCCACTAGCTCAAACCCAGGCTCTGGCAGGCTTTAACTGGCAGGGAGGCAGAGAGCAAATTAATGCCCTTGTCTGTGCAGATCTCCAGAGCAGCAGAGCTCATGGTGCCCTCTCTGCATGCGAGGAGCTCCCTTTGCTTTGGACCATGGGGTGCTCGGCTGGCTGCTCCGGGGTTAAGGCAGTCATAGATATAAAGAAGCCAGACTCGAGCAGTGGGGCCAATTTGGCTTTCCTGGAAGGGTTTATTTAAAAAACAATTATTATTAAAAGAACACTGCTTGGGCACAAATGACACGGCAATGAAGCCATTTGGCTTTAGGCTTACGGAGGCAGTAAAGGCAAGTGAAGTTTCCCTGGGTGACCTGCTGTGGGGAGAGCAGCTGGGCAGGGCTCCTGCCAGGGACACATATCTCCTCCCCTGCACTGGCTGAACCATTAATGCTCAAAGGACCTGAACGATAGGAAACACCCCCAGGAGTGGCAGCTGGCTGCGAAGATGCAGGACCAGCCAGCAGCCTCACACGTGTTGAGACACTCACCTGGGGAACCCAGAGTTCTTAATTTCTAGAGAGGATCAAGCGTCACACACCAGGCCCTGTCTATAACCCGTTGACATTACCAGCTGAACCAGCACCACATTCCCACTGCTGCTGTGCTAGTGACCAATCAGCTGCAGCATCTCCTGAGGATCCACGATCTTCTCCCGGGGCTTGCCAGCAACCTTGCCTCTCGCCACTTCAGCAGCATCAATCTTCTCCCAGTCTGAGAAGGAAACAGGACGGACCCCTGGGGTGATAGTGAGAGACAGGAGAGAGAAGTTAACCAAGTGAAAAGAAGTTCAGCCTCACCTCCCTGTTAGCAGGGACCTGAGGTGCCAACAAACCCTGCCCTTCTCCGATACGGCATCAGACTTGAGCTTCCCAAAGGAATAATAATTCTAACACCATGAGGAGAGAGATGGCAGGTTCCAGTCGACTCAGATCAGTCAGACCTTTGCAAGCCGTAACAACGGCGAGAACAGAATCACCTTGGGGGACAAACCGCTTCCAGATCACTGTTAGAGCTTGGGCAGTTAAGAGGCAAAACACACACACTCTAATTGAACGCTTTTACACACAGCAACAGCAAATTACTCTCCTGGGCATTGTAATCTTTCCCCCAACTGGCCTGGGAGGACTGCTAGGAAATCCACTCAGGAGCAATAGCTTGTGTCTAAGGAGCTGACAGCAATGTTTTTCCCAAGGTCTGGGCTGTTTTTAATGGCCTTTCCCAGAAAGCTGCATGAGTCTTTGCAATGACATAGGGCTGGGCAGAACTCAAGTCCCGCTCTCCCTGGGCTTTGTCAGCAGGACATTTTCTTGGTTCAGACTCTGCTCCCAAAGTCCCACTGCCTTGGGACTCTGGAACATATGGCCCTCGGACACCCCAATCCAGGAGTGTGGCTGCATCACACCTTAATGCTGGCTGCTACAGCAGCTCACACCCACCCCGGCACTGACCTCGGCTGCGCAGGATGCTCTCCACAGTCCCAAAGCCGCCTCTGGAGGTGGAAACATCCAGCACACCTGCCTGGAGATCCTCCAGCACAGACTGCGCAGTGTCAAAGCTGTCGTTCATGGTGGTGATGATGACACCCGTGGGTCCTCTCTTCACCCAGCCACTGCAGTACAGACCTGTAGCCGCACAGAGCAGTCAGGCTCAGTTCAGCTTATGGGTGTGGATGCTTGAAGTCCTTGCCCTGTCCCTGGGGGTTGCATCAAACTGCAGGTGATGGAAGAATCCACCCTTGTGGTGGGAACAGGGTGCAGCCCTTTGGTGGTTCTGTGACAGAACTTGTGTGCCCACACACAGGCACTGAGAAGCATCGTTTCAGTAACAGACTTCAAGGTCCAGTCAAACCACCATAACCTTGGTGCTCTTTGCTGCAAACCCAGACATCCCTAACAAGCACTGGGACAGGCCACGTCTTAACAGCAGACAGCAGCAGCTTGTTTCCACAGTCTCTGCTCTCCAGCTGAGGCATGTGACAGCCTTGATCAATGAAGCTGCCCACCCCAAAGCCCCCAACCCACCCATATTCTGTGGATACAGACCTGGGACACCCTTCACCCTGCCCGAGCTGTTGGGGATGATGCCACGCTGGGTGTCAAAGGGCACCGCTGGGTCCAGGGGCAGGCTCCGGTAGCCAATGCTGCTGAGTACAAGTCCACACTCCAGCTCCTCCACATCTCCAGTGGGGATGGCTTTGGCAGAGTCACCTGAGCCCTGAGAGAGGGAGGATAAAGCTGCTGACCAGCAGGTAGTCACCAGATGCAGAGCAATAGCCTCTCTAAGTTCTCTTTGACACTCCTGATCCCTGGATGTTTGCTGAAGGCCTCTCTGCAGCAGCAGAGGGGAGACAGCTCCCTTTTCACAGGGAAAGGCTCTTGTCAGCCACACCAGCTTCCCTGAGAGCCTATGTTGGCTAAGGAACACAGCAGCCAGGGAACACAGAGTTGCCTCTGGACAGATTCCCAAGAGCTGTAGGGATGCGGAAGTCCTGCTCCAGCCCTCCTAGGGCCGTACCAGACCCACCACAAGCTCCTACCTCCAGGCGGGTCAGGGCCATGCGGACACCCCTCGCTCGCTTTCCATCAGCAGTGGGCAACACCTCCTGGGGGCTGCGCTGGAACTTGAGACCCCACTCCCGGGGGGCTGTTGCCTTCCCTGCCGCTGCCTGTACCTCCACTGTCCTCTCCCCAGGCTTCTCCAGGGCTGTTTTGATCATGAGCTCAGTCAGTCGCTTCCTGGGCCTGGGGGCATCTAGGAAGAAAGAGAGAGAGAGATTTAGGACAGGAACCACAGCAAGAGCCCCTCAGGACACTGAGCCAAGATTGGGAGTTTCAGGGGTGTATGAGTGTCCATTTGCAGTCTGTCATGCCAAAGGGAGTCCAGCACCTTCGAGACGACAAGCTGCAAGTTCAAGTGACCAGGAAAGCTCCTGAGGGCAGTGGGACCCACAAACCAAAACCTGCAATTTTGCTGTCTTGCTGGTGCTTGGAGGCAGCAGCCTATGGAGAAGAGCAAGTCTCTGGACACTCACGAACTTGGCGTTTTCCTTTTTAGCTCTGCAGGAAGCTTTTAAACCTTGGGATCTCTCCCACAAGGTTCCCCGGCTCTCCTGAGCCTCAGAACTCAGACAACAAGCAACATTCCCAAGCAGCAAAGTGGCTGCACAGAGAAACAGGCTGTTCCTTGTCTCCATGGCCTCCTAGCGCTGAGGATGAGCCACAGTGTGGTTACTCAGCTTTCACTCATTATGTCCTGAGCACAGGGCAAGAGTTTCTCTGATGCACATTCTGAGCATCTCCAGACCACTCCTGGACACTGGCACATGAAGGCGAGTCTCCAACCAGAGGAATGTGGCCCATCTTGGAGCACAGAACCTTCCCCTCACCTTTAATAGCATTTTCAAGGCCTGTGAAGTCATCAGGGTTCAGGACAGGTCTGGTACCAGGCAGGTTTATCATCTCCCGCAGCTCCTGGGAATTGAAGGCAGGAAAGTGTCACCTCCAGTGCAGAAAAAGTGTCCTACAGCCCTTCCCCAGCAGTCTAGGCTAGGAGCCAGATGGGTGCAGGAAGGATGCCTGGGTCCCCCACATATCCCCAGACCACCTGAACCCAGCAGAGCAGCCTGGGGCTCAGTGTTAGGTAACACAGCTGTCCCCCTGCACCCCCAGCCTTACCTTGATGGTGAAAGCCACTTGTAGAGGTCCCCTCCTCCCAACCAGCCAGACACGCTTCACCTTGCTGCAGGCAAGAGCTGCTAGAGAGCAGTCAGTGATGTCTGTCTTCTGCAAGAGATATAGGAGAGTGGGATGAGGGCAGACTCTGAGGGGCTGTGAGGAAGGCAGAGCCTCTGAAGGAGAACAAGCAGGAGAATCAGTCTCTGCATGCAGAGAACCGAGCAAGGATAGAGAATGAGTCGCCTGCCTTTGCACAGAGCTATCTGCACAGCTGGTCCCTCCTCACTCAATGTGTTTCCAGGCCATAATGCACCAGAGGTACTGAGCCAGCACCCGTGAGACTGCCTCTGGGGACCCACCCAGACACGTTAACCTTGGGGCTAATGGACCAAAGCCTTCCAGTGAGCTCAATGAGTGGGATATCAGCAGATGCTGTTGGGTGACTTCCCAGCTCAGCAGATAGAGATATTTGGGTGAAACCCACTGCAATCCACAGCTCAAATCACTGCCTGCCTGCCTGCCCCAGGCAGCTCTGAACATAGACACAAGTCAGGGCTCGACTGATGGGTGGCATCTTGCCGCAACCCCACACTCTGTTTCAATTGTGTTCATGCATCTAGAGAACACCCCATGTGAGAGACACTAGTTAACCAGAAGAAACTATCTCAGACCAATATTCTTAACAGGAAATTGCCTGCACACTCTGGCACTCACTTCCAGCGCCATGTCCCTTGCAGTGCTGCTTCTCAGCTGGCTTTAGCCACTGGTTGGCAGCATCTCCAAGGTGTTTTTTTTAAAGTCTGATTTAGATATTAATAGAGGAAGCTGTTGCACAGCTGTAACAAAACTTGTGGCGTTTCTCCAGAAGGAAAAGCCTTTGCTGCCAACATCTGGGGCAGCAGCTGCATGGAGCAGCTGGTACACACCAGCTCCCAGCTGTCCACAGGGGAGCACAGCAGCAGAGGGAGATGTCCACCAAGTTGGACCAGTCACCAGCTGCCTAGTGGCACCAGCAGAAATGAGGCTGCTGCCTTTAGCTACAGCAGAGTAAAAGAATCCCAATAGAAGAAGCTTCTAGTTTGGTAGTGCTTCTTACAGGAAAAGAAGGAATGAAGTTCAATCACCAACTTGCTAGGTACCAGCAGCCCAGGAGGCAGCAGTGAGCCAAGAGAGCAGCTTTATGCACTGGGAATCCATAGAGTGTACACAAGCAGCAACAGCCTACCTTGAGGAAAGGTTCCACAGGCAGGAGAGCCTGCGGTTTCACTGACATGGGTAGGAACCAGCACCCACCCAGCAAGGAGTGAACTTGGGCCCCAGGTACTCTGTGACTCACCCTAAGGAGCTGCAGCGGAGTCAGGAGCATCCGGGCAACATCCAGCGCCACGTTGCCATGACCCAGAACCAGCGCCGTCTCGCAGCTCAGGTCAGGCTTCAGCTGCAGGGAAATGTCAATCTGTGAGTGAATTCACAATGTCCACCCACCTTGGACCTGGTCCCACCACCCAAATTCCCTTTCACCCCTCTCTTCCCCAAAAAGAGGTGTTAGAAACACAGAAACACTGCTCCAGCCTCCTCTCCAAACAGAGTACAGCAGCTCCACGCACCCCAGCTGACACCTCTACCCCCTTCTGGCAACAGCATCTCTGGAAACAGGAGAAGTTTGGCCCAAAAAGCCCTCCTCAGGCCAAAGCAGCGAATCTCCCCACCGGTTCCCATCTGGCCTGGCCAAAATGTGCTGCCAACCTCCAGAGCCAGCTAATCCGCTCTCCCTGACGTGCAAATTGTTCACATTTCTCCCATCTAAGGAGGATTTAACATGGTGCCTGCTCATCTTTTCCAATTGTAGGCCTTTCAGGACTTAATCTGGAGCTGAATGACTGTGTTGGGACACAGGACATGAGGAAGGATGAGGAAACACATGCTGTACTCACATCTCGGTTCTCGGGCAGCCCATTGTACCATCCCACAAAGGCTCGGGCTGAATAAACCCCAGAGAGGTTCTCCCCCGGGATTCCCAGCACCTGGTTATCTTCAGCACCATAACTCTGCAAAGGGAGCAGACACAGAGATGTCACTATGTGTGGGATCTCCAGGTGCTGCCAGAGACACTACAGGGCTGCCAAGCCTCCCAAGGGCCAGAATGCTCAACAGAGGGGCTAAACAGAGCATGAGCGCAGGAGCTTCATCCAACCTACTCCCCTGGGTGCCAGAGTCAAATGTGATCTCCTTGGGCCAAGGCAGAGCATGACAAGCTGGGGACTGAGGAGGAGGAATAAATTTCAGGCTGATGTTTCAGATAGTACTGGCCACCACAGGGAAGAGGCTCCTCAACTGCTGCTCCTTGCAGGGGTGTTTTGGAGACTTCAGTGCTCATATGCACCTTGTTAAGTTTTAGGACAAACCCCACAGCATCTGAGCTATTCCCAGGCTGGGAAGAGACTACCACGGTAATAAGGCACCCAAAAACATCTCACCCAAACCCCATTCCTGTGACCCCAATGGGAAATAACCCTCCAGACCCTCCCTGCAACTGCTGGGGAGCCAGGGCAGCCCTGGCTCTGAGGCATGGTACCCACCAGCACCACGGCGTGGTAAGCCTGCTGTAGCTCTGCCACCGTGACGTCCCTCCCCACAGTGACATTGCCATGGTAGGTGCAGCGCTCCGAGCGTGCTGTCTGCGTGAAGCTGTTGATCACATTCTGCCAAGATCAAAAAGCACTTGCCAGGGAGTTACATCCAAGCGCCACTGGGGCCAAGGGCTGCTGCTGACAGGAGGTCCCGGTTCCCATCCCCTCCAGCCTTGAGATGCTTCTCCCCCTCCCAGAGTCAGTTATTCTGAGACTCTTATCTAACAACAGCCACTGATAATTCACGAGGAGATAAGCACATCCGTGACTTGGCACTGCCACCACCCGCTATGGAAAGGAAAAGTCTTTTGTAGCCACCAGGGGAGGACAGGACACTGTCAGCACCTTCTGAGTGAACCCCACTGTAGATGAAACTCCCCAAAGGTGACGCTTGCAAGGGAGTCTCACCAAATCACCCCCTCTGCAGAGGGTGCTGCCTGCCAGCCCTCCTCTGCCAAACTCTTGTCTCAACCCTTCCTGAACCCCATTTGAACAATGGAGGACAGAGGGTAGAATCATACTCAAAGCCAGGGCAACACAGCAGACAAGCACTTGTTCCCCTGCAGCTCCAGCCAGACTCAGTCTGGTCACAAGGCAGATACTACCGTACTGCAGAGGCTGTCCCAAACCACATCTGTAATGTCCACTCCTCACCCCTCAGCTCAAAGGGACTCGAGCATTTTGGTGACACAAGACTTTGCCACATGGTAATCTCCTGTGTCCCCAGCCTCCTGAACCCCAGCTCAGACACTGCAGATACCGCTGGGTCACTCCTGCTGTGAGGCAAAGGAAAATGCTTGATTTCAAAAAGCCCCTCGATTTAAGCACCTTCTACTTGCTCAAGTGTGAGCCCACAGCCCAGTTCCATCACCTGTAACCACAGATCTGTGTGTTCTCAGGGGCTTGGAATAGGGACAGACTGAGCAGAGGCAAACAACAACCGCAGCACGTAGGCAAGACCCTGCTGGCACAAAAACAACCCTATCCATGCTCCTTGGTCTTGCTGCCAACCAGCAGCAGCAGCAGCATGTCCCATAACAAGCCCCTGTTTTTGACCCTCTGTCCAGAGCCCTAATGCCAGACATCTCATATCTCCTGTTCATCACCTTGCTGAGTCTCAGCACAGATAAGAAGAATGCCTAGACCTCTCCAGTGTGACAGCTCCACACCACATCAAACCTTGAGACACCCTGAAGGACAGTGACTGCCTCCCTTGCACCCACCACCACATTGTCCTCAACTGCACAGGCAAGGGGAGGAAGCCAGCACCAACCTTCACTTCAGGGTGGTCTGGGGCAACCCCAAACCGGACGAGCCCAAAGGGAACAGGCAGCTTCTCATAGATGTCCACTTGGGCCCCACTGTGGTGCTGCAGGAGAAGGACAGTTGAGGGTTGAGGATAGAGGCCACATGAGTCCAGCAGTTCAGGAGAGAAACACAGAACAGGAGGGAGGGTGGCATCACAGAATCATTGTGGCTGGAAAGGACCTCCAGGGTCATCGAGTCCAACCTTTATCCTATTACCTAACTGCTAGACCATATCCCTAAGCG
>JAOXOE010000787.1:10871525-10927286 GCA_028565055.1 Phoeniculus purpureus
GAATCCATGTTGACTGGACCTGAGCCCCTGGGCATCCCTCAGGTGCGCATTTATTGCCCTCAAGATAACCTGCTCCACCAGTTTCCCTGGCACTGAGGTCAGGCTGACAGGCCTGTAGTTCCCGGGATCCGCCTCCGTACGCCAGCGCGCACGCAGCCACCCACACCCGCAGCCCGCGGCTCCGACAACGAGAGTGCTGAGCTTACCAGTACCGCCTAGTTTAAATCCCCCGCGGTCCACAGCAGTCTCCGTCCCCGTACGTCCGCGCGCAGGCAGCTCCGAGAACGAGAGTGCGGAGCTTACCAGCACCGTCTAGTTTAAATCCCCCGCGGCAGTCTCCGCCCCCGTACGTCAGCGCGCACGCAGCCACGTACACCCGCAGCCCGCGGCTCCGAGAACGAGAGTGCGGAGCTTACCAGTACCGCCTAGTTTAAATCCCCCGCGGCCCGCGGCAGTCTCCGCCCCCGTACGTCAGCGCGCATTTGATACACTGCCACCACCACCTCAAGTGTTTACCTTGCTGTGGGTCCTGAGGAGTCTCACACATTTAAGGTGATGCACAAAAACTTACAGAGTGTGAAAAATTATATTAGAGAAGGAAGACATCACTCTAGACTAGCTTGCTGTCTTAAATCCCTTTATTTTTCATGGATTTATTCATTCTCTGAACCCGGTATTTGTCCAGATCTTGATAAGTTATGCCTCATTGTAGTGGCCAAAGCTGTGGCATAGTGCTGTGGGGGGCTCTTGTCTGGAGCGTCAGACACAAAGGAAGGGTTTAACCAAGCCACTTACGGACTTGCAGGCAATAAACAACTCAGAAAAAAGGTGTCAAGACATTTTAATTCACTCCCCCCACCATATACGGAAGAAACCCACCCCACAAGATACAGATACAGACATAGGAAGTTTCATTGCAGACTCTTACACTGTACTGAGAAATAAAATTTCTGACGCATAATTATTATCTTCATTGTAGCTTCTCTCTCTCAAATCACAGCAGTTGTCCAACTTCTCATAAATCCTCCAAGTTCAGAATTTGTAGATGGAGAGAGGCTGAGAAGAAGCTGGAAATCATGAAGGGGAGAGGGGAAGACTGAGGGGGAAGGCACTATCCTTTTCAACATTTTAGAACCAAACTTTAAACTCTTCTGCAGAAAAACTCACAATTTGACTCAGATTCTAAAGCAGGACATTGATTGTCTCGCCACATTAAATGAGGAAAACGGAAAGGATGTAGAATGCCTTGAGGTCTCTAAAGCATACCTATGGTACACATTATTGAAGGTGAGATTTAACTAATTGGTCCTTCTTTTCTTGAGATAAACCCTTGACAGCTTGACATAAATTCTCTTCTTCCATGTGGTTTTTTTTCCCTTGTCACGTAGAATAAAAACAGGTACCTGTGAGTTTTAGCAGAAATAACAGTTGCCCTTTGACCATTTCATTTTTATAGATACTTATGATTATTCTTGTCTTGCACATTTTTCTCACAAGGATGTACTTCACCTACTAGGTCTTTCTGGGAGTTCGTTCAACAAAATAAAAAAAAGCATAACCACAAACTCATTAAACTCATTCCCAGCCTTGGACCTAGTGAGTGTTGTACAATAAGCAAAAGTTAACACAGTTTACAGTTTATTAGGGTTGGAAGGGAGCTTCAAAGGCCATCAGGTTGAACCCTCCTGCTCAAGCAGGATACAAGTGCCTCAATCAACTCCACAAATGTGCATCCAAACGTCTCTGAAGGCTCCCCAGAGGAAGTGACTCCACAGCCTCCCTGGACAACTCCTTCCAATGCTTAATAACCCAGACAGGAAAGAAATTTTTCCTCAGATTGAGGTGAAAATCCCTGTGTTCAAGCTGGCATCCATTACCCCTTGTCTTGTCTGATGCCATTGGAAAGAGAGGATTCCTTTGTTCTTGACACCCAGCCCTCATGGATTTACAGACAGTGATCAAATCCCCTTGGAGCCTTCTTTTGTCCAAACTAAAAAGTCCCAATGTTCTCAATCTCTCTTCAGAGAGCAGTTATTCCAGACCCCCAATCAACCTTGTAGCTCTGTGTTGAGCTCCCTCCATTAATTCTCTCTCCCTCCTGAGTTGGAGAGAGCAGAACTGGATGCAGGATTCCGGTATGGTGTAAAACCATTCTGGAATGCTAAACAACAGAGGAATAGAAATTAAAAGCCTTTTTTTTTGTCCAGCCCATGTTAAGATTTGAAGATAAACCCAAGAGCTCTCAAAATACAATGTTAATCTGATGTTTCAGAAGTGTGATCTTTTCATTCATTTATTTCTTGTCACCTCTTAAACTCAATCCCTTCAAAGCAGGGTGGTGAAAACTGGTTGCAATTACTAGTGACAAGTGTTATTTGCTTTACCTGCTTCTGAATTATTTGAACTGTGGCTTCCAATTAAAAATAGGGAATACTAATTAACTTCTATCTTGAGTGCTAGTGTTAAATCCTATGTCAATATTCTTCAACAAAAGCGTTTAATAAACCAACAAAACCTCTCCGTCTTATTTACGAAGCTAAAATCACTCAGGAAAAAAACCTGCTCTGCAAGTTCTCTACAAAATCATGGAATCATAGAATCATAGCATGGCCAGGGTTGGAAGGGACCTTAAAGATCATCTAGGTCCAACCCCTCTGCACAGGCAGGGTCACCTTCACTAGAGCAGGTTACTCAGGGCCCCAGCCAACCTGGACTTCAACACTGCCAGGGATAGGGCAGCCACAACTTCCTTGGGCAACCTGTTCCAGCATCTCCACACCCTCACAGCAAAGAATTAGTTCCTCATGTATAACCTGAATCTCCCCTCTTCAAGTCTGGAACCCTTGTCCTCTTGCTATGCACCCATAACAAAAGCCCTCCCCCAGCTTTCTTGTAGTCCCCTTCAGCAGTTGGAAAGGTGATAGAAGGTCACCTGGGAGCTTCCTCTTCTCCAGGCTGAACAACCCCAACTTGCTCAGCCTGTGCTCACAGGGGAGGTGCTCCAGCCCTCTGATCATTTCAGTTGCTCTCCTCTGGACATCTTCCAGGAGCTCTATGACCTTCTTGTGTTGGGGACTCCTGAACTGGACCCAATACTCCAGATAGGGTCAATAGTAAACTGCTGACATCAGATGTAGTTGTTTCCTTTAAACTTCACAAACTGAGCTTTTCTTCACAGAGTTAATTTCATTTACATGCACATCCAGTGGGGTATCATGCAAGGCAAAACTATCAAGTTTTGAAGACAGTTGTGCATCTGATGTTGGAGGAAATGAACAAGATGCACTTTTGTACCAGAGAAATAACCAGCACAGCCAGCTGCTTTTCAGCAGCAAAAGCTAATGGTCTAGGGGTTAGGGGGATGTTGGGATGAAGGCTGGGTTTGATGACTCCTGAGGTCCTTTCCAGTCATGATGATTCTATGATTCTAAAGGCTGACATGGATATTTTGTTGGAGTTACAGGGTGGGCAAGTGCCCTAACTTTAGAAATGTTGAGTTTTGTGCACAAACTCATAATGTCAACCGAAGAATGGTCCCTGTAGTTTGCAGAAAATTAATCTTATGAAAGTAAAACAACCTTTGTTATGCTTTAGCTAATTTGAGTGTTTTCTGTAGAAAAGTTTAAAGTTCGAATTTAATTACTTGAAAAGTGGCTGCCCGCCCACTCTCCCTCCCTCTTCTCCCCTACTCTGTGACTTCCACCTTCTTCTTCGTCTTTCTCCATATTGGACTTTCAGACCTGCATCAGCTTGCTGATGAGATAAAATGTTGGTTGAGTGTTCATCTGGATCAGTTCTCAACATAAAGAGAATTTAGGGTGAATGGGAGGACTCGCCTGGGAGAGACTTGAAGAATATGTGAGGGGTGGCTGTCAGGAGCCAGGCTCCTCTCTATGTCTTCTGGTGATAGGATGAGGGGCAATGGGTGAAAGCTGGAACATAGAAGGTTCCATATAAATATCAGAAGGAACTTCTTCACAGCGACAGTGACAGAGCACTGGAACAGGCTGCCCAGGGGGGTTGTGAAATCTCCTTCTCTGGAGACGTTTAAAACCCACCTAGCCATGTTCCTCTTCAACTTGGTCTAGGTGATCCTGCTGTGGCAGGGGGATTGGACTAGTTGATCTTTCGGGGTCCCTTCCAATCCCTAACAATTCTATGATTCCTGAACTTGATGAGGACTTTGCTTAATGAACTTTGCTGAACTGCTGTGATTTAGAGAGGGAAGGAGGAACCATATGCAATGGACATTTCAAATATTTTCTATTTCAGTGACTGTAAGACCATGTGATGGAGCCCCATGTGTCTGTATCTTTATCTTGTGGGGTTGGTTTCTTCTCATATATGGTGGTGGGAGTGAATTGGAGTGAATTAAAATGTCTTGAGGCCTTCCTTTCTAAGTTACTTATCACCTGCAGATCATAAGGGATTTTGTCAAACCTTCTCTTTGTGTCTGATGCTTCAGATGGGAACACTTGATTGAAATATGGTTGGGGTCTCTGACCCATGACAGTGGTGGTGAGCCAGCAGGTATGTGTGGGGACACAGACAAGGACCCCCATATTACTATGCCATGGCTTTGGCCACTGCAACCTTAAACCAAATCTGCCACAAACACACAATTTACATGAGGGATGGGCATGTGTGTGCATGTGTAGATGTGCCGTCTGATGAGTGCAGGACACTAGTGGAGAAGGAGGAGACCCACAGCAGCAATGTCTCCTGGGCATTCAATTAATACCACCTACTTCTTCACTTTCCAGGTCTTATTTAAGCTGCCATAAAAAGGTGAACTTTCCATTAGTGTTGTGGATGACAGTAGTAATAGAAAGAGATTTATATCCTCAATTTAATACGCTGTATTACTTTCTCTATTCTGTTCATTATGAGAGTGTAGATAGGTCATCCAATCAGTTATCACTCAAGCACCCATAACAATTTCAGAGAAGCATGTTCAAATAACAATCTGTTCCCACAAAATGAAATTATTTAGTGTACTTGTAACTAGACAGTGATGGAGAGATACGATGCAAGCATTTCAGTATAGTTTAGTGCTGTTGTGCAAGATAGCAATCCGTGTCCTTTACATTGGAACAACATAACTACAACAGGTACACGAAAGAAAAAGTATTTCTATTACAGTCATCGTGTTTTGAAGTGTCAAGGGCAGACGGCAACCTAAATTTAGGCTTTGCTTTCTGGGTCTGAAGGATTCTTGAACTGTCTACTTTTCTTCTATCAAGACAAAAGAACAGCGTGAAGTGAAAATCTCCCTTTACCATGTTCAGTTTCTAACCCGCATAACAGTAAAGAAAACATTAAAGACTTGTACCAAAGACAGACGATGCAGTGATATCTATTAGGGAACCTGTATCTTTGGAAGCAGTAGTCTCATGTTGGAGTGGTTTTATCCATGAAATAGCAAGCCTGACAGCTCTCAGCAGTCCTATCCCAAGATGTTGCACTGAAGTCAGAAGGACAGCTTTTTAGTCAGAATTGGGAGCCCCTCACCACCAAAGACCAATCAATCATCGGAGATCAGCAGGACACTGCAGATTGGCTGAGACCCAGGGATGCCTGGAAACAGACAGAGACCCTTCTGTGGTGGTATATCCTCTCCCCACCTCTTTACCCCTCTTCTTTTCCCTTTTCTTTCCTTATTCACCACTCTTTCTTTCTATCTTACGCTGTTAAGCAATAAAGCTGTGTTGACTCATACCCCGGGTGTATTTGCCTTATTTTTGCGTTTTAAGAATCATAAATTGATCAGACCTCTCATTGATCCACTTTAATATACAGTTTGTGACAATGTGACTTCTGAATTTAAAACCTCCAACAATTTCGTCTTCAGTGTAGAGCAGAAAATGCTGGCATTCAGCAGAGCTTTAGAGAAAACAGAGTTCCAGGCCTGAGCAGTTTTCTCTGTGACAAGTCTACCAAACCCACGTACAGAGGAATATAGGCATTTCAGTGAGAAGGTATTTCTCTATAGCTTTATCATAAAACATCAGGATCATTATGAAGCCAGAAATTAATAGATACTGAGTAATGGGAGGTTTATTGTGCACTTAAAGATTCTTAATGACTTGAATATGTGTGTGTACATCTAGACCATTGTGGATCGAACTTCATTAGGGGAAAAAAATAATTCAATTATGAGGACAATATTTTTCTGATCTGCTGTAAGTGAAATGACTGATAAGCCATGGGCTACAGGTTATCATTTAAGAAACCTGCTGAGCAATCTCTAATGATATCTAGGTCCCTCTACCTTCAAGAGAAGTGGGCTAGAAGTTACTTAAAGTAGCTTGGACTAATTTGTCTCATTTTCTGGTGCTTCAGACCAAGTGGATAAGTTTAAGTTTTATAATTTGCTTTGAAAAATCTCACCTCATTATTACCTTCCTGATTCCTAGCCTTTCTCCAAATGAGATGGAAATGCTTCTAAATTTTTGTAAAACAGTGAAATGAAGACTTAAGATGACAAGCATAAATTTCCTTAAGAGGAGAGACTGTCTGTAGGGGGTTCAAAATCTATAAGTCAGGAGTCTTGTAAAATGCCAAACCCAAACTGTTCACCAAGCTAAGGAAATAGCATGATGAAGCTATAAGAGAATTATGAGGCAAAAGGAGACAAGCAAATTCTATCTTCTAAAACGTTTGGGGCAGGGGAGGGGGGTTGCTTCTGCTTCTGTTTCCTTTCTATTTTTGTTGTTTGTTTGATTTAATTGGTCCATTGAATCAAGTACTGTGCTTTCTGTAGCAGTACAAAAACACCAGACACACTATAGCCATCTGTTCCAAAACAGCTGCAGGTACTCACTGTACTTAAGCTTCTGAGGTGCATATAAAGTAGTAACTGTCTAGTATAATGAATAAAAGAATTGAGATTCTTATCTTTGTCCAATTACACACAACATTCAAAATGTGAATTTCATATTTTATTTGCTTTAATCCAACAGATAAAAGACATTTTTCAGTACAAATGCCGTGAGCTACAAATAGATAAGTTAAGCAGTTGAGAAGACATCTATGTTTAAAGCTTCTTGTAATCTTGGAGGTATAATCAACAGCATCTAAATTTAGATGTCATTAAAAGGAAGCTTTCTTCTACAAAAAAAACAAATACGATACTTTTCTTGGCAGTTTTGATTACCTTTTAAAACAGCTGTTGTGTGTGTTGTGCTTTATAGTGAAAGCAAAACAATTGCCAATGAGGATGGTCCTCCTCCGATGAGGACCTCTGCCCTGGTGAGACCACATCTGGAATATTGTGCCCAGTTCTGGGCCCCTCAGTTCAAGAAGGAAACAGAACTGCTGGAGAGAGTCCAGCGCAGAGCCACAAAGATGATGAAGGGAGTAGAACATCTCTGTGATGAGGAAAGGCTGAGGGAGCTGAGTCTCTTCAGCTTGGAAAAAAAGGAAACTGAGGCGTGACCCCATTAATGTTGATAAATATGGAAAGGATGGGTGTCAGAAGGATAGAGCCAGGCTCTGGTCAGTGGCATCCAATGATAGTACAAGGGGCAACAGGTGTCAGCTGGAACATAGGAGGTTCCACATCAATATGAGAAGGAACTTCTTCCCATTGCAGGGGACAGAGCACTGGAATGAGGCTGCCAAGGAGGTTGTGGATTCTCCTTCTGTGGACACGTTTAAAACCCTCCCAAACATGTTCCTGTTTGACTTGATCTAGGCGATTGGACTGGATGATCTTTTGAGGTCACTTCCAATCCTTGATGTTCTGTGATTCTTTGATTCTGTGATTCCATGATGGCTTGCAAAGCAATTTAGAAACCTGTAATAGGTGTCGACTTGTAAGTTCCATAGTATAGGCTGAATAGAACATGCTCTTTCAAATTGCATTAAACACCAATGTCTTTTCAATGGTTTTGTAGCCAACAGAGTCTACAGAATGGTTCATGTGATTAAATAACATCAACTCTCATTTCACTGCAATGAGAAGATAGGCACCTGGGTGAATGTACTAGTTTCAGATGGGATAGAGTAGCTGTGTGGAGCTAAGCTGCCAACTGGGGTTAAACCAGAAAAGATGGTGAGTAATAAATTTGGAGTAAGATTTGAAGGCCTGTACACACATGCCAAGTACTGTTTCGGATACTCTTGGACATTTCAGCTATTTACACAATATACCAAATTCTCGTAGCTCTGCGCTGAACTCTCTGCATTAATTCTTTATCCCTCTTGAATTGGGGAGACCAGAACTGGACAGAGGATTCCAGGTGCAGACTCACTAAAGCAGAGTAAAGGGGTGGAAAAACCTCCCTTGATCTGCTAGATACACTCCTCTTGATCCATCCCAACACCCTCTTGGCCTTCTTGATCACAAGGGCCCATTGCTGATCCATTTTGAGCTTGTTGTCCACAACAACTACAAGATCCCTCTCCCGAGGGCTGCACTCTAGCTGGTCACTACCCAACCTGCATTGATGCCTCCCATTATTCCTTCCCAAGAAAAGGTCTTTACATTTGTTTGTGTTAAAACTCATTCAATTCCTCCCAGCCCACCTCTCCAGCCTGTCCAAATCTTTTTAAATTGTTGAACAGCCACTGGGTGAATCAGCTAATCCACCCAGTTTGGTATGATCAGCTTAGGGTTCATTGATATGCGGTCTATGGATAGCCCATAAATTTTAATGAAGCGTCTGTAGACCAGCTGGAATATTCCAAAGCACTCAAATGACAAAATTTTTGAGCACAGAACCAGAGGATCTATCACAGAATCACAGAATAGTCAAGGTTGGAAGGTGCTTCTGAAGGTCATCTGGTACAAACGCTGTGCTCAAGAGGGGTCTTGAACAACTTAAGGCCAGTTGCTCAAGACTTTGTAAACCAAAGACAAAGACCAAAAAAAGCTTATAAATATTTTGCCTTTATCACCTGAGAGTAAGTTTTGTGACTGAACAATTTCATAGGACATTTATTTTCTTTTTCTCTTCTTTTTCCTCATACTTGGTAATTGTGGCTGTGATAAGGATCATATTTTGAGGCATTACCAAAAGAAAGTTTTGCAGATGAGCAACAAGAAAATCCAAAATCTCCCCCCAAAAGTATCAGTTCCTCTCACTGAATTCTGTTATGCTTTTCTCAGCCTTTCTGCTGTTTTCCAAATCCTCTCTGGCACCACAAATAAATTTTCAATGATGTCCAAGTAACAAAAACGTCAAAATGCAATGAAACAAGACCACATTAAAAAAAGCTCTAAAACATAAGGCCAAAACCCATGTGAAATTCACTTTTGTTTTCAGTCTAATTTGTCATTCTTTTTTTCAGTATTGTAATCGATTCATCTTTATAATGAGTTCCGTGGGGATTTAAACAGTGAATATTTCACTCACCTCATGCTACTCCTTTCATACCAGTTAAAGCAGTACAAAACCCCATCTCATAATATATTGAGTACAGAATGAAATAATTATTAGTTTCTAGTAATCTATGAATTCACATAATCTCAGCCTTTCTGCTAACCCTGTTTACTTTGATGTAAAGTTCAGTTTCCAGTGCAGTCAGAAGGAAAAAATCACATATTACATGGTACAGAGAGGGCAACCAAAACTAGATGCCAAAGGGAGCTTCTCTGTAGCCTGCCCAGCTCACAGCAGAGTTGCAGATCTGGGCATTCACAGGTTTGGGGGAGACCTTGTCATGATGTGCTAGTATTTCAAGAATACTAGAACATTCTAGTTATTATTAAGCTCTTATAAACAAGACGAGACTCACTTTTTAGAAGGACTCAACTGGAAAAGATGAGGGGTAGTAGGTACAAGTTAATCTTTGGGAGAATGCAATGAGACACACGAGGAAAATTTTTTCACAAAGAGAAAAATCAGCTACTGGGATAAATTCTCCAGGGAAGTGGTGGGTTTCCAACACCAGACACTTTTAAGGTTAAGCAGCACAGGGTCCTGGATCATCTTATCTAGACTGTGCTTTGGCCAAGAAAGGTTGGACCAGAAGATCCTTGAGTTCCCTTGCAGCCTGGTATTCTATGATCATATGATTAACAGCTGCAGAAATGCTTATAGAGACAGGGTGTCATGTGATATAAATGTGTTTTACAACTTTCACAGAATCACAGAACATTAGGGATTGGAAGGGACCTTGAAAGATCATCTAGTCCAATCCCCCTGCCACAGCAGGATCACCTAGACCAAGTTGCACAGGAGCATGGCCAGGTGGGTTTTAAACGTCTCCAGAGAAGGCCCCTCAACCTATCACTAGAAGACATTGAGAAGAGCCTGGCTCCATCCTCCTGACACTCACCCTTCACATATTTATTAACATCAATGAGGTAACCCCTCAGTCTCCTCCAAGCTAAAGGGACCTAGCTCCCTCAGCCTTTCCTCACAAGGGAGGTGTCCCACTTCCTTCATCATCCTCATTGCTCTATGCTGGACTCCCTCCAGCAGCTCTGTGTCCTTCTTGAACTGAGTGGCCCAGAACTGGACACAATACTCCAGATGTGGTCCCACCAGGACAGAGCAGAGGGGGAGAAGAACCTCTCTCCATCTGCTAACCATCCCCCTTCTGATCCACCCCAGGACACTGTTGGCCGTCTTGGCCACAAGAGCACATTGGTGGTTCATTTCAATCCTTTAGCACCTACAGATGACCATCTTAAGCATTAAGAGAGCACATTGTCAGGTAAGTTTGTGTGAGACTGTATATTGTTGTATGGGTATGTGTGTGAAGATGGACAGTATACACCTCTCATGTGAGAGCACACTGATTTTACACAGACACATAGATCATTAGAGGTTGGAAGGGACCTCCAGGTGCCATCAAGTCCAACCCCCTCACTCCAGCATGATCATACAGCCTAAGATGGGTTAAACAGAAATGCATCCAGATGGGTCTGGAAAGTCCTTCCTCATGTTCAGGTGGAAGTTCCTGTGCTCCAACTGACACCCGTTGCTCCTTGTCCTATCACAGGATGCAAGTGAAAAGAGATTGTCTCTTTCTTCTTGACACCCAGCCCTTACGGATTTGTAGACAGTGATGAAGACCTCTCAGAATCACAGAATCATCATCATGGCTAGAAAGGACCTCCAGGGTCATAGAGTCCAACCTTTACCCTATTATTTAACTGCTAGACTATATCCCTAAGCGTCGTGTCCACTCGTTCCTTAAACACATCCAGGGACGGTGACATCACCCTCCATTCCAGTATCTAACCACCCTCTCAGTAAAGAATTTCTTTCTAACATCCAATCTAAACCTCCCCTGACACAACTTGAGGCCTTTTCCCTTCGTCCTATCATCACTGATTTGAGAGAAGAGACCAACACCAGCCTTGCTACAACCTCCTTTCAGGTACTTGTAGAGGGCAATAAGGTCTCCTCTCAGTCTTCTCTTTTCCAGACTAAACAGCCCCAGCTCCCTCAGCCTCTCCTCATAGGGCATCAAGCCCCCATAGCCTGAAACAGCCTCTTCTATGCACAGGATGATGCTCTACATGTTACCTCCAGCTCAGAGCACTGAGAGTGCGACCTCAACAACCATCAAGTTAATCTCATGGGGGGCTCCATCCTCTAATCCACCCTACAGCTCCTGTTCTATACCTTCCTAGAGGTGATCCAACACCCAAGGGGCTGACAGAAAGCCCCCATACAGGCTGGGAAGCACCATGGGTGCTGGTGGAGTGGCCAGCTGTCTCACAGCCCCCAGCAGAGGTGCACATGCCCCAAGATCCCCCAGACCTAGGTCACCTCAGGGTGAAAGCTTGAGACAGACATTTTACTGCAAGGCTTTTGTTATCTTGTATTTTGAGTCAGCCTCTTCCCGGAGATTAAACAGCCCTGAAATTTGTCCCTGAGGCTTAGTAACAGCTATTTTCAACACCTACTGGAAACAACACAGCACAGTCTAATGACAGGAGTTAAGCTGCTGCATCTCTGGTCGATATCAACAGCCCATTTCTGTGCTTGGCTCTCATTTCCCGACAGACCTGACAGCCCTGAGCACCAGCATTTACAGACACCAGGTAAAGGATCAATCACCAGGTGAGGTGAGAGAGGAGAAGGCAGGAGAGTAGAGCCTGCACATTCCCTTTAACACACAGTTAACGTCACCCCTGTTGAGTGACAACAGCTCCCATAGAGGTAGATAGAATCACAGACTGGTTGGGTTAGAAGGGACCTTCAGAGATAGAAACATCCAATAATAAATGTTGGAAAAGACCTTCAAGATCATCAAGTGCAACCATCTGCTCTACAACCTTCAACCACTAAACTATCTCTCAAAACACTGTCTGCCTGTTTGTTGAATCCCTCCAGGGATGGTGCCTCCACCCCCCTCCGTGGGCAGCCTGTTCCAAGGCCTCTCCACTCTTCCTGGGAAGTTTTTCATAAAATCCAATCTGAAGCACCCCTGGCACAACCTGACCCTATTTCCTATCACTAATCCCTAAGGAGAAGAAGCAAACACCTGCCTCACTACAACCTCCCTTCAGGTAGCTGGAAGAGAGCAGTGAGGTCTCCTCTCAGCTTTCCTCCAGGCTGAACAACCCCAGCTCCACCCAGTCAGACCTGTACTCCAGACGCCTAGCCAGCCCATCTGTCTTTCTCTGCCCTCTCTCCAGCACCTCAGCATCCTCGCGATCATCCAGTTCCAAACCCTGACATAGGCAGGGCCAGATCTCTGCTGAGAGAAGGACGCAGGAGGAAGACCCTCCGGGGTCTGTCTGCCCCCCAACAGCCCCCCTATCACCACAGACTTGGCTGGAGAGAGGCCAAGAATCCACAGACCCCCTCCCCAACCCCCCTACAGCCCAGCAGCTCCGTGCAGCCCCCTCCTCACCCACCACCAACCCCTCCGCGGTACCTTGAGAAGGTGCTGAGCCGTGTAGAAGCCCGCGGGGCCGCTGCCCACCACGCAGACACGGGGAGCCGGGGCGGCAGAGCAGAGCCAGCGCCTCACACCTGCAGCTGCGAACGACAGACGGACATGAGTGGACGCGGGGGGACATGAGGGGACGCAGGGAACATGCGGGGACGCATCCCCCCGGATACGACCCCGTCCCCGCCAGCCCGACACCCACCCCGCGGAGCTCGTCCAGCCGGGCCGGCCATGGCGGCAGCCGCTCCCGGGGGCTCCCGCGGTTGTCGACCCCGGCCCGCGGACGGCGCTGAGGCGGGAACGCTCTGAGGTCAAGGCCTGCCGGCCTTGGAGCTTCCAGCGGGGCAGGGATGGTGTTGCCAGAGGGGCTGGCGATGCTCCTGGGAAAGCACCGGAACGCACCGTCAGTCGCACACCGGAGCTCCCAGCCCCGGACCGAGGGCTACGGGGTCGCAGGACTCGCACCCCGGAGTGCAGGGCACTGTCTCACCCAATGCAGCGTCCCACGGCCCTGCAGCGCTAGAGCAGGCCCGGACCCTGCAGCTGCTCGGGCCCACAGCGCTGACTCTCCCAGAGCCGGTTCCCCTCGGAGCTCCGAATGTCCCGGGTCCGGTTCACCCTACAGCCCCGGTTCTGCTGAACCAGATTCTTCCCGCAGCCCCGGTTGTCCCGAGCCCAGTTCTCTCCCGCAACCGCTCGCTGCCGGGTTCCCTGGGGCCAGGTCCATCCGCACCCCACGGGCCCGGCACATGTGTTTCACCCGCTGCACCACTTGCCCCGGGCTGGGCGCCCCAACCCTCTATAACGCCACGCCCGCTCCCATAGCGGCCGCCGGCCGCCGGCGCTGTCCCCGCCCCTCCTCCCTGCCGACCAATCGCGAAGCCGTACAGCGCGTTATTTAACATAAGCCAGCTCTCACCGCTCTGCGTGGCCGCGCCTCCGTGCCAGCAGCGAATGGTAGTGCTCAGATGCAGCCCCGCCCATCCGGAAGCGAGCGGCACCATAGAGAGGAGGGGAAGGAGAGGCCGAGTTGTGGGCGGTCGCGCCGCCGCTCTTTACGGCGGCACCACGCAGCAGCGTCGTCCTGCGGCTGCTCGTTGCTGACGGCACGGCGGAGGCCTCCGGGAAGAACTAGAGCTCAGACTGAATCTAACCGTCCCGCTACTCTCGATGGGAGAACCCACAGCGTCCCCTCGGTGAAGGCAGTGGGGAAATGCAGCTGCCCGAGCCGCTCCCCTCTTTACTTCCTCCTGCATCCTCATCACTCAGCTCATTCCAGATGCCTGTACTTGCACCTCCTACTGAGGAACAACCCGCCTCGCTGCAGCTCCTGAGCGATGCACCAGGCAGGGGAATCATGTCAGCAGGTCTGGGGGGTGTTTCAGGGTTGTGCAGATGCCGAAGCGCATCGGCGAGTACTAACGGGGTTTCAAAATGCAGTTAAGGCTAAGAGGAGTTTGCAGCTAGAAGCTGATTTTAATAAGGGTCATAAAACCCACATGGTTTTGAAAATGGGCTCACGGCTTCTCACACTGGCATGCTGCAAACAGCAGCTGCCATATGCATCCGTCTGCACCTGCTCCTTGGGGGTGGGTTGCAGCAGGGACCTGGATTTCCTTGACTTTAAAGCCCAGAACAGTGCTCTGAGCCCCTTGCATTATCTCAACCCCATTCCTCAGCGAGAGGAGGCTAGAGGCTCAGTTCCACATAGCAGCATTGATAGCAGCCATAAAAAGAGTTCAGTGCATCATTTGAGGTGGAAGTTCGGGGTGTTTTGATCACAGGTCAGAAAATTCCCTTTCCCCAGTAACTTCTGCTGTATCTGCAGGGAATAACTGACGTATTTCCTCAATCACAATCCAGTCCTGATGGCCAAAGGACCTGTGAACTGTGCTCAACAATGTGAAGTCGAGCTGTGAAAGGGGCTGTTGCTCCCGCAAAGATTTAAGAACCATTCTGGGACTGATCTCTACAACAGGGAAGAAGAAGGAGCATCCTGTGCCCACAAGTGGGGACGCGAGGCTGAGACCAGGCGGAACTGAAAGCTCTGTTAATGCACACCCATCCGCTCCTCACCAGAGCCAGGAGCACCATTAATTTGGCACATTTAATTTAATTTTGCTCTGATCCTCAGTTAAGAAACTAACTAGTGGTTGTGGGTGGGCAGATGTGGGTGGTCTCTGCCACTGCTGAGCACCAGGTGACCTCCAGAAGTAACTGGACTATTTAATCCAGCCATCCCACTTCCCATCCTCCCTCAGCTACAGACCTGGTGTAACCCATGGTCAAAGGGCAATAACCTGCCCTTTGGATGTTTCACAATGTCCTGGGGGGGCCAGTCAGAGGTGATGCAGAAATGCTACTAGCCCAGGGCTTTAGCATCCGCTGGGCTCCAGCCCAAGATAAGCCAATACTTCCCAGTTTCTGATGCCTAAGGGGTGATGCTGGATGGATCCTGGACCAGCTTTCCCCACCAGGGCTGGATCTGCCACATGGAGACACATTGTGGCCACCCTGGCTCCAGCCTCATGTCACAGTAGCCACAGTGGGACTGTCTTTGGTGGGTCTGAGAGTGTTCCCAGACTCAGAGAAGGAGAAAAGGGTACATGATGCCCAGAGGAGTGCAAATCCCACAGCTACCCAGTGCAACCCTCACCTTGTTGTGGGCCAGGATGAGGGCAGAGCTTCCCTCTGCCTCAGGACACACTTGCCATGTGGAGCCTTGTAAGTCCCAGTTGTGAAGTTGAGGAGGATTAGAGAACAAAACCTCAGGCTCAAAGCAATCTTGCAAATCTCAGAGCCAGCAATAACAGCACTAGCACTGTGCCAGTTGCTTTCTCTGCTTTCAGCTCCCACCATGATGCTGAGAGGGACTTTATCATCTGTCTTGTAGGTTTGGGACAGCAGAGCACCCAAGAAAGCCAGGCATGGCATCCCAGAAGGAGTTGGAATCAATCCCATGAGCATCCTGCCTGCTGGCAATGGCTCAGTGGGCCAAGTTCACTGTCTCAAGCCCTGGACATCTGCCTGTCCAGGGCAGGTGGATTCTCCTGCTAAACTCCTGAAATAGCAATGATTGGGTCTGGAGCCACCTCCAGCAACCCCAATCCTGACAGCTGTCATGGAACAAGGGTCTTTTCCCCCAGGCCTACTGTGGGATCCCAGGATGACTTGCTCCAGCAACAAACCCCAGTAATAAACAAGTTGCACTTTACCATGTTAAGGCTGAGTTTGCCAAATCATTGTTCCATTAGGGATAGATTTATCCTAAAATCAGTCAAAGCACAGGCAGCAGTGACACAACCCCTTCCACACCATCCACCCCTTCCTGGAGCCCCCAGTCACAGATTTGCAGCCCCATCCTATAGATCCTGGTAGCTCTCAGCCAGGACCCAGCTCTGGATGCTCTGGACAAAGTGGGATGCTGTGGGAGGCCCCAGACAGCAGATGGAGGGTTGCTCTCCCCAAGCGTGAAAGCAGAGTGGATAAAACTAAGCCCTGACTGGGAATAACTGGTGTGGGGTGTACTCCCTTTTCTGTCCCCAGTGTCCAGAACCACTGGGGTCTCCTCCCACAGTGACTCGGTGCATTGTTACCTAGCCAAAAGCAGGACATTAGGGAGGGATGTTTCCTACACAATGGCTTTATGGATTCTATGCACCTGTGTAGCCCCAACCCTGTAAAACCATCCCTGCTGCACATCCCCAGAGGAAACAGCCCCCCAAGTCCTGGTCCCTGTCCTCACTGGATGCCCACCAGTTCTGTAATGGGGGGAGCATGGACCATCAGCTCCTCGTATCGCCGCAGGAAGAGCCGGAGCCTGGAGGTATAAGTGTCCTCGTTGTAGGGCAGCTTCTTCTGTTTCAGGTACTGGGAGACAATGGGTTTGATCTGTGGAGCCAAAGGCAGCATCAGCTCCATGTGTATGTCCTAGGGTTTGTATCAGGTTCCCAGTCTGAGACATCACCAAGCTCCCACTAAAGTACCCAGAAACCCTACCCGACATTCCCAAGACCGGGCTGCACACAGCAGCCCCAGCTGTAACACATTTCTTGTAAAAATATAGAAGGAAGCTGGCTTCCAATTGCAGAATACAGGGAGTCCACCCAACAAAATGCCCTCACAGTGTTCCAGCTCAGGACAGATCCCCTCACCAGGCTTTAACAAGGGACTACCAGACATGTTCATCACTCACACTCATCATTATACCCACATACCCACACAGCTGACTCAGTGGTCAGGGTGGGGGGTTGCCACCAGATTAATTCCCCTTTCCCTGCAACAGCCTTTTGCAGGAGGAAGGTCCTACCAGCCCCATGAGCTCAAGCGAAGGACATGAACCAAACCCCACTGGTGCTCCTGCTCTCTGTTCACTATTACCTGATTATCCCCCACTAGAAACAGATGCACAGCATTAAATGAGCTGAGACTCCACACTGAAGGGCAGCACAGGTTCCTGCCCTGGGATCCCCTCAAGCTGGGGCAGCACCCAGAGCCCACATTTTAGACACACCCCAAACCCCACAGCAACAGGCAAGGGCAGGACTCAAATTATAGGAGGATTGCCTGGACGCTGGCTGAGCCAAAAGCCATGGGAAGAGTCAGGAGGATCCCCAGCTGCTGAGATTTTGCTGCAGGCTGGAGCTGGGACTGGGGACAGGGGCAAAGAGAGGAAAGCCAAGACAAACAGGAGTGGGGATGGAGGGAGGTGGGTTAAGGGCTATGACAAAGCAATAAGAAGGCTCTAGCATGGAGGGGAACAGCACAAAGAGGTCTGGTGGCAAGGAGGGAGGTGATGGTGAGATGGATGGTCTCATCCCCATGTCACTTCCCCACACACCTGTCCACCCCATAGAGCTGTCTCACCTTCAGGCACATGTTGTCAGAGAGGCTGGGGAAGAGGTGATGCTCCACGTGGCAGCTGATGAGGGAGTGGCCGAAGGACCAGTCAAGCAGGGCATTGCGGGGCAGGTTGAGGACACCCAGGCTCATGAGGTGGATCCGCTTGGGTTTCCGATCCGCCGCAAACATAGGGAGGCCGATGTGCTGTGGGAGAGGGAGGTGGGGACTCTGCAGCACCTGCCACCCCCAAGCACAGCCAACCAGGGCTCCAGCCATGTGAGGAACAAAGGTGCCAACCGGGCTGATCCACATTTTGGGGTTTGGCTGCCAACCCCAGAGCGGGGTTCATCCCCAGATTGCTCCATCCTGTGGTTATCTGTCTACAGAGCCAACAAGGAGCACTCAAACTCTGGTTTTGAGCCACCAGCCTCTTGCCGTCTGAGGACCTGTAATACCATCTACACTGGCACCTGCAAGCACCAACCCTCAGTCTTGCCATCAGCCCCCAACCCTTCACTCCCTCCTGCTCTGACCTTCTCCCAGGGCCACTCTTTCCACCCCAGCATCACCAGCCTAACCCTGTCCACACTGACAGTGGGGTGAGGGATGTGACAGCCAAGGCCACTCGCCATAAGCTGGCACAAGATGCAGGCAGCAGCGCCAGAGCTGTCGCCAGCACTGGATGTTGACTGGCCTGTCTCCAGAGCCACTGGGACATCTCGCAACTCCTGCTCTCTACCTGGAATATGTTTACGTGGATGTAGGGATGGGCCAGGAGGGAGCGGGTGAGCAGCATGCACAGCAGTGCAGACCACGGTGACTGGAAGCCTGAGACGTGGAGCAGCAGCCAGTAGTGGCAGTAAAGACCTAGAAACATGCAGCAGAGGGTCCGAAGGGCTACTTTCCACTCCACGTTCCTCAATAAATCTGTGTGAGGAAGAAAAGGCAACACATGAGTGAGGTGCTGATGCTTCCCTCCCACTACCGCTCCAGTAGCAGGATTGCCCAGCACACTGATGAACCCAGCCCAGCCCATTCTCCATCTCCTTTTCCCCACCCGCCAGGTTGGCACAAGATTCCCAGCCCCGCTGCATTTTGAGGTTGGAGCCCAGAGCCAGCCCAAGGACAGAGGCTCCAGCTTTGCATCATCACACATAGGGGATTTGGCTGTATCTGAATTTCTTACACCATGCTAAGTCATTGCCTGTGCTTTCAGCCTGGCCCAGAGCAGTGTGGTCAGCACAACAGGCCAGGCCTCCTCAGCATCTTACTATTTGCTGGGCTTTTCTCCTCCCATAGTTTTCTGATGCCATTATTTCCCGCAAGGCACTGCCCAAGTTTGTTGCATTCTGGTCTCTATACAACCCCTCACTTCCACCTCACAGTCAGCAAAACCACTGACTGCCAGAGATTGCCGTGAGACTCTGAACCCTGCTCTCACCAAGGGCCTGAACTAATGAGAACACATTTGGGAGGCTTCAGGCTTTTTCTAGAGCTTCCAACACTTGACCCAACACAGGAAAATGTGAAGCATTTCTGAGCACCAGCAGAAGGAGAAGCCTTCCCTGGAGCAGAGGCAGCATCACCTCCCTTCGCTGAAGCACCATGCCCTGCCATGGGCTGACACAGGTGATGTGACATCTCCAGCCAATGCAGGACCCTTTGGTGAAGTGAGCCCTAGACAGTAACGAGCTCACCATACCCAACATCCCATCCCAAGGCAGTGGGGGCACATACCAAGAGCGACCAGAGGAGTTATGATGGGCACTGCCAGAGGTGCAATGAACATGTAGACATAGCGGTTCAGGAAAGGAACCTTCCAGGTGCTGGAGTCCCCCAAGCCAATGATGTTGGTGTAGCCATGGTGGATCTTCACATGGTTGTAGGTGCCCTGCTCAGCTGTGAAAGCTGAGCAGAGCTGGGAGGGAAAAGAAAGGAGAGGTGATGCCAGTGGCTGTGAAGCCTGAGTTGGGCACTGTTTGGCTTGGGCTCCTGAGAGAGGCACTGAAGGGAGATGCTCTGCACCCAGAAGGAAGCAACCAGAGGAGACACCATGCACCAAACCAGCCTGGAAATGGACTTTGTAAGAGTTAAGCACTGGAAACCATTCCCACCATTCCCTACACCGTATTATCCTGCTCTGCAGCACCACAGCCAAGAGGACTGACACAGAACTTCACAGAGGCCATCCCCAGATGGGGGGGCTCATCCCCCAGAAAGCATTTGGATCAATCCTCTTCTCTCATGGCTGTTACTGAAGGGCTTGAGGTGCTGGCAAGGTGCTGATGGGGCTTTGGGGTGGGGGATAGCTACCACCCAAATCCCCAAGCCTCACTCACCTCAATGAAGAAGATGGCCCACACTTTGCCCCAGGACTTGGACTCAGTCAAAGCATTGTGGCTGGCCAGGTGGCTGCCCTTCACTGTCAGGGTGTGATGCACCACACCAAGAGTGAGGACACCCACCAGGAAAGGGATGGCCTGGGCTGACCGCAAGCACAGGAACCCTGTGGAGAAACCAGCCAGACAGGAGCTCAGCCACTCACCCAAGGTGCAGCTCTCCTCACCTCCGAGCTGGACTGGAGGTGTTGCTACACCCAGATGCGTCAGCCACTGCCCTAAACCTGTTTCTCAGATGTAGTTACAGGTACTTAAACTGCCCGAGCTGGATCACTTCCCTCCAGACTGGCCACGCTCATCATCATGCTGAAGGTTTGGCCACTTCCAGCCTCGATGGCACCAGGCACTGCTAGTGCCAGGTCTCATCCCACAGCTCTGGCTGCGATCCCACTGGTTACAAGTATGACTCTGCTAGGGTTTCAGCATCTCCGGGAACTGAAAAGCAGAAGTGACCAGCTGCTGCTTTCCAGTTGTGCTGCTCCACTGTGTCCCCCTGCACCTGACATAACAACATGGGTTTTCCCTGCCCCATGATGTGGCACAGATGGGTTTGTCACCCCCTGTCCTGCTCTGTGCCCACCTACTCAGGGAATGTCACAGAATCACAGGCTGGTGGGGGCTGGAAGGGACCCCTCTAGTCCACCCATGCCAGGCTGTACCCCGGGTGCCACCATCACCCACTGTGGGTTTGCAGTGGGGTCAGGGTGCCCTGTGCCATGGGGTTAAGGGATTGTGACAGCTTTGTTACCAGCTTAATAGGCTTCCAGCACAAAGTTGTACCGGCAGTGCAGATGCAGTGAGGAGGCAGTAAGACCCCTCTGGGACCCTCCCCGGCCATGGTTTGGGGGTGCTGAGCCAAGTTACCTGCGGGGAGCAGGAGGAAGCTGCAGGTGAGGATGCTGATGTCCACACCGTGCCGATCCCACCAGCTGCTGCTCTTCACCACCTTCTGCACTAACCCGGAAAGCTCCGTCATCAGGGCTTCCTCCTGCTGCCCTGCCTGGTGTGGGGCTCCTCGGGGGGTCACATCGCTGTCCCTCAGCGCTGGCCTCTGCTCCTGGACCTCAGCCACCGCCTCCGTCCTGCTGTCGCCGGCTGCTGCCATCTCCCTGAACGGGAGGTACCGCTCACCTCGCAGTCACCCCCTGCCCCCTCCGCCTCGCTGGATCCTTCAGCAACATCTGCCCGCCGAGCAGAGCCCCTCAGAGCAGCGTGTCCCCATGTCGTCCGGTCCCCCCCACCCCAGCCGAGCTCCCCAGCTGCCGCCGCCGCCGCCGAAGGACAAGGGAAGGGCAGGGATGGAAAAAATAAACAACCCGAGGAGGACGCGGCCAGTGAAGGCGGCCAGGAGGCCACCAGCCTCCCACTCCTGGGACCCCTCAGCCATCTCCCAGTCACCCCAGTCCCCCACTCACGGCAGCCCCGACGCGGTGGCCATTGCGGGGCAGCCGGTGCGGCACCGCAGCCGCGTCTGTCCAGCTGCGATTTGGAGAAGGGAGGAGCAGAGGAGGAGGATGCGGAGGAGGGGGAATGCAGATTAGCCACGGCAATAATCCGCCGCGGTGGCCCATTTCGGGGAGCAGCCGACGCGGCTAGGCCAGGGGGAGGGCACTGGCCCCGGGCACCGGGAGGAGGAAAAGAAAGGAGAGGAAAAAAGATGGAGAGAGACTGTGGAAACGCTGGAGCCAAGGAGCCGAGTGCCAGAAATAGCCCCGAGAAACCCAAGCGAAGCATCGGGGATGGAGATTGGGTTTCGCTTCTGCCGGGGAGCAGGAGGAAGCCTTGGCCATCCCCACCAGGGAGCTGTTTTGGGGAGAAAAATGCCCTTTTCTTCCCAGCTGGCTGTGGGAAGGAGGGGCAATGCCTGCTCCAGCTGCTGCTACGGAGCTGCTCAGCACCCTCCTCTATGCTGGGTGGGGTGACACTGAGCTCAGGGACACCCATCAGGGGTCAGAGCACCCCACATTTGTGCCTTGCAGCCGTGGCACCCAGCCCTGACTCTTCCAGGGACCCTTTTCTCTTCTGAGCTGTTTTCAGGAATTCTGTAAGAATTTCTTCCTGTTTCCATTGCTGCTTCCTGATTGATCACCTGGATGCAGCACAGGCATCCCAAAACCTTTGGGGATGTCTGTGCACAGACCAGGACCTCCTGAGCCCCATTTCATTTTAGGGGAAATGCTAAAAACTCATCATTTCTCCCTAGGACTGGATTTTTTTCTGGACTTTCTTTCTCCTAACCAAAACCAGAATCAGTTCAACCATAAAACTGGTGAACACTGACATCTAGCAAATTCCTAGACAAGGCTGGTTTGCTGTACCCACTGCTGGGGTGTCCCAGCCCCAAACTGGGACAGGCTCAGCGCCTCCACTCACAGCACATCACTTGCAGGGAAGAAAAGCTCAGAACCCAAGTTGTGCTGAGGCCCTGGGGACTGTTATCATACCCCAGGGAAAAGAGATATTAATAACTATTTTTTAAAAAACCATCATGCCTACAGCAAAAGGGTCAGAGCTGAGAGGGCCTTAGAGACCTGCTGAGGTTTATTTTCTGCAGTAAGTGCTCGTGTTATGAAAGCTCATTCCCAGAGCCAGGGGCACAAACACCTCACAGCAGTGTCCAAAGCCCAGTAACTACAGGCTTGGCTGCAGTGATTCAAGCTGATACACAGCATGGATTTCATCACTCGCTCACTAGCAAGGGCAGCCCATGCCTGGGAGAGCACCCATGGGTGCTGCCAGGCTGGAAGGTGTCAGACCCACATGTGCATCAGGCAGGGCTGCTGGGGCTGCTCCTGACCGGTGCCTTCATGAAGGATGGTGACAGCTTGGTGACAAAACCAAGGGTGTTCAGTGGGACCAAAGCAAGTGGTGGTGAAGCACCGTATTCAGCATGTCCATAGCAGGCATGGCTCACTATCACCTGAGCTCAGAGCACAAATTGCAAACATCCAGCCCCTGCTCCTGCAGGGAAGGTACAAGCCCTGAACACTGCAGCTGGCCTTCATCACCCCCAGGCAGCCTTTCAACAACCACATGAAATCCAAGGCTTGAGGCTTTGCTGCAGCGCCGCTAACCTTCACCACATTGCACAAGTGCTGAACAGGACAGAACTGGTTATGTGGCAGAGACTGAGGAGGTAGGAATCAGCCCCACATTCAAGACTAACATGAACCATCTGGATCCCACCACAGCCAGCAATACATGTGTCAGTGTGCAAAGGCACACTGTGGCATCGCTTGTCCTGGGTCACCACTGGGACCAGAGACCTGGGAGCAGAGAAGAAATAAGGAGTTGACAACCAGAATGGAGAGGTTGAGTTTGTGCTTCAAACCCATAGGAGCCATAGCATCAAACCCATAACCTGCAGTGTCAAATCCTTAGGAGCCTCTCTTTGAGCTGCAGCAACAGTGGGAGTCCTGATGCTGACAGGAGAGCAGTAGCCCTAAAGATCAGCACATGTGGGGTTGTAGCCCCAAGTTTGCTTCCCTAATGCCTTGCAGAGCTCCATTTTCAAAAGAAACTTTTAAATCCCACTTCACATCTGATTTTCCACCTTGCACAGCCCAGCCATGCAAGCCACTGATGTGGTAGAGATCTTAGGGGTGAAAGCAAACTGAGGTTTGGAAAATGACCTGCGTTTGGACACAAACACCTGCAATTTAGCAGGACAAACACATTAAAGACTCAGAAATCCTTTGCCACAGCAGGGAGACTAGAGAGGATCAGTGTAATCCCTGGAGCAGTGAGCTCTTGCTGCTGGCTGCTGACCCTGTAGCTGCCTCTTGTCCTGAGCAGTGCAGGGGCACCTGAGCAGAGCCCCTGAGTAAGAACCCTGTCTGCCTCTAGGGGCAGTGTAGAATCCAGTAGCCTCAAGCACTGCCTGCTGATCGCCGCGGCATTCCGTCACTCCATGAGGCAGCGCCCGCTGCAGCCCCCAAAGGCCATTTCCAACCCCTAATCCAGGAGCTGTTTGTATAAGTTGCACTATTTGCTTCCCAGGGCTGTGGCGGAGGAAAAAGCCCCCTTGGCAGCGCCCCATCCCCATGGCCAACTGCTCTGCCCACCCTCCTCTTCCCCTGGGGGAGGAAGGAGCAGGCTGCAGCAGCAGGCAATGACCACACACACCAGCTACCATGACCACTACAGCCAGACCCCAAAGCACCAACCTCTAGTATCACTGGGGCTGCAGAAGTTTGTTTCTTTAATACCTGGGTCTGAGCAGGGCTCCCCCCTCCTCTGTAAGGCCAAGCATATATAAGTAATTAACCTAATGAGGGATTAATTACCACCATCCCCTCCAGAGCAGGGAGAGTTGAAGCTCGGTCCTCTTTTCCTTTTGGAGTCTGGCAGGGCTGCAGGGTTCTAAAGAAAGAGAAAACTGTGGGGTTTAAGAGCTTACCCCATGCTCGTCCTGAGCCTGATGGCTGGGTAGGGAGCTCCATCTGCAGGCAAAGCTCCAGCTCCATCACCCCCAAAAGCAGCTCCATTCCCCCAAATTCAGGCCCTGGCACAAGGCTTGTTGGCACTTCCTAGGCTCCATGGCCCAGCAGCTTCTATAGCTACTGCCAAGCTAGGAACGCTGCTCCAGTCCCCACTCACCCACCCTGTAGCTGCCCCATAGCCAGCTGAGACACCCTGAACCTCCATCCCTGAGGCTGTAGATGAGTAAAGAGTGAAGGACAGGTGCAGGAGCCTTGGGCCAGGCACCAGAGGGAGTCACAACTCTGTGCAACTGCTGTGCTTGCTGTCATCTTGCCCAAAGCAAGGAATGCTCAGCCCTAAAAGATGGTCTGGTGGGCTCCCAAAATATCAGATCCAACCTGATCTGTGTGCTGGGCTCAGTGGGTGTCAGGACTGACAGAGCCACCAAGCCCCAGCCCATAGGGAGCAAAGTCACGTCACAGGGACTTTGGGTCTATCTATGGCCAACCTCCAAGCCCTAGTGGTGCCAGGCTGGGATGGGGCTGGTAGGGGTGACGAGATGACAGATCCCTGTGGGGCTGTTTCATAGCCCACACGCTGCCAGTCCTGCCAGGATATGGCAAGGTCATATGTTTAGCGTTAAATAAATACCCCTCACAGGATGTCTTGGTGTTTGCCAGGCACAAACATCCAGTTGGGGTGATGGAAAACTTCCTGCTTGCGCCCCGTAGCTCCGGGAAGCAGCTGGATCCCAGCACCGGCTAATCTGGCTGATGTGTTTGCACCCGCCGGCGTGGCACAGACCGGGTGGTTGTAGTGGTGGTGGGACAGGGCAGGCAATGCCATGCTGCCACGTGCTGGGTTGTGCACAGGCAGTCCAGGAGGCACCGTAGATGGAGGTCAGTGGTCTTATCCAGGCTCTGTGTTATCCAGGGCCACCTCATGCTACCCCAGCACCTTGGGAGGGAAGCCGCAGAGCCCCAACAAAAGCATCACTCAACCAGAAAGAGGGTGCAAGCCCTACATCCCCAGTGTCATTCACATCCTCCTTTGCATCACTGTCACATTCTATTCATCCCTGTCCGACCCCCAGATCGGCTTGGGGTCACACGTGGGGAATCACACTGTTAAACATCAACAATGTTCACCATAGGGTGAGAAGACCTGGGATTTACCAGGTATGGAGACATCAGCTGGCTCCTTGATGCTGCATCTGTAGGTGGCCACATGGCATCGCAGGACCTGAGAGCTCTGGGGCTGGGACTATGATCGTCCGGGTCCTGGCTAAGCCAAGGTGCTGCTGTGATCCCTCGCACAGGTGGACACAGACATCTCCCACTTGCAAGTGTGGATGGGCCCACTAGACTCTCTCTGCAGAGTGGGAGGGTCCTCCTTGCATGGAACTGGACCTAAGCCTGGTATCAGCTACACCATGGTGGGGAGAGCAACCACCTTCCTTCTTCTCAGCTACCATCTGTAAAGAACCCAAATTCTCAGGGTGCAAGTTCCTGCCTCCAGAAGGTTGTGGATCTGGTGAGACCCGCAGCAGCAGCCAGTGCAGGAGGTTTATTCAAAGCCAACTGCATGTGAAAACCAAACCCGGCACAAACCCTGTCGCTGAGCCCTCAGGTATCCCTGCTCAGGCTCAAAGTCACAGCACCAAAACCCATCCTGGCCCATGAGCACCCCCAAATGCCCCCAGGAACTTGCTGCATATCCATCACCAGAACATCCCGACACTGCTCCTGGACTGTGTTTTCAGTTTTCTCTATCAGCAGTGAATAAAGTAGTTGTCATCCGCCCCCTGCTCCAGTGTGGCTTCATTTCCAAAGCCTGGCTAGAGGTGTCAACTAATCACAGACTTCCTCCACTTAGCAGCTCAGGGTGAAGGTAATCACTGGTTTGGGTGCCGCTGCTCTTGTCCCGACCGAAACTGCTTGCCCCCACCCCTTGGTCCCTGGCGTCACCACCTGGCCGAGTGTTACCCAACGCGGGCACTGGAGATGCCGTGGGCTCTGTCCCTCTCTTCTTCCAAAATGCAGAGCCTGCTGCTAGCAGAGTCACCAAGGGATGGCTCAACCCCCTCAACCACTGGTCCTGCAGCTCTTTTGCCACCTTGGAGAGCTAGTGGGGTCCCAGACTGGCAAGGGTGGGTCCTGAAGAGGGAACCAGCCATTGCTCCAGCAACTGGAAAGATGCTCCTGGGAGCAGTGTCCTCAAAAATTAAACAGGTTTTGCCTTGCAGCCATGGCACTGCCCACCCCCTGTCCTCCCAAGCCAGAGCCAGCGGGGCCGGCCGCACATCTGTCCCCGCAGGCAGCCACATGAAACTTCTACCACTCAGGGTAGGGAGGGTAACCCCAGGCAACACCCTCAGCCCTCTGGAGGAAAGAGGGACGTTTCCCATCACTTCAGCATGCAGAGGGAGGATGGGGACCCCAGTGAGGTTGTGCTGGGGATGACACAGCTTGGCATCTGCCACCTCTGGTTGCTCATCAGCTGAGCAGGGACTATTTGCCAGGTGGCTCAAGGCTGCTGTCCAGAGCCGCTTTCTGGGATCAGGGCTCCCTGTCAGCTCCTACCACCAGCTTCACAGGGAAAGGGAGGGGAGGGCTTCACAGGAGGGAGGAGAGGGCTTGGGGCCAAGACTCTCTTCACTTCTCCTCCAGCAGTAGTTGGACACTCTCCGTCAGGGCTGTCGCATTTGCTCAGTTTAAGAAAACAGAGCTAAGGCAGGAGCAGACCTGCACCTGCGTCTTGACTGCATTTCAAGGATCCAGGAGATGCTGAATCCAAGAATTCCTGCAAGAATTCCTGCTCATCAATCAGCTCATGAGGCTTAACTGGCAAGAGGAGGGGTTGCACAATGCAGCTTCTGCACTGGGCATGGCACTGCCCTCCACTAGGCACTGTCTCTGCCCTGCCCCAGTGGGTTGATGCCACCCTGGGTTGTGTGCTGGGGTACCCAGGCAGGTGTCTGATCCTGCACTGCTCCGGTTGGAGAAGAGGAGAGGGCAGCTGGGGCCGTGATGTAACAACAGTGCCGGGACCAGTGCCTGGAAGGGAGAGACACCCGGCCAGGACGGGAAGCCAAAGTGCTGCGTCACTCCTTTGGGATGGAAGTTTGGTTGGGAGCCAAAGGGCTTCCTGGCTTCAGCTGGACTCCAAGAACTCACCCCATCTCCTCAGGTCTCGCCCAGACATAACCTACTTCCCTGCTTTTGGTCACTGCAGGAAGGCAATGGTTGAGATGAGGGGCTGGGAAGGGTCTTCTGGTCCTGCTCCATCAGACACAGACTGGCTCCGTCTCCCCACCAGACCTGGGGACGCATCCAGCCAGCGCCTCCCATTACAGCCAGGGCAACCCCCAGCCCAGGGCGAGGGAGACTGGCTTTCTGAGGCTGAACCACCCAACCCCCTCCTTCCCTAGGGCAGAGCCCACTCTTGCAAGTGGGCATGGGCAGCCCACCAGTGCCCTACGGAACCTGCCTGCCACTGATGTCACCACAGCAAGGGCAGTTCTTGTTCCTTCTTCCAGGTGAGCGCCCAGCTGTGCGCTGCCAGCCAGAGGCATCACTCACATGCTGCTCGGCAGCGATTTCATCAGCACAGCCAGACCCATAAAACCAGTTAGCTTGGAAAAACAGGGACTCTTCTAATGACACCTTTGGAACAGTGGTGCTCCGGATCCCAGTTCACCAAGGGAATATCTGGAGGAGCCTGTAGAAGGTGGTGGGTCGGCCACAGCTTGCAGAGCTTGCAGAGCTGCCAGCAGCACCAGGAGAAGAATCATAGAATCATTCAGGTTGGAAAAGACCCTTGGGGTCATCAAGCCCAACCATCAATCCTATTCTACAAGATCACCCCTAAACCATATCCCACAACAACTACATTTAAGTAACTTCTAAACATATTCAGGGATGATGACTCAACCACCACCCTGGGCAGCCCATCCTAAAAGAAGACATCCTCCTTCCCAGCGCCTTGAAAGCTGTCACTTTGCTGGCTCCCAGGAAGACACCAGTGCCAGGACAGCCAGGACAGCTGCTAATCCCACAACCAGTTTTGCCACAAAAGCAAAGTCTTTCCAGCCTCTTTCCTGCAATTTTTCCCCTCCCTCCCGGCAAATCCCAGGTGCTGCTGTTCCTTAATCTCAGCCCAGGGCAGCAGGAGCCACCCTGACCCAAGCGACCTCCTGGTGCCTTTTGTTACTGACTTCAGTAATAAAAGTGAAGCCCCACTGGGATCGGGGTCAGAGGCAGCCAGAGTTGGCCAGCAGGAGGGCAAACTGGAGCAAAGCGAAAGAGGGAGGAGGCTCATGAAAAAAAAATAGGGCTTAGAATAGAAACCAGGTTAGAGCTAAACTATGGGTGGCAGGACCTGTCATGGTGGGTAGAGCTGGCTGCCACAGTCAGCCCAATCTGTAGGGTTGCAAATCTTCCAGTTTTGGGAACTGCCAGGGTACAAGGAAAACAAGAGCTCAGCCCTAAAACCATCCCTTCATCCCACAAAGGCTCTATAGTCTATTGGATGGTCAGAGCTTGGTGCTGCCCTGCTGGAAGGTCCTTGTCGACACAGAAGAGCCGCTCTAAGGCAGTGGGATGGAAATTCCATGGAAATAGAGACTCAAATGGAAGTTCTGCAGAAGTAGATTTTTTTTCACTTTCTTCCTGAATGGGAAAAGAACAATCAACAATGAGCCAAGCTCAGCGCACGGCGAGATAAGACCAACCTCCTGCAGCGCTTGTGGTGACGGGACAAGCGTCATCAGGTGTTTGACACAGATCTGAGCAGTTTCTCTGAAATGTGCAGAGTCCTCACGAGGTACTGCTGGCACCACCCTGGCACCCGCCAGCCCAGGGAGCCCAGGGGCGGCCAGATCTGCCGGCAAACACAGGAGCCGTCCCGCAGCCAGGACTCAGGCTGGGCCAGAGCCAGCTGGAGCCAGGCAGGGTCATGGCAGGACCTGATAGTGGGATTTACAGAGCGAGGCTGGAGGAGGTTCTGAGAATAGCCCCGCTGCCTGACACGGGCAGGATGTTGCCTTCCCGAGCAGGATGTGGGCATAGGTGATGCCCCTGGAAAACACAGGTGATTTGCTGGGAAAGGGGTGAGTAAGAGCTGTGTTTTGTTGGATAAAGGGATGAAAACAGCATCCTTGGACCTGGTGGAAATTCCCCTTGTATTCAGCCTGCACATGGATCAATGACTTTCTCCAGCTCATGGACTTCCTGTCACCTGGGATTTCTGAGAGGAAAATCCACTCTTAACCACGTCAGGAAACATCCCATGGCCTCTGCTGTCCCCAGACAGCATGTGTCCCCTTCCAATGGTGAAAAGTCCTGTGGTTGTCAAAACTATCTCTCCAGAAGACAATCCCACAGTGCTACCATGAGCAGGTTCCCATGCCCACCCCCTGCCCCATTGAAACACCTGGCACGTTGCCCTCAGCTCCTTGGGAAGGGTCTGCTAGCAGAGCTGGTGGGGAGGACGTTTGAGGAGAGATTACAACCACTGTCAGCTGCCCCTCCTCCTTCTCGTGCCAGATAATTGAAGGGAAGAGACGGCATAAAAAGGTGCCTTTGTTTAGCTTTCAGCCCCAACACAGCCTTATACTGCTGCTGATAAAGGCAGCTTAGATGCCTTCAGAGGGGAACAAACTCATCCCATGTCATCCCTGCCCACAGCCCCTCATGCCCATAGTAGAACCAGGGACCTGCTCATTCCCACTGGCATGGAAAGGCACTCAGAGGCACCCACAGCACCCAGCCTCTCCACATCCCCTGCTCTGGGACTCTGTCTCCACTATGAGACTGATGCTCCTCAGGGAAAGGCGGCTCAAGCACGTGGCTCCTGCATCTGAGCTCGGCCTCGGGACAAGTGAGTAACACCCTGGGCCAGGTGCCTCGAATACCGGGGGCTGATCCATCACCTGGTGCCTGCGAGTGAGCAGGTATCCTGCTCTGCTGGCACCCAGGACCTCCTCTCAGCTTTTCCAAAATGCCTCTGCTAGCTCTGCAGATGGGACTGACCCAGCCCAGCATTGTGTCCCAGCAACGAGCAGGCTCTCCTCGCTCTTCTGCGCCCTCTCCCACTCACTCACTCCTGCCATTCTCCTGCCACAACTCCTGAGCCACCAGCCAGGGACTCAGCCACCCCTAGACATGGGTCTTCAGCAGGTGGACACCTCCAGACCACCTTCACCCTTCACCAGTCATCTTTTTGTCCCTCTGTGGCCGCTGTTGAGCCCTGCTGTGCTGCTCCAGGAAGCCTTTACGGAATCCTTTATGCAGACTGCTGCCACCCAGGGATTTCCAGCATGGGGCAGGGGGCTGGGCTGTCCCCATTCCTGCAGGCATTATCTCAGAGAAGGAGCAGGGCTCTGGTCACAGACATGCCCGTGCGGGCTTGTATAACCTCTGACGTAAGGCAGTGCTGGGCTGCAGCCGAGCCAGCTCCTGCTGCTCCCCGCCTGCATAGGCCCAGCACCATGGCTGGTCCCAGAGCCCAACACTCCAGGAACCCACTCCCTGAGGATCCTCGTAACCGCTGGGTGCCCCACAGGCTGGTCCCTCTGCCCAGCAGCCTTCCCATGGGGTTGCTCGTGATTGCTGTTGCCTGGTCCCCGCTAGGACCCAAGGATGCTCGTTTTCCACCTCAGGATCATTTGGGGGCACTTTTCCGCTTCACACAGGGCAGCCTTTGCCCTCAGCTTTGAAAGCAACCCCAAAAAAGGGATGCTTTTATGCTTCTGCCAGGGGAAGGGGGCTGGCAGTGGAGACAAGCCCAGCATAGCCCAGCACAGCCCAACAGGCATCCAGAAAGCCTCCACCTTCACCAGACATCCCTGGCCTGCTTTCCAAACCCAACCAGGCAGGTTTCAGGGTGCTGGAGGTGTGCCAAGGCACCAGGGCAGTGGGGCGAAAGCGTTCCCTGGCACTAATGCAGACAGGACACAGTGCCCTGAAGAGCACATGCTGCTTACCACCCCTTCTCAGCCCCCAAGACACCAGCAAAACTCCAAGACAGACATTGTCTGTGGGTGCCACCAGTGGCTGACTCGTGGCTGCCCCAATAGTGTCCTCGAGGGTGTGCAGCACCCACAGAACCCACAGCAGGAGACCCCATGCCCCTGGGGCATGGGTGGCTGAGCCCATCCGCTGCCACTGAGCACCCACTGTTGCCCCTCGGGCATCGCCCACGGGTTGCAGAGTGCCGCAGGGTTTGCTTTAGCGCCCACAGCTCTTATGTAAGAGAGCGGGAGAGCGGTGGGGATGAGCCCTGGCTTTATAGGTCAGAAAATGGAGGTGCGAGCCAGTCAGAGGATTGGGCTGGGTCAGCTCGTGAGTCAGTGGCAAAGGAGGGACCAGCGCGGCAGAGGCTTTATTAGCCGGTGAGGGGTGGAGCGAGGCTCTGCGAGCAGCCAAGGAGTCACACCGAGACACACCATCGACCGACTCAGGTCTTGCTCTCTCGCCCAGCGCATCCCCCAGCACTCTGACTCGCCGGTGATGAGGTCCTGCTCCTCTCCCTCCTCCTCGACGTGCCCCTGATGGGCACCCAGACCCCTGCCATAGCCCCAAACTCACCTGCGACACAGCCAGGAAGGCAGTGATGGAGCAAGGTCAGTGAAACAGGTTTCTCCTCCTGGTCCTCCGAGCCGTCGTCCTTCCCATGCTGACTGGGGAGCTGCAGACTTGTTGACAGCAGCTCTCGATAGCTGGGTTATTGAGCCGGGCTCAGGGCTGCACTCCCAGCTTCAGAGGTAGCAGCTCACATGGGGCCAAAGCCACCCCGGGCATCGTCCTGTCCTTTCCCGGGCAGATCATCACACCTCTCAGCTTTCCCTGCTCTCGCAGGACCCTGTGGAAACCATTGTCCTGAGAGCTCAAAAATGCCAGTGGGACTGGGTGGCTGAAGTAACGGGTGTTTGTGTGGGACTTTGCTGGGCTGCATCCTCAGTGAGGTTTGGAGGTGGCAGCTCCAGCTGACCCTGGTGTCATGGCCTGCAACGGCCCCCGGGTGCTGGCACAGCAACCGAGCAGCCAGTGCCAACTCGGGTTGTTTGTGGCTGTGGAGAAGGGCCAAGCTAGGGGTTTATCAGCACAGAGGTAAAAGGCAGCATCCAGGATGCTTCCTCTGCTCCATTCAGACTTTTCCCTGCCTTTGTTGGAGAGCCTGGGAGCAGCATCCCAGGGTGCTGAGCATGGGCACGGGTCCCCACAGCCAGTGCCAGGTTTTGCCGTGACATAGTCATGCCAGCCAAGCTCCACCACTTCCCAGTGGTTAGATAATGGGTGAGGAACAAAGGGATGTTGTGGTAGCTGGATCTATCCCTGACACCACCTGTAAGGGCAGAGCTCATCCTTGGTGAGAGCAGCGTCGCGCCAAGCCCAATGCCAGCAGTGCCCTGCTGCCACCTTCACTAGGCATCTGCAGCCTTGCGAGAGCTGGGAGTGGGACTCCATGGGCTGCTTGACTGTGTTGGACTCACTGGGCTGGACTCTGCCCCAAAGCCTGGTGCTTGCTGCTCTCGGTGCAATTCTGTGGGGAGTTGGGTGGTCCAGCCTTCGCCAGGGTGTCTCCTCCAATGAGTCTGCCCCTGGTCCCAGCAGGACCACTGGGGCTCAGTGGTTCTTTCAGCTCAGGATAGGATTGTTGGGCTGGTGCTCAGGGTTCTGCAGTAGGAAACACAGTTGGTGTGAAAGCGCATTCTAAAAGCTCAAAGGGTGGGGAGCAGCTGGAAGGTTGTTCCTGTTCCTCTTGGAAAGGAGATAGTGAAGGAAACCAGGACCGCTGCCAGCTCTCAGAGCTGTCCTGGGACTCAGGTTGGTGTTGTGGGGCACTGCCAGGAGTGGGGGACCCAGTGTTCCTGGACAGGTGCTGCCATTTGTGGAGTCACACACCCTTCCAGTGCCTTCACCCCACTGAAGCATCTGAGGCAGGATGCACAGGCTGTGTAGGGCAACAGTCCTGCAGCACTGATGTCAGCCCCAGCCGACTGCAGGGCCTCCACTGGCAGTGCTAGAGCTGGTGTCGATACTGTCCCAGGTACCCCTCTGCTGTCACCTCTGGGACCCATGTGCTCCCCAGGCAGGAGGGGCTGTGCGGGGCTCTCTCACTGGCACATGGAGAGGCACAGAGGCAGCTCTGTCACTGGGGTTGGAGTGAAGTCCTTCTAAAGCCTTGTTCTCTGCAGCTTCATCATCCCTACCAGCAGTGCTGGGAATGGCCCCATCCTCACCACTGGTTTCAGAGCTGGGCCAGAGTGAGCCAGGAGGTTGGGTGTCATGGGGGGACCAGGGCTGTTCAGCAGTTGGAGACAAGGACCAGGCAGTGCCTGTGCTCAGAGCACTTTACTCCCCAGAAGCACTAGCAGTGCTCAGGGCACAAATCCAGACCAACTCCACATACCTGACTGCAACCGTATCTCCACCCTAACTCAGTCCCCCGCTACGAGCTCTCAGATCCTCCCTCTCTCTATGCTGGTGGGAAGAAGCCAGGAAGAAGACATCTGGCTTTTCCAGCTCCATGTGACCCTGTAGCTGCCCCATCAGCCCCCAGCTCACCCAGCCTAAGTGCCGAGAGGCCCTGGGGGGTCTCACATCTGGGGCAACTCCTTACATGCTTCTGCAGAAGCAGCTCCATACCTTTGCTGAGCCTGGAAGAGGTTAATGCAGCCACAACCCCACAATTACAGAGCAAGCCTGCTCTCGGTGGTGGGAGGTGCTGCCCTGCTCCTGACCTTCATTCAGTGGCAGTCGGGGATTTTAGCTGAACACCCAAGAGGAAGCATCTCCCTAACCTGCCCCAGGCAGAGGGGCTCAGGGCACTGCTGATACCCCACACCTCACTCTGGGCTCCCCAGGGTATGCTCAGTGCTGTCTGTGCCAGTCTGGCCACTCTGCTGACAGCGAGCTGGGATGAAGGGTACCAAGATGATGGGTATGGAGGAGCTCAGTCTGTGCTGAGACACAGAGTGGCAGAACCTGTGGCATTGCCTGATATTTTGTTAACATTTATGAATTGCATAGAGCAGACATCAAGAATACTTCCCTCTATCAACACCTAAACCCAGTGCTTTCCATTTCTTCCCTGGCCTGCTCAGCAGCTCTCTCTCGAGGAAGACACGCTGAGCCGTGTCCGCATTACTGCCTTTTGGGGCAGTGTGATGTTGGGAACAACCACAGAAGGTCTCAAAAGCCATTGTCAAGCCCCTGAGGTGCTGAAGCCAACCCTGGTCAGATCAGTCCTTCAGACAGCCCTGCTGGGAGCACAGGCAAAGCTTGGCAAAGGCAGGGTGTGCTGTGGGTCCTCTGCGTGCAGCCCCTTCCCGCTCGCTCCGGTCCTGCCACCGCTCGTTACTCAGCCGCTCAGCCAGGAAGTGAATCCCCGATGGGATGGGCAGGAAATAATTAAGCAAGTAGCGTGCAATGGTCCTCGCTGGCCTGACCAGACCCCACCAGCACCAGCTTTGCATCACGATCAAGCAGAGGAGCAGCAGGTAGGGCTAAGGACCAGGTGCTCTGGCCCAAGGAAGATGCCCCTGCATTGTGCTCTCTGCCCATAGAACCTACCTGGTGTCCCATGGCTGATGTCCTTTCCCAGTTCCCATGCCAGCCCTGTGTGCCATGGCTGAGCACCTGTGCCAGACAAGGGAGCAGCCAATAGCTTTGGTGCTGCTGGCAGCCTGTGGGATGCAGCCACAACCCCCTTGGGCCAACAGCCGAGCAGAGATGCTGTGACACACACTCATCATGCACAAACCTGCATCTCCAGGTTTTTTTCACAGAAAGAGTGGTCAGACACTGGAATGGGCTTCCCAGGGAGATGGTTGAGTCGCCATCCCTGGATATGTTTAAAGATCGTTTGGATGAGGTGTTGAGGGATCTGGTTTAAGGGTGAACTCATAAGGTAGGGTGGATGGTTGGACTCGATGATCCCAGGGGTCTTTTCCAACCAGAGCTGGAAATTCCAACGCTGCTGCTGCATAGCTTCAGTCAGCCCTGGAGGCCTCCTCTGCCTTCTCCCTCCTCCAAACCAAGGTCTGGGGGCACAGCCAGCTCCCGGGGATGGGGAGACAAAAGCAGTGAGTGGCACCAAGTACCAACACATCCCCCTCGCAGCAGCCACACAGGGATAAGGGATTGAGAAGCAGCAACACTTCCGCAAGTGATGCTCCTCCACATAAGAAGCTGGGGCCATCTGGCTCAAAGCTGGACCACTAACATGACCTCTTGGCCTTGCTCCACTCCCTACGCAGCTCTGCACCATCACAAACACGTTCAAGGTAAACGCAGGGGACTAGGTTTTTGGGACCCCCAGTATAACACAGGCAAGGGGCATTTTGGCTTTCAGGGCTTAGGGTGTTACAGAACAACTGTCCCCAGAATCTTGGGTTTGCTGCCACCGCAGCCATGGTGCCCGCAGGACCCGCACCGGGTGCCACTGGCGGGCCCAGCCATGGTGTTTTCTTCCTGGCAGCACCAGGTCGGGGAAACCTGTCGCCTGGCTCGGTTTCTGTTTAGGAGGGTATTTAAGGGTGTTCTCCAGGGTGTGCCAGCCCTGGCCTCCACCCTGCTTTCACAAGTGCCCTCTCCAAAGGAGCTTGTTGTTCTCGGCCATGGAGCAGATGCAATTAGGGCTAGCAAGGTTTCCCCACAGAGGCCAGGAATGGGCAGAGCAGCAATGGAGCCTGTCTGTGCTGAGGGCCTGGGGATAGCCCAGGGCAAGTGGAGCACGACTCCATCACAAGTTCGCTGTGATGCAGCAACCCATCCAGTGGGCTGCAGTAACCCATCTGCCCAGACAGAGTTGGAAACCAGGAGACATCTCCTAGACCAGGGGGTCTGAACACTGTCCTGCAAGGGCTGTCCCCTCACACCTCATGGGAGACAACCTGGTTAGAAACCGAGGTCCAAACCCAAAGCCAAGTGACAGGCACAAGCCCCAAGAGCGGGCTCTGTGCCTCTGACAGCCAACCCTGTGCCCATAGATCATCCTCCTCGCCCCACCTGGGCCTGTCGAGGGTCTGAGCCCATCTCTTGGGCCATGCAACACTGCATTGGTGTCACAGCTCAGTTCTGGTTTCTCCCTGTGGTTGTGGAGGTGACCACATTGGTCTCAGAGCTCAGCAATCCCCAGTGGCATTTCTGGGCTGGGTCTTAGCTGCGTGGGGATGTCTCACAGCGCTTGAGTATCATCCCATCACCAAACCTCTCATTGGCTCGTTAGAGGAAAGATAAGCTGGGAGAGGGGATCTCTGTCGGCATCAGCCCAACATGAGCAACTGCTTGGTTGCTGCTAAGCAAAAAGGTGAAGTTAGGGACTGTGCAAACCATGATTGCCTCCAAATACCCATCACAACCCCCTGCTCAGCCCACAAGAGTCTCCAGTGGGTGTCAAGCCCTGTCATCCACTGGGATAAACAGGTCCCCATTGCTCTGGAGTGATAGTGATGAGAGCTAGGGCAAACCATTCCCCTCCTGTGTTCAGCACAAACCCATAGACATGATTCACCCCTGGGGGAATTTGAGGCAGGAGCTGGTTTCTGGTGGGCAGCCAGTGCTCTGCCAGTTATCCAGAGCAGAGGCAAAGGGCCTGGATGGGGTCACTCTAGTGCATGAGGAAGGAGCTGGATTTAACCACCATAACCCCACCTGATCACTGGCCTCAGGTTACAGGTCCTGCTCTCAGCAGGACCGAGTGCCCATCTTGCTGCACCACATCCTCAAGCTGCAGTGGGCAGCGGGTCCCATCCTGCTCCCCAGAGCAGGTCCCGACAGAGGGAGCTGTGACATTAGCCAGCCCAGCCATCGTCCTCCCTCTGGGACAGTGACCTCGGCCTTTGGAGAGGAACCAGACAAACCAGGGCTGGGCCCCCACTGCACAGCCTTCAGAGAGAACTCTCTGACTCAGCACATCTGGCCATTTGCCCTTTTGCCTGGAAATCAAGCCAAGAGTTACACAGAGCTGGAAATTCCAAATGTAAACGTACTTCTGGTTCTAGAAATAACTTAAACCCCTCCTTCTTAGTTTGCACCTGTGCAGAAAGGTCTTGGACCTTTGGTGCAGTGTTTAGTTGATGCTGGAGCATCTCTATGTGCACAGGGCCAGGACCCCACAGCTGTCCTGGTGGTGGGCACCGGGATAGAGACTCACCTTGCAAAGAGCATTTCTTGCTTGCAAAGAGTGTTTCTGCTCCCCTGCACCCCCCAGTCTCTACCCCAGGGCTCTCACAGGCAGAGAGCAGCAGAACCACACACCCGACAAATCCCTGTCCTCCAAACAGCCAAACCACAGCTCTGAAGGGACAAGCTGGTCCAGACCCCAGCCAGCCCTGGGGTGAGCAGATACAGACTGCCAGGAGTCACAGTGCTCAGGTCATTCCTTATCATTCACATCCTTGAGATAAGGCTGGATAAGCAGTGCCAGTAACACCACAGGGCATTTCTCTGGTGGTTTGCGTCATAGCCCGAGCAGTCACGATGCCAGCACCCCATAGTAAGGGGCTGTTGGCTCAGTCTCATTAGGATACATCACTGCTCAGGTCCCCATCCTGCTGCTGTACTGTACAAACATTCCTGCCACCCAGAAGTCATCTACAGATGTAAAACCCTGCATCTGGGAGTGGGAGCTGAAGGCTTGGAAAAGAAGTGCAATGATCAAGGAGCCACATACGATGGGGTCAGAGCTGTGTTTTGAGCGCTGATGCATCAGGGCTGTTTGGAAGAGGTGATGGGCTGCAGCTCAATGCTGTGTTCACTCCTGGGAATCACCTGGAGATGAAAGTCAAGATTCTTCACACACAAACAGCTGAAGTAGCTGGAGAGACAGGAGAGAAACATCACCTCCATGGGCCAGCTGTTTGGCCACTGGAAGGCAACTACCACCACGTGCAAACCCCCAACTTCAGTTTTGATTGTCACCCTCAGGACAGCACAGACTGGACTCATGCATGTGCTGAGCACCTCATGGCTAAGGGGATGGCACATCTCAAGCTAACAGCTCCAGACTTCAGTAATCAAAACTGCTTTCCACAAATGCAGCATGAACGAATGCAACTGAGAACTAGGAGAGAGACCGGGGCACGCCATCCCTCTACTCCTCCAGCCCAAAGCTCAGATCAACCACTTGCTCAAGAAATAATAGATTGCAATTATTTATTTTGTGTCCCCTTGAAAGTACCATCACGTTATCTTCTTCCATTCATGGCTTCGTGTGGTCTCTCAGCGTCCCAGCCAGCTGTGCAGTGCACTTCCTCCTCCAGGGAGCAAGCGACCATCAACCCATCCAGACTGGCAGGTTGGAGCTGCCTGGTCCCATCTCGGCAGTCGTCTCTCCGTAGCAGGTACTGCCTGGGAGCATCTTGCAAACAGGATGCAGAGCGAGGGAGCAGGGCAGTCCAGCAGGAATGGTGGCAGTAGCTTTCAGCTGCCCCAGGAAGAGAGTCTCTGGCTTGTGTTTTCTGGCAACTTAGAACTGGGTTTGTTTCTTGACCGTTAAAAAAAAAAACAGTAAAAAGGAAAGGATGCTGCTGCTATCTGCAAAGGGAAAGAGAAAAATCTATCAGCACCCTGAGGATCAAAGACTGAGCTGTACTGAAAAAGCCACATGGATCCCACAGATAGCTGAAGGCTGAGGAAGCCAGAACAACACAGCAGACTGGGGTGTCAGCAGCCTAGTGCCTCCCCTCCCCTCTATGGTCAGCACATGGTCCTTCAAACCAAAACAACCAAACCCTGGAAACACTACAAAAGTGACACATTCCAATCTAGGTGTGCAGTCTCCAAAGGTCTGAGTAAGAATTCAAGCGCTTGGAGAAGGATTCCCAACGCACTGCCATCAGCCTGCTCCCACCAGGAGCTGCGGTTGATTTCCTAACGCCTTCAAAAGGTGAAGAATCAAGACCAGCCTGAGCATGGTTGAAAATCCCAGCTACAGGGACTCAGAAGAACCAGACCACAGAGCAGTCTGCATTCATACAAGTGATGAAACAAAACAAGGGCTTTGCGTCCTGCCCAGCCACATTAGGGCTGTTGAGTAATGAACTAACTCTATTGCCACCTCTCCAAACTCTCATCGTTTCCACACAAGCAGGAATTTGCCCACACACAGAAGTAACTGAGGTTACCTGGACTCCTACTCTTCCAAGTGGGTTGAAAACAAGATCTTACTTTATCCACATCTCCACCTGCCGAAGGGTTTAATCTCCTACTTACAGTTCAGTGTCTACAATGACATCTGGCTTCTCCAGAGTTTGTCGTCTCCTCTGGATGGCATCCACAATCTTTTTCCTGGGGCCCAAGGGGATATTGATGCTCTTCAGGTCATTGTCTGAACATAGCATGAGGGCCGCCAAGTCAATCTTTTCCTTCTTCAAGATAGAGATGAACTCAAACATGTTTAGGGAAGCCAGAAAAGTCTCCAAGGGGCTGGTGTCTGGTTCATCATCATCATCTAAGCCCAGCTCCACCTCATCCCAGGGTAGCTCTTCCGCGTTCCTCTCCTGCAGGCTGTTGGCACTGCCAATGCTATCGTTGAGACTTGGCGAGCGCTGCAGGCGGCTCCGCAGTTTGACACCCAACCCATCTGTGTTATCTTCACCCAGCGTGCCAGCATCCTCCCGACCAATCCCAAAAAGCCCGCTGCTGACATAGTTGCGCCGGAACACCATGGTGCCCAGCCCGGGACGGTTGAACAAGGAGTCATGGCCAGAGTCAGTGCTGACTTCTGACTGAGCTGAGTCTACGTGCAAACCTGGGTCACTTATGGCACGGGAGACAGCGTCTTCATCCGTGAGGAACATGTCTCTGATATTACGTCGAGTCCACTCCTTGGGGCTGGCGTATGTGCCCTGCTTCACAAACATGACATCATTCCCCAGCTGCACACCAGACAGAGACCGCACACTTTTCCTCCCATCCTCATAGATCTTGAACGTCCCATCCACTTGCTTCTTCTTCTCTAGCTTCTTCTGTATTTTTGTCTTTCCCTTGGCTGTGCCATGGAGGGTGGCTTGTGAGTATGGCAGGGAGGTCACCATCGACATGTGCTGGAACTTCTTGCTTAAGGTGCTACTCGAATAGCTGGAGAAGCTCATGGTATCCGAATTATCCGACATCTCCTTTCTGTAACGTTTCTCCATCCTTTCGTGGTGCTTCTTCTGCAGCTTCACACAGTCCTTAATCCTCCGCTCTGCATCCCGAAAGGCCTTGTCCTTCAGTTTGCTCACCAGCTTAGGGTTAAGGCTGCTCTGCTTGGCAGCGATAGAATCCAGGTATCGCACACACTCCATGTGCCCCTTCATGGCTGCCATGTCCAGCGGGGTGTGATAGTCATTGTCCAGGCACCAGATGTTGGCCCCAAAAGAGATGAGGAAGGAAAGGCAGTTCAGGTGACCATTGGCTGCTGCCAGGTGAAGAGGGGTGTTCCCCCAGATGTCACATTTGTCTGGATCACCCCTACAGCAAGAAAACCAACCAGTTAGCATGGAGGCATGGCTGACAGACTCTGCCCAGGTATTCCCAGTTGGGCTGCAGCAAAACAGCACCAGGAACTGTTGCCTCCTTGAAACACAAAGCCACAGGTCCCCCCAGTTTAATTTTAAGGAGGTTCTCTGGAAAAACAGACCACTGACATGGATTCACGTGGCTGACACACAAGTCAATGGTAATTTCCACAACAGGAACTGAGCTCTCAGGAGAACATAAATGTTCCTGCACCGAGCCAGCTTTTGGAAGGAGGCACGCCAGGTTCTCGATAGCCTAGAACAGAGATACGGGACTGGTTTCAACCTAGGCCTTAAGCTTGTTAGAAAACGTCAAGTCCCAAACCTCCCATTAAGTACTAGTCGGCTTCTATCTTTCTGGCTTCATTTGGCTTATGTGGAAAGAGACACCACAATACTTCTCCATATACCACATCCTGTGTGGGACAGCATGGGGTCCCACCATGATGGCAGTACCACCATGAAATGGTCATCCCCAGCAGTGGTTGTGAAACACACCAGCTGCACCTTCCCACCCTTCTGCTCACTGGAGCCTCCTGGGGAAATCTGGAGCACAAGAGGACATGCTGCCTGTAGAGCTGCTGGTGCTGGCATTGGGGTTTGGGGGGGGTTTTGCTGTACCGCACTGGGTCTCGATTGCAGGGCTTGAAGCACGCTGGTATTAGCACATCCTGAGAATCCAGTTTCAGAGAAAGTGGAGATTAGGTTTCCGCACTCCTCAAGAGTTGGACACTTGACTACTCCTATTAGCATCTCTTCTCACACCATGCTGGCCCTACCCCAGCAAGCTGCTGACAGAGCACAACAGCTCAACCGCATCTCCTGCCTCCTGTGACACGGTGATGGACACAAACAGGATTCAAAGGAAGTCAGTACTCCTGTCATTCCTCTCTATTTGTGATCTCCTGAAACAAGAGATAGTTCACACCCCTGCTGGCAGCAGCCCTCGCCGAGAAGCCATGTGCTAATGATATGCAGCCAGCAGCAGTATCTGTCAACACGGCGCTCTCCCTTCGTACACGTGGGTAAGGCGAAGCCTCTTCTTAAGGCTCTGCAGCTCCACCACCCTCAAGAGCAACTCCCAGTGGGCAGCTCTGGCTCAGCACAGCTCCTGCCCGTTTTCACACCACCCTGTCAATAAGCTCTAGAGGAACCGAGGACGGTCCCTCCACCACAAAGACTACAGCTCCAAGCTCCGATGACATCAGGAGTTGGGAAGGCACTTGTGCACTTGAGACCTTCACCCTGTGGTCCTTTGCTCCTTGCTGCTTTAGGACCTGTGCTGACAAGAACTGGGAGCAGCAGAGCCCCAAACCTACAGAACTTGTGCTACAGCTCATCTTGCTTGCAACCATCTGAAAACTCTTCAGAGAAAGAGCAGAGAGATCACAGGAGCAGAGGGACTTCTCTCCACTGATGCTTTGCATCTTCACCACCAGGGCCCAGGCACAAGGCCCAGTAACATGCTGGTCCAGCACATCCACCCTCCCAGGCTGCAGACAGGCCCCATCATGCACACATTTTTCACACGTTCTGTAGAATCTTAGTCAGAAGCTAAGTTTGAGCCTGCTGGCAAACCCAGTGAGGTCCCCAAAGGTTCAGAGCTGTGTAAGGGCCAAATGAAGCCACAAACCCTGCAGGACTTCTGTCTCTAGAGCTTTTGACATTGCGTAGCCGCAGAGAAAGGCCTCAAAGATGGGTGCTAGGGAGGAGAAGGACAGCAGATCAGAGGTTTGAGGAGCTGTGAAGCCAGCAGAAGGAGATGAAGGAGCTGCCAGACCTGTGGCAGCACCGAGTTTCCAGGAGCGGTAACTCCCCAGACCTCACATCTACCCTCATAGTGACATGTCCAGGCTGGGAAATTCATGGGCAGGATAAATATTTGATGAATTGCAAGAGAGGAGTAAATAATTGATGGAGCTGGATTAAAGAGCCAGTGAAACTGGAACTGCCGGCGTTGGTGGTGGGACTCCAGCACATGGAGGGTTGTTCGTTTGTTTACAGGTGCTTTTGTGGGCCCAACATGTGTGGGCAGGTGAGCCAGGGCACCATGAGGGTCCCAACACAGACGTAGAGTCATGATGTGAGCAGTCACTTAGCAGCAGACTCTCTAAGAAATAATCTTGCTCCCCAAAGCAAGCTGTGTGGCTGCTCCGTCCACAAAGTGCATCTCAGAGCTCCTGCTCTTGTCTGTCTGGTTCAGGTGTCAAAGAGCAAAGCCAGGGACATCTCAGGGGATTCATATTTGATACTTTGGCTTCCTCATGTTTTTTACCATCTCAGAGAGGGCAAAGAGCACCAAAACCAGCTCTCTCTGGACACTTCCACTGTCTAGAACCAAGAGCATTAGAACAAAATTCGATCTCTAGGTCCCTTTGCCCTATAAACATCTGCCACAGGCACTAAAAATGCATCAGAAGGAAAGAACAGTGACTTGCAAAGTAGAGGTGATTGATCCAGCACAGATAATAAACATGAGGCCCTGCCTCTGGCAGTTGTCTGTCCCAGCAAAACTTCTCCTCCAGGGCGCTGCACACGAGGAGATGCTGACTGCAGGGTCCACTAAGCGGGAACGTATTTTAATAACAGGTGTGAAGCGCAGCACTTGTCGACTTCAAAGCGTTTTTGAGTGCTGAGTCAACTCCTGTAATAATTATTATTAAAAACACTGTTAATTGAGCCCCTTAGTGGACGTGTGCATCTCCTGAGTCATTGCGTGCACACCATGACACGCACGCTCACTCCCTTCCTGCCGGTTTTTCCCCTCCACTTCTCCCATAGGATTCCAATTAGCCAGGGAATCCAGCGGCACTGACATACGTCCTTCCCTGGCTGCACGTGTGAAGTTCCTCCGATAGCAATAGGCTGGCTCACCTCTGGCTCACGGGTGTGAGTGAAGGATGGAGCCCTCAGACCAGCAGCCAGCTGGGTGCCGTGTCGCTGGCTCCCATAAAACGTTTTTGGATATAAGAAGAGGGAAAAATAATTTCTAGCTTTCTTGAGGCAACTCACCAGCTTCAGCCAGTGAGGGCAGTGACCCAGACAAAGACTCGAGCAGCAAAGACCAGGTTTTTGGACTCAGAGCAGAGCCTTGGGTCCTGCTGTATCCCAAGCCTTGTTCAGGTGGTGGTAGGTCAAAGATTCAGCTTTGCTCCAGGTTGAGATCCCCAGAAATCCAGTAAGGATGCTGTAGGTGAGGTTCATCTCAGGGCTCTCTGCCTCTCAGGCCAGCAAAAAGCAAGCCCAGCAGTTACTGCTACTGGTGATTATTACCATTGGCTGCACTGTGCTAGTGCCTGGGGGCACGTTTGCTGGTTCAGCACTTCACCTTGCCCAGGTCTCACGCTGACTCTGAGCAGCCAGCTCAGGTGCCGGAAGCGACAGGAGCTGGGACAGTGCTCCACCCTGCTCCTTCACCTTCCCGGCAGGTCATCACCACGGGAAGATCCCCACCAACACAGCCACACCGCTCCTGGCACCCACGTGGCCATCAACCCTGTGGTGCGCAGAAGACACACATCACCTTCACGTGCCTTGCTGCAACCTCCACTGCAACCCTGTCCCAGCCCTTGAACAGCCTGGCTGATGTCAGGAGCCACTTTGTCCTCTCTGACCCACTGCTGAGCCAATTGCTGCCTTCTGCCATTAGCATCCAGAGCACCCATGCTTTTTGGGAAACAGAGGCAGGTTTCTGCGAAGAAACACCACATGACAAAGCTGACTGTGGACCTGTCTGCCAGAACATCCTCACCTCTCCTATGGCCCACTCCAAAGCAAGAAGGCTCTGGCCATTCCCAGCTGAGGCCCCAAGCCTGTGGTTAACTGGAGCTGGACTGATGCCTGCCGCCACCATAGCAGTTCACAACAAACTGTGCTGAAGAATTCCTGCCCCTGAAAAGCTGTGCTGCTAAATGCCAGTTAGCCTGCCTTGGCCCAGCCATCATGTTAATTGTGTTTCCTTCCCTCGCTGGAGCCCAGCCAGGAGAAAGAAAAGGGCTTTCTCTGTTGCAGCTGAGGATGAGCCACTGCTGATCCCTCTGTCCCAAACCCACTCTCCATCCCCATGCAAAGGGGACACTGAGCACAGACATGTCCCCAGCATTTATGGACAGAGCAAAGGCTGCTTTGTTGCCTCTTCTACGTGGGCTAGGACAATGAACTTTCCTCAAGGATCCACCAATGGACTCATTGTACTTTCTTTCCCCGCTGCAATTTCAGCCCTGCACCACAATGTGCTGAGCACACAGGCATCTGAAGGAGGCTCCTTCACTGATAATCCAAACCATCCATCAGCTCAGCCTGCAGCGAGGCACTACAAGGAGAGCCCTCCTCCCTCCAACTTTCTCAGAGTGCCTCCAGCCAGCCTCACTAGGATGTTTCATAACAGCCTGACCCCAGCACTCAATCTCCCAGCTTGGCTGGGCACCAGTAGCACTGCCCAATGCTGTCAGAGAGGATTCAGCATTTCTTGTTGCCTCAAAACTCCCCCATCACCCTGTGAGCCTCAGCATCCCCCTGCAACCCTGGCAGAGGCTAACCAGCCCCCTAAGCTTGGCATGGAGCCGGCCCAGCCCCAAAGCCCCATGGGGCACTCACAGTGCAGGGCTCTCCGAGCTGAGGGAGGAATATTCTGACAGCAGAGCAGAGAAGGAAGTGTTCTGACATGAGTTCTCCTTGCCTCCCAATTGTTCTAGGGCAGGTGTAAGAGTCACATACCAGACACAGAATTAAACTTAATTTCCAAAGAATTAAGTAACACTGCACATCGCCCTAAGTGCTAGCATAAAGCTATAGGGTCTGCCCACAGGCTCTTCTGGGTCCTCCATGATTTCTCCTCTCTGGCATCCTTGCCCCAAGGCTGGGGCTTTTCCTCACTCTCACAAACCCAAGGAGACTCCAGGGAGCTGAGCAGCAGGGTGGAGGCTTTGCTGATCCCTGTATGGTTCTGCACAAGGATCTGACACTCGGAGATGAATGTGAAGATCTAAACACATTCCACAGCCCCACACTTTGCTCCACCATCCATCACATAAAGGGCACTGGGCTTTTGCCAGGCTATTTTCCCCCTCAGGAACAAATGTATATTAGGCTGTTAATTAAACAGCAGCCAAGCTGCACTCAGACATGACTGAGCCCACGAGGACCTTTTAATCCAATGGGAATTTTTAAAAGGGGCCCCTCCATGCAAAGGCAGAAACTGCCGGCTTGGATGTGTGGGCTGGCAGGGCAGCAGTGGGGCTGCTGTGAGGCAACTGCAGTGAGGCAATGCAAGGAGATATAAAGAGACATAAATCTGTTTGAAAGACCAATGCTGTGCATGAACACCAAAGGCTTTGCTCTCTGGAGGGGTGTCCATGGGCAGCATGGGTCTTTCAGACTGGCTTTTGGTCTATCTTGGAACCATTTCTAACTTGGGGGTCTCATCCCCAGAGATCCTGCCCTTGTCTCTCTGGCCCTGGGTGGCAATTCCTCTCCTGGCAGGAGCTCAGAGCAGGTTTCTGCTGGACACAGCCTCTCCTGGAAGGCATCCATTAAGCCACACAGCGCCCACCCAGGAAAGCATCCTGGGGCTCTCAGTCCAGGAGTATCTTAGGGGACACCACTCAGAGCAAATCCTGACCTCTCCCTTCTGGACTCTAAAATCCTCTTTTCCTGACTTATTGCATCAGGCACTTAAGAACTTCTCAAAGTGACTGTACACAGCCTTTCTGACCCCAGGATCTGAAAGGAAACTGCTTTACAACAAAAGGGCAGCAAGTATCAGGGAGCAGCACAGCTGGCCAGGGCCAGGGGAGCAGCTGAAGGTTTTGCACAAGCAGACCAGAGCATCAGGAGATGCTGAGAGCCCAGGAACAGGCACAGTGGAGATGTGGCTGACAGGGTACAAGAGCTGCAAACACAGCCGAAGGTGACACGGAAAATCCGTGATCAGGAGCTGATGGCCCTGACCCAACATGGAGCAGTAAAGCCCTTTGCAGGATGCAACATGCACAGCCAGCTGTGACCTCGGCACCATTCCTCAGCATGAGAAAGAAATAAATACAAATCAGCATCAATCTCTCAACAAAAGGCAGAGGCCACCCCTCCTTGGTGCCTGTAGATGAGGTGCCTAGAAAAGCTACCAGAACAGGAGGAAGCGCTGGCACATGCTCCCCTGGGATGCTAGTAAGAACAGGAGAACTAAAGGGTGTTGAAGAAGGAGCCCGTATGGCAGGGCTTCCCTGAGCACAGAGCGTCTTGTACAGTTCCCCACACACTAAGAAGTAAAGCTGTCCAGTCTGACCAGTCTCCTCTGTCCCACTGCCTTCTCCCACCACATCCATGGAGCCAACACTCTCAGACTTGAAGCTCAAAGTGAGGTACCAAGAGACACATCAGCATCGAGCAGGGAGAAACTGTTCTTAAAGAAATCTGCTCTTGTGGAATGTGCTCCTGAATTTCCTGGGCTCCAGGTGCCTGACAGGCTGCCTGGGGGTCACATTCTCAAATCTCTCTAATGGGTAAAACAGACTAGGGTCACCCGCTGCCACCTGGCACCGCAACATCTCTCTATCCCAGCATTTCTTGGGACAGACAGAGCAGTTACCCTCTTTGCCCCCTTGTTTAAAAGGGCTTTTTTTTATGGCAGCATCATGCAGCTCTGCCTGTCCTTACAGGGGCTGACTGTACAAGACAATGGGACACTTAGAGAAGGGAACCCAGCCCCACCTGGGGAGCTGCCAGTGGGGTCTGGGGCAGGACCAGCGGTAAGTGTCAGAGGAGCTGGGAAAGCAGGTTACTAGGAGCATTAGATTAAACTCCAAGCACCACACAGAAAGAAAAACAGAGGGAAGGACAGGAGCAGGGGTGCTATGGACAGATGCCATAATTTTGCACGGCACCTGCCCCCACGTTGATCTACAAATGGGGAAGGGAAGAAGATGGAGTCCCAGCTACTCTGTCCCCAGGAGCAGCCCCAGGGGACACTCACCCTCTGCTGACAATGAGGCGCAGGGCATCCAGGTTGCCGTGGTAGGCAGCCCATAGCGTTGGGGTCATGCCATCCTCGTCCGGCGAGTTCAAGTCCTTCTTAGTGGCTTCTTTCAGGAGGTCCAGGTAGCCGTCCCGGGCTGCTCGGTGGTACTGGTCATTCATGGTGCAGAGTGGTGCCTGGGCAAGCACATGGGTGCCCAGGGGGGCTCAGAGGATGGGCATGGATGTGGGGAACAGGGAGCTGCCAGCAGGGCCCAGCTCACCTCACAAAGTGCAGCAGTAACAGGACACCTGAGAAGTCCTGACTGGAGAGGCAGGAGCTCCTCCAAGCCCAGCCAGTCAGGCGCTCCAGCGCTTCCCCTGGGTCCTAAGCATCCTCCGGCCCTGACAGGTCCTCAAAGCAATCTTTTCACGCATCAGCTCCGTAGAACACTAAAAGCTCCAATTAAGCAGCAGCGCTGTGTCAGGCTCAGCCGAGGGCTGCGGGCACAGGGTCGTGCAGTGGCACCTCACCAGGGCTATGTGACCCTTAAGTGGAACTGGCTGCCTGACAGGCTCATGGGCTGTGCCCTGCCTGCATGCCCCCCATTTCAAAGGCACTCCTGGGGTGTTCCCAGTTCACTTTTTCCTGGTGAAAAACAAATTTTTAAAAAAAAAAAAAAAAAATCTGTCTAGGTCCCTCGTGTCATCAGAAAGACAGCAGCAGAGCCAGACACCATTCCTGCCCCCCAACCATCCTGCCAGTGCACACAGGACTCTGCTCTCCAGGAAACTACAACAAGAATGCTCAATAACCCAAAGTAACTCACACAGGTTGGAAAGGTTCCCTTCCTCACCTCCTGTCCCTCTGTGGAGGCCAAAAGAACCCCCAAATCAAACCCATTCCTGTGTGTATCTCAATACTTCTGCTATCATGTGCACAAGGGGCAGTGTCTGGCCTCCTGTGTCTTTTATGCTGACACAGAATTTCTTGCTGCTGAGCCTGCGGGGAGCTGGACAGCCCCAGGCGATGCCTCCAGCACAGGATTTTCAAGTCCTGAGCCCCCTCTGCTGTCAGTAGTGAAGGAGCCAAGCCTGGACCAGAGCATGTAGCATATTGCGCCAAAGGGTGAATGGTGTCCCCTGGGACGTGCTATCACGGAGGAGGAATTTGCTGCTCCTCTCTTACACGTGTTACCTACCGGATCCTGGCTCTGGGGATGGACCCTGCATCTGCTGCCATGGCCCTGGGACAGCACATGGGGTTCAGAGATGGTGAAGGCAGACCCAGCAGAAGGGGAAAGTGGGGAAAGGCTGAAAGACAATACAACAGCAGAGAGGGCTGGAAGGTAACAAGCAGAGAGAAGGAAACCACTTTATTTTGGTAAAATGCCCCAAGCCAGTAGAGTGACCCTAAAGCAGTGCTGGGTGCACCCACACAAGCTGTAGGGATTAACCCTCCAGTGACCAACACAGTCACTGTCCTGGCTGCCTGGGGACACCTCAAAGTGCACCAGAGTGAGGGTCCTCTTCCTGTGAGGTTTGCTTCCATAGGCAGGTTTGTACTCACCCGCTTAGCCTCCCTAAGCCAGTCCTGGTAAGAATCAGTAGCCTTCGAGGTATTTGCAGCTGGGAGCCTTCCAGGTGAAAAGCAGCACAGTAATGTCTGCAATTCATCAGCCAGGTCGTTTCAGGATTCTTGTATTATTACTAATTAAGCTTGTTACAGTGGCTTCTGGGGCAAGGGGTGGGTCTGGAAGCATTGCCAAGGCAGTACAAGCTCTTTCCTCTGCTCCTGGCTGTTGAAGACGAGAAAAGGAGGATAAATCGGTACATTTAGCCTAAGGGAGACTCTGAACCTCTGGCCTCTGCGACACATCTCTATTATCAGCTCAGACTGTAGTGGGTCTGGGCTTTTCCAGGGAAAAGTCACACACATAGAAAAGATCAACCACCCTTCCCAAACAGGAACCCCCAAGCAGGGCAAACCCAGGACTGCTGGTGGCAGCACAAGAAAGACACAGGTAGGTCTCCCTGGGCTGTGCAGCAGATCCTGAGCTCTGTCCTTCACCATCCCACATAGTTCAGGTTGATGTTGTCCCTGTAGTGTTGCAAGAAGCAGCACACTGTGTGGGAATGGGACTGAGAAAATGCACAGCAAACCACCCCAGAGGAGGCAAGTGGCAGAGACATCTCCAAAACAGGCTTCATCATGAAGGAATAAAACTTGTCCCCATCCACCCAGAACTGCTCAGGGTCTCCCCGTTTCCCCCAGCAAAATATAACGGCTGCAGTAAAAAAAGATCTCGAGCCAAAGCTCTCAGTGCCCAGGCAAACACTTGATCCCTGTCAGTGTTGTTGTTTGCAACGTGGCTGCTTTCCTTTGAGAGCAGTTGCACTCCTGAGTGCCAGAGAAAGATGAACCCACCCAGAAAAGTCAAAGGCAGTGCGTCAGCAAAGAGGAATGTGGGCTCCAGCCCCCAAACCCTGACCTGCTCTAGTGTTGAACCTTCCTCATCGTTGCCACCATGGCTGGGCAAAGATTGAGCTGCCCTTGGACCCAAGAGGTACAAATGCAAATTTCTGTTTTTTCCTCAGAAACTTCCCAGGGGTAGAGTGTGCTGATGGGAATAGGGCAGGGTGAGGCACAGTGTTTGTTGTGCTTAGTTAAGCAGAAAGCCAAGCCCAAAATCAGCAAAGATACATCATCACCTAAACTATCTTCTCTCAAGGAAAGAGATCTCACCCATGCAGAGAGATGAGTTGGATGGGGGGGTCAGGGGCTTTGCTCTGTGGTGACCATGACCCTGCAACCAAGCGGTCTGTGCCATGGTTAGCACTGGTGTCACCCCATGCTCTCTGCAGGTAAATAACTCTTATCTTCTCATCTCTCTCTTGCTTTCCCAAAATCAGCTATTGCACAAAATGGATCACATGAGCTTCTCTGAGAAGCCCACGAAGAACTGCTGTCAGCTCCAGCTATGGTATAAACCACAGAGACATCCCAACAGGTATTAACTCTTTGGCTGAACAAGCTGCAGCTACAGGGAAACTTCTCAGCCTGGCAAGAGCAGAGATTTGGATACCAGGCAGTGAAGCAGGTTGGTGGCTCCATTTAAGTAAATAATTCGCTTTGTTTCAGGCTTTTCATTGAGAATCAGCGAAGTCCCAAGCTTGGCACAGGCAAGGGGCTTTAGAGAGAGTGACAGCCATGGTAGCTCACATTGCCGTTGCAGGAAGTGATATAAACCACAGTGTGACGTCCCAAAGACTCCCAGGGCTTTCTTACCTTTCGGCAGCCTGTCCCTGAGCCAGGAAGCATGACATTTGGGTCAGAGTGCTTAGTGGTTGACGTTTAGAAATCAAACCACATTGGCCCTTTGCCCCAGGATATTTGATCCTGTGAGTGCTCTTCTAGTGTTTTTCCAATGTCTTGCATCAACAAACAGCTAAACGCTGGGTGACGAACTTGGCGTGCTTTGTTTAAACTGGCCTGGGGTCTTCCCAAGCAAAAGCAACTTAAGCAAGAGCAGAGTCTTTAGGGAAACAGGAAGAGAAAGGTTGAAAATGAGCTCATTCCTCTTTTTGCACTCCCTGTCTCAGCCTTCCCTGTTCCTCTGATACGTCCTCTCCTCCTCATCACATGTCCTGCTTTGAAGTGACGCCTCTCATTCATGGGGCTCTCCTCCCAACAGTGCTAACCCTCAGCTAGAGCATTAGCTGAACCATGACCGAAGAGCCTGTGCTGAAGGACAGCGAGATCAGACACCCCAACTCCAGCATGGGCTGCGGACACAAGGATGACAAAGCCAGCCTTGCTTCAGGCCAGATAGTGTCTTTCAGCCACCAGCCTCATCAGCTTCCGTCCACTCCTGCCTCCAAGGAGGTGTGGAAAAAGGGTGGCCGCATGTTCTCCATCCTGCTGGCTGTGCACTTGGCTCTGCTGGCCTGCACACTGGTGAGCAGCGGGGCTTTTGAGAAGATTGCCGTGCACGATTATGATGTCTTCTTCCTGCTGACTGTCATGATGCTGATAGTCATCATATGGATCATCTTCTACCTTGCCAGCACCTCCCGGTGCCCCGATGCCATTCCCTGCAGAGACTCCCATGCTGGGCCCATCTGGCTGAGAGGTAGGAGCTCTTGGGGACTTAGGGCTGGAGCTGAGAGGCAGGGTGGGCAGTTCATGGGGGCAGCAGTTATTACAAGGGAAACAGCAATCATGTGAGGCACAGACTCCTCTTCCTACACTGGATCTTCAAAAGATTAGCTCCTAGTCCCTGTGCTGGTTTTGCTGCCAGGCCTCTTTTTATCTGCAAGGGCTCTTGGTTCTTTACACCAGGTTCCATCCCAGCTCTTGCAAGAGCTGTTACAGGGTTGATTGACAATCCCAGACAAAATTATTGTATGATTCTGTTGGTGCCAAGATAATTTGGGTGCTGGGGGTGGAAAAACAGAGGTAGAAGCAAGGACTTTTCATGGCAATAGTTCTTCTCCCTCCTCTCATCTATCTGTTATCCCACACGCACACAGCTGTCCAACCACAGGTATTTTGGTTCCTCAACAGGAGGCCTGATCCTATTTGCCGTTTTCAGCCTTGTCATGGACGTGTTCAAAATAGGATATTACTCGAGCTTCTACAGCTGCCTGTCTGCAATCAAAATAATCTACCCCATTGTTCAAGCAATATTCGTAGTAGTCCAGGTGAGATGGTTGTGCTTTGCCTTGGGGAAGGGTAGAGACAAAGAGCCACCAGTGGAAGGAGCTCTGATCTCAGGAACATCGTTCAGTTCCACCTACAGCCCGGCCTCAGCCCACATCTTCTCACTCCAACCACAACAACTTCCAGCTGCAGCAACTCACTTTAAGACGTTGATTTAAATTCATTCCCAACCCGTGACATTTTAGCATGTGCCGGGGTGGCTTGTCACAAACCCTCCTCCTAGCAGGGAGACCCCTATCCCAGAACAATGGGGTTTGCTTTCTTGCCTTGTTGGAGGGTTTGCTCTCTGATTATGTTGGAAATATCAACTTGTCTTCTTGTCCCTGCCAGACCTACTTCCTGTGGATCTCTGCCAAGGACTGTGTCCATGTACACCTGAACATCACCAGGTGAGCACTATGGCTCTTTGAATCCCACCAGCCCAGCAAACCTGAGCTACTGCAAACCCATTGCACTCTCTCACACAACTAAGATGCAATGAGGGGATAATAAGATCTCACTTAATTCTGGAAAATCTAAACCTGTTCAGTCTCCAGCCAGCCTTAGATCCCAGCTCAAGCAGCTGAGGTTCACAACCTGTGGATCCAGCACAGCTGGGATTCACTTCGAGAATACCAGCATTTCTCAAAGTGGATTAGTATTAAATAAATAATTAGCATGAAATAAAATTATTCATAGCTCAGTTTTGCTTCCCTGGGGGAAACAACGATGCATCAGGCAAGCTCAGGCTAAACCAAGATCTTGTCCGTTTCTGCAAGGCTCAATCTACTGGAGACCAGTCCAGAGCTATCAATCTATTCATTATGGGAAGCTCTTCCAAAACCAACACACAGAATCAGACCTTGCTAATTCTCATGATCAAGGAAGAGAGGGAGAGAAGCACAGTAAGGGTCAAGATTTCTAGCCTTGACCATTACACTCCTTGCACCACTTCTGAGAGCTCTCACAGTCCCTCTGAGCACATCTCTAACATGGACAGGAGCAGCAGAGCCTAGAGCCCGTGGTTTAATATCATGAACCTTCTCCTCCTGCAGGTGTGGCTTGATGTTAACACTGACAACCAACTTAGCGGTGTGGATGTCAGCAGTGACAGATGAGTCTGTTCACAAAGCACATTCAAAGTTGAAGAAGAACGTGACAGAGGAAATCTTCAGGTGGCTCCTGAGAGGTAATCTGCCCTTTTGTGAAGCCATCCGGTCCGGGGCGGGAGCCCACGAGGTAGAAATTGTTCTTCAAGACAGGTTTTATATGTTTTCAGAAGGCCTTTCTAGAGCTGAAGGCTCCTTTCTCAGAGGTGGTATGTTAAATGCCAGGTCTTAATGTTCATTTCTGAACTATACCATAGAGGAGGTGGAAAGCCCTTTGGGATGGGAATGGGAATGAAGAATGGGATGGGAATGAAGGAAAAAGAGAGACTTAAGCTGCCATCTAACTTCTTCAGATGGATCACGAGCACCAGCTAGCTGAAGTATCCTTGTTTTCCAAGTGGTCACGTATTCTTCTGTGCTCGGTCTTGTTTTTCACTGACCCGAATATCCAGTTCTTCAGGGCTGCTAACAAGTGCTGGTTCCTTGTTTTAATCCCACAGCATCAATGTGGTTTTATCTTGTTTCAGCGGGAATGAGAAGTAGCTCAGCTGAAGAATGCAACTGCAACAGCCAAATCTGCCAGATCTTCAAGAACGGCTACTTCTGGCTGTACCCGTTTAACATCGAGTACAGCCTCTTTGCCTCCGCCATGGTCTATGTCATGTGGAAGAACGTTGGACGCTTCATAGACCACCACTCCCACCACATTCATGGCCTGAAGTTCAGGCTCTTCCGAAGGACCTTCTTTGTGGGCATTGTGTTGGGCCTGATCCTTCTGGTGAGTGGTTTGGGAGTCCTTGTTCTTTATGAGGTGCAGGTAAATTCCAGCACTGAATCCAACAAGAAAAGCCAAGCACTCACCATGTACTACATCTTCAACATTGTTTGCCTGGGCCTGATGTCTCTTGTTTGCATTGGTGGCTCTGTCATCTACCGGTTTGACAAGAGAGACATGGATCGGCACAAGAACCCAACCAGGACGCTGGACGTGGCCCTGTTGATGGGCGCAGCCCTGGGGCAGTACGCTATTTCATACTACTCCATCGTGGCCATCGTAGCCAGCACACCAAGGGACGCTATCAGCGCACTCAACCTCACCTATGCCCTCCTCATGATTGCACAGCACACCTTTCAGAACATCTTCATTATAGAAGGCCTTCATCGGCAGCCCCCCAAGGAAGACCACAAACACGATTCTCATCAGAAGAATCTCTACGGACTCACCTTTGTAAACATCAACGCGGTGTCCCTCCGTGTGCCCCACAGCAGCAGCGCCTTGGCCTCCAGCACTGCCTCTGGCACTGAAGCCATCCGTCCTTCTGACCTTGTGCGGTCCCTCACCCCTCGCAAGAAGATGAACTGGAGGAGAAAGTTTTTAAGGGAGATCTCCATGTTCCTCCTGCTGAGCAATATCATAGTGAGTACATGCAGAAAGAGGGGTCTGTCAGGGTGGGGAGAGGGAATCAAGAAGTGTCTGTGAAGGAAAAGATGTGGCTCATGCTAAACAGCCCCTTCTGTGCCTCTGCCATGCAGAGCACACACTCGCTTGTATTTGTATGTGCAGAGGCCAGGGATTCACTTGTTGCTTAAAGCAAGAACACCTGCCATGGAATTAAGTCACTTTAGGCCACCCCAATAGACCCACTCACTTATCACCAGAATATCAGACAATAAAATTGGTGGGTACAAAATCACAGAACATCAGGGATTGGAAGGGACCTCAAAAGATCATCTAGTCCAATTCCTCTACCAGAGCAGGATCACCTAGACCAAGTCGCACAGGAACATATCCAGGTGAGTTTTAAATGTGTCCAGAGGAGGAGACTCCATAACCTCCCTGAGCAGCCTATTCCAGTGCTCCATCACCCTCATTGTGAAGAAGTTCCTTCTCACATTCATGTGGAACCTCCTATGTTCCAGCTTACACCCATTGCCCCTTGTCCTATCACTAGATGACATTGAGAAGAG
>JAOXOE010000787.1:10927386-10985426 GCA_028565055.1 Phoeniculus purpureus
GTCATTATCAAGCCACCCCTTGTTCTTTATGCCTGGATTTCTTCCACTTTTTACTCTACTGCCTTGCAGCTATCTTGACAATATTTCTATCGGTCTCCCTCTGGGACACCAGCCTCCCCCACCTCTTTCACACATGAGTTTTCTAGAATCTCAGACTTCCTGGTTGGTTGGTGCTCTAGTATATAATGTTTACTCTTGAAGACTGTGTGTTGCCGTTGCACCTCACCACGAAGAAGCTGTCTTTCACTGTAACTATTGCTAAGTAATGCCTTGCTCCCTTTGGGCTTCTCACGGAGTGGAAGTTATATTTGTGTCTTGAATCAATGTCCTTAAGGTTATCTCTCTGGAGGTACTTCCACTTCATTTTTTAGTGGGTCTAGATGGGACTTTTATCTTGAGACAGACTGAGCTATCAGTTTTGTCTTCCATGTTCTCCCATCTTCATCTGCAGCTCTTTACCTGCACAGTGTACATTAAACTGCAAAGAAAAGATTTCAGGTAGACAATAAGTTCAGGACTAACCTAGAGGCATGGAGCAATGGCATAGCAGGCAGGAGCAATAATTTTGGCCCACTGAAGTGCAAGGTGCTCAAGGTAATTTTACTCTGATTTAGGTAACCACACATTAGTGAAGATGTGACAGCAGGGAACTGCTACCTGAATGCTTCAAATCCCTGGAGGGTTTCTGCAACTGATGCTGCCATCATTCCTTCTCCTGCTATCACCCAGCTGCCTGCAGTGTACGTACCTGTGCTGGGATCACCCTACCTAGGATGACTCAGCTTTCGTTCTGCCTCAACTTTTGAACCCTAACTCAGGACTTAATTGGCTGCAAGGCATTAGGGCTCGTGTTGTGCATCGTGGTCATTGTGCCTTGAATCTCCAGAGGAGCTCCCTAGCATGGCACATTTCTTTCAATTACATACAGTCCCTCTCAGAAATGCTCTCCAGCAGTTGTTTTAACAGCCCTGTGATAAGAGGATATGTTCTCAGCAAGGACGCAACTGTGAGGGGTCTGTTTCAAAAGTTCCTTCAGGATTCAGCCTTGGGAAGAAGTACGTGCTTTGAATATGTTAAAGGAGTTTGAACCCCCTCTCCTTGCTCAGCCCTAAAAGTCAAAGCACCTTAACACTTCCAGATCCAAGATCTGCTAAAGGCAGTTCCTTCTCTCCCCTTGACCCACCTGCTTTTTTTCAGTGTTAATCCTACAGCCCCTTGATGCTGGTAGCATTTGCAGGGTTGCCTCTTCCAGCCCTCTATTTAAACTGATCAAAGAGAAAATATCTCCTTCTAGAGAGGCTGCCCGAGGGGCTCTGCATCCCTCTGGGAGCCTGGGAAGCTGTGGTAGGGTTAAAGCAGTTTGTGCTGAAACCGCACCTCTCCCCTCGCCTGCCTTTGTTCAGGCTGTGCTGAGCGCAGGCACTGAGGTGGTGGGCAGCCTGCCACTCTCCAGATGGACTTGCTGCCTCTATTTTCTTCCTTCTTTTTTTTTTTCTTTTCATTGCTCCAGGCTAAATCCCGATCCCAGGGAAGTTAGTGGCAAAGCTCAAGAATTTCTTGGGGACCCAGGTTTGCCCTGTATAAATGTGTCGGGGTAAAATGGCAAACAGGCTGCAGCAGAATATTTGTATTGAGGCAGATAGGTGAGAACTTGAATCGTCTCCCATATTCTTGGCTCTGTAGCGGCTGAACTAATACGAATCCCCTGACTGCTGACTGAATTAACCATGCTCTTAAGATTGCTCTGAAGTACCCAAAACCGTCTTTTCTCCTCGGAGTTTGTATGCAGCCCGACGTGTTAAGGTCAAGATCCACGTTCCAGAGAGAAGCAGATGGCCTCCTGAGTGATGTGTTTTCACTCACTGAGCATGAATATGAAAAAGCCTTCTTATTTTCCAAGCATATGAAAGTCAGTAATGTAGAACAGTCTCAGGGAAATCTTAATACGTGAATAAACATGTGTGTTGCAAGAGTTTATTTTGGTCTTTGTGCTCACTATGGATTCCTAAGATTGTATGATACCCGAATACTATATATCACTGTTTTTATTAACTTGGTTCAAATGTCAGAGCCATGCCAAAAGGCTGTTTCAGTTTGTGCAGATTTATAGGAACTCTGATCGTCATAATGAAATAAACAAAAGCCATTCTGCAGTCAGTAAATGTTCACTTTGCAGAAGTCTCTCTGTATTTCAAATACCAAGCGCATTAGGGCTATTCCAAAGTGTTTATGGTGTAGCAGAGCTGTAATGCTGAGGGAATGGGATGAAGACCATTGCTGGAAATACTCTGTGGTTTTTAAAGCCTGATGCTGGTCTCCTACTACGTCATGCAGCCTTTAGCAAGAAGCTTTAGACAAGGGCACCAGCTAAGGTGCACAAAGCACATCACCGCGTGTCCAAGCGTATTGCCATGTGCATCCCTCTCTGTAACACCTTTGCCCTCAGGCTGTTTGAATGTCTGTGCCCTCGGAGGCCTTTCACCCCCAACCCATGTGAGAAGCAGGAAACCAGTGGGGCACATCACCCCATCACCTGCTGACACGTAATTTGGTCCTACCAGAAGTCAAGTCACCTGGGTGGCCTCTCTGAGCCCAAGGCTGCCCAGAGAGGCCAATATTTGCACCTTCCTCCCAAAATAGTTGAGTTTAAGAGAGAAAGGAGGAATGTGAAAATTGTTTTAATAACCAACACAACATTTGGAGTGCCTGTTTCAAATCTTATCGAGCTGGTAGAAAGAGACCCAGGGATTTCAGGTTGACTCTTAAATTTCTTGTCTGTCTAAGAGGGGTACAGAGTAGAAAATCAGGGAAAAGGCTCTTAAGCACTTTTTTCCCCCTAATCCTTCACCTGTACCAGCTGTTGGAAAACATCTTGCCAAACATCCTCTCTCATCATGCTCACTACAGAAATTTCCTAAGCTTGTCCGGCCAACTAAAACATTAATTTCTACTAAGACACACACAACCCCCTACCTTTCTCGCCAGCTCAAGTAACTTTAAACGTTTTATTCAAACACAGAAAAACATGGAGATTCAGAGCTGAGGCTGCTGCTTCTCTATGAGCTCTGTGTATTTTTAATGTTTCTGGCTAAAGATGTGAGGTGAGGAAGAAGTGGAAGTGAGAACAGTGAATTCCATGTTGAAAGAGTCATATGCAGGTTTTTAACAGCATTTTGAAAGTGCACCTGAAGAATTTGCATCCATTTTGTGCACAGAGCGCAACTTCTTTTCGCGCACAACAAAGAAGTAACTGGGAATGCCTGGGTAAAATGTCATCTCTCTGGTCAGCTGCTCGCTTGCCAAATGCAAATAGACCTGCCTGCAAGTTCTAAAAAAGGGCTGCGTGGGAGTCTGTGTGACCCTTTCATGGTCTTCAGATGTTTCCTCAGTTTGTTCTTGTCTGTTTATTTTTCCCCCCTACACCTAAGCCATGTAATGAGGGTAAAAGTAAGCCTCTGAAAGTCTGAGGCACCCCTATAATCAACAGTTCATTGGTTCTTAAGAGCATTAAAGCCCAGACATGAATGCTGCAAGAAACTTTATCTGGGAGCTGACTGACTGATGGCTTGGGCAAGCCACAGTGGTAGGCATTTAAAAACCTAGCTGCTCGTGCCACACTTGTGCTCTTGAGTGTGAGCAGAATGTCTTGTACCTCCCCTGAAAAGTCTTACAGCACAGTTGTTCCTTTGTGAATTTTGGTAACTGGGTTGCACACCACGCATGTTAAACCCCCAAAACACTAACCCGCTGCCGTTTTTTCAGTATGACGTTTTTATCATTTAAAGTGGGATAAATATTTGTAGTTGCTAGTGCACACTAACACTATTGGATGAAAATTGGTGATAAAACATGGTTTTGCTTTGAAACAGAAAGGAAATTCCATCTAAAAATCAACGATTTATTGTTAGTTTATTTTTTTGCAGGCTGTTATTAGATCTGTACCCTAAGCCTGGTTTTAACCTCTTTTGACTCAAAGCTTATTTGTTTCTTATGAGAAGAGGTTACTGGAGACTTTGTTTGCCCAGTACATTACATATAATAAAGGCCACAATGTATGGGGTCAGCCTCACTGTTTATCATTTATTTATTCTAGTTCTTGTTGATTTGGGGAAAACGTTTTTGCCCAGTAAATCTTATTTCACCGTGTTTATAATGACTTGATCTTAGCTCAGTGACTATGGCAGCAGCTTGATGCAATAGACCGTTGAATGTGCCTCCCAGACTTGCACTGTCCCTCTAGCACTGACCTCAACTCCCTGTATCACAAAGAGGAGGAACTGGGTGTTAAGGGATGGGACTCGCAGGAGCCAGTGTGATGGTGAAGATGATACATCACGAGACATTCTAAGAAGCTGTGTTTCAGATCCTTCAGCCGCAGAACTCTGATGTGTGAAGTGAGTGCTGAGAGACGACTCTGAGATTTAGAAACTGTGGTTTGAATGATCCCTGGGTAAGCAGACTGGGATAGAGCCATCTGACCACACTTGTAGGCTGGAGAGACCATCCCTTTGCTGTTAGCTGGGCTCAGCAATATCCCAGCTAATCCAGCAAGTTTTTACAGTGGTGGACACGCACAGTTCAGTTGTTCCAGTGTGACCTTGCATCAGCACTAGGAGATTGTTTCCAGCTCTCTGATCTCAGTGTTCCTTCCTTTAATCTATGCTTATCCATCACTAGTCATCCCATGTGTCGTGGCAGAAAGTCCTTGCTTCTCAAACAACCCTATTATTTTAATCTTCTCTCGCACTGTGTTTTAGAGTTCTAAGAAGTCCCTCTGCTGCTCTTTCAGCTTAATAGAACTCAATCACATCTTTCTTGGAGAACAGTGCTCAAGATTGCACACAGAGACACACAGTTGTTTCTCAGAGCTGAAATTTTTGTGCCTTAAGAGGCGTAATTCTGCTTGTACATTGCCAGTCTGGGGCTACCCTCTTCTGCAGCAGCACCACGTTGGTGTTCAATCTGTGATCCACTACAGCCTCTAGATGGTCTCCTGCAGAACTGTGCTCCTGGCAGCTGTTCTTCAACCTGCAGTATATAACCAGTTATTCCTGGAGAGATGCAGAATCTATAAGCTTGTCTCTAGGTAGCATGTTTTTCTGTTAGACCTCAAAAAGAGTGGTTTGCCAAGATAATTTTGAATTCTAATCCTGTCCTCCAAACTCCTGACAGTCCCTCCCTGCTGGCTGCCATCTGTATATCTTCTATGTTCCATCGTCTGGGGCATGAATAAAAATATTGAACACAGCTAAACCTGGTAGATGCTGTGCTGCACCTAGCCCATATGTCCTTCCACTTGTATTGGCAAGACTATATTCTCAGCACAGCCCTCCTGCCCCACCATGCTTTCCCCTGGATTGCACCTCTCAGAGCTGACTTCAGCGACTGTGTTTTTTCACCAGGGACAAAAACCAGGCTAAAGTGAAAAGCTGTTATTTGACTCCTTTCCTTTCTCCATGCTTGTATTTACTATTATTCGATCATTATTTGTTATAATAATAAATTTTGAGAGCAATAATCTGAGAGGTGCATAATTTGTCTGGAGGTATACACAACATTTGCCCTTTCCTGCTCTCCTGCCATAGCCAAGAAAAGCTCTTTCCCCAAGAGGTACAGGACATTACAGCAAATACATTCATAACACTCTTCCAGATGTATTTGAGATCTTTAAATATGGGGGGGGGGGGAGGGGGAAAGGGGTCTTGCCTATTTGTTTTTTGATCTATTCTCTTGAGACTTGTATTCCTGACATCTGATATATTTTTCTGCTGTTATCCCCCCTCCCTGCTGTCTCATGGCTGTTCTGCTGCACTCTGCTCCTAGGGACTGTCTGTGCAGGTAGTCCCTTGCCATCAGGAGCATCGTGTCCTCAGTACTGGAGGTTTCTGCTACTTCTCTTCAAGTACTTTCAAGTCAACCTTTCTGGTCTGAAGGACCAAAGTAGCTCTGTCCTGTGACAGCAGTTCAGCAATTTTCCCCTTTTAACACCCCTAAAATCCCTCCTTAGTTCCACCCCCTGTGGTCTCAACCCTAGAGGAAACTGGAGCATTTCGGTGTACAACACAGTATGATTTCTGATCCTGCACCTCCCTGGCACCGGGGAAGAGCAGGGGAGCAGGCAGCCCTCCAGCAAGCAATGGCAGCAAAGAGAGGCTTGGCATCTGTGGAGGGAAGTTTGGACTTGGGGCTTGTTAAATTGTCCCATCATTAGAAAGGCACCGCAGAGGCTCAGAGCTAAAACACAGCCATGCAGATTAGGAATGTGTCAGATGCCGAACCCCTCAACAGCGCTAATACCTTGCTGCCCTTTTATGTGGTTTAGGTCCTCCATTTGTTCTGGAGCCAACAGACAGTGCCAGGAAAGAAGATGAAGCAACTTTTGCCAGTCTTCCCTTTGTAAACCTTCATTGCACAGTGGGGAGCAGGAGAATTTACTTTAACTAAAGCCAAGTCAGTGGTTTAATCTTTGTAAATATGTCTAAGTGCTCTGCCTCTTATCTTTATGCCATGGCTTTTGTACCAGAAAGGATGGGTGAAAAGCTGTTCAGCCAGAAATATCAGAGTTCTGACATGAAAACTGGCCATCAGTCACTCTTCTGCGCAGCTCTGCGTGTGCATGTGTATCAGCGAGGCTGCGTGTGTTTGTGCTCCTGCGTTGTTGGACCAGCTGCTGGTGGCCTACAGTGCAAGCACAGGCTGCTCCAGCAAGTTCAAGCACAGATTTCAAAAAACGGAGAAAAAGAGGATGAAATAATTAAAGGAGAAAAAAAACCCCTCATACAACAAATTCTGAATTTCTCTGCATTGTCTGGAAAAGTCTTGTGGATACTGAGGATGCTGCAAGCCAAACTCAGGAGCAGAGAATTATCTAGCGTGCAGGTGTGCGTACAAATCAGACACGTACTTTTAAGTGTTGTACTGTAAGAGAAATTAATATCCGTGCCAGTTGTGTTTGCTACCTGTTTCAGCTTTTGTAGAACAGATTAGTGTTGTGAACGCTGGCAGCGTACTAAAAGCAGGTGTGAGAAGTGGTAGTTTGAAGGCTCAGCTCTTCTCATCTGAGACTATTATGTGCTCTTCCTACCTTTGTATGAAGCAGTCATATTTACCTCATCTCTCTGTCTTACCCAGAGGCAGGCACCCAGGGAACCTTTTGTTGGTTTGCTGTGTTTACAAGACTTGTCTTCATGTGCATTTTCCTATTTAATCTTGTTTGTTAAATTGGTAACAATGAAAGGGAAACTGGATGCCCTGTGTGACTGTTTTGTTTCTGACATCAGAAATGTGAAAATGAGGAGCTTGTGCATCTTCTGGACAACCTGCTGAAGGAGGGTACTACATGGTGGTGACATGTTGCAGGCTGCTGAAGGTGTTATTTCTATTAAGGTCTGTAAAATTTTATGAGTCTGCTTTTCAGAGGGGCCAGCAGGGGGTTTCTTCAGAATATAGTCATCTGGGAAAAGAAGGAAAGGATATGGTTTTTATCTTTTTATCTGTCTTTCTTTCCCTTTCCCTCCCTCTCTTCCTTTTTTTTCCTTCCCTCCTTCCCTCCTTCCTTCCTTCCTTCCTTCCTTCCTCACTAAGGAGAAAAAAAATTCAGTGAACTGGGCTCTGAGAGAGGTAGGGGCTGTTTTTTCAGAGAGCAGATGAGCACCACACCATGGTGTTAGATCATCTCAGATGTAGAGTTAGGCTTGAGAGTGAGTAATTTGGGGTCACCACAGTGCTATGTGCTTGCTCAGCAAGGCTTATCAGGGAAGCGAGGTGCTGGGCTGATGTAGCTCTTCCCAATCCCGCCAGGTCTGGGTCTCATTTGTGCGGGTATCTGCACGGCACAGCAGTGTGTGCTCTACCCAAGTGCTATATCTGTGTGAGGATGATCTGGTTGCACCCTTTAGACACCACAAGGTTTGTCAGGCCACTGGAAAGAATCATGGGCTATTTTCTTCACCTTTTTTGTTGTCTGGGGTTTTACCTTTTCCATACCTTGACTTTATTAAGTAGTCTGCATTTTCTGCAGTAAACCAGGCTGAAAGAAAGGCTACTGCTGCCAGTGTTGCAGGCAACAATTTCAGGGCTACATCCAGCTAGAAAATCTCCTCCATTGGGTCTCATGTTTAGTACAGCTGAAAGACTGATTATAAAGTGAGCAATTTGCAATGGCTGGGGCATAACTGGTGACAGTGGGACTGCAGTCATTGTCATCTCCAAGGAGAATGAAATCCAAGCTAATAAAGAATATTCATTGACCCTTAGAAAGGACTTTTCATTTTTGCTGAAAACAATGCTGGGAGAAATTCAGCTGGGAGAAAGACTTTATTAGCAGGAAGACCTGAATGATGACTGAGAATCATTGGATAATACTTAAGTGGATGCCCAAAAAAGCCACACCCGAGAAAGAAATCCGCACTCGTTAAATGGGCTGCCTGGGAAGGGAAGTGAAACTTCCCATCCATCTGTGCATTTGGACCCCAAGAGAAAACGCAAAAAGCATTTAATAACAAAACTAATCAATTAAAAGGTAAGTTCTGGAGAAAAATGGTGGGTCACAAGGGCAACCACGACAAGCAGAGCTGAGGAAAGTTGCCTGTTGAGGAGTATTCTGATGCGGGTTTGGGATTTTATGTGAGTATTTGCAGAGCACACAGGATACGAACAGTGACAAGTCCGTTACGGGATGGTAACGGTAAAACCACCAATAAGAAAAAGGTAATCATAGGCTTATTCTGCAAAGATTTTTTCCTATATCAAGGGGGAGAAAACCTCCTAATCATTAAGTCATATTAACGAGGAGCGATTGTGTAGTTTTTGTTCTAGTTGTAACTAAAGAGGAGGTTAAACAGCGGATTATGAAGTCAGGCAAAGGTCTGAGCACCCAGTATCCAGAATTCCGAAATAAAGTGAAAAAAGCCAGCGAAATAAAACAAATCTCAGCACACCAGGAAAATTCCAGGTGCCTGGGGGAAAGCTAACGTGATAAATGGTGCAACTGAGCCTGATGGTGATCCTGGGGATTCGAGTTGGTACTGCTTAACGCTTTTATCAGGCAACAAGGGTGATGCAGGATCAGCAGGGCACGAGCCCAGCATACTAAAGGTGTGCAAACCTCTGGTCTCAAAATACTCTTGCACAGGGGTATGTTCCACTTCTAAAGACGCTGCTGGTCTATATGTTTTTCTGTGTGTAATGGGAGAGGAAGTTAGGGGGAGAAAGGAATTAAGTGGCCGTTAGACATTTTACACTGATGTCGATGTTCCTGAGACTACTCACAAATAAAGCACAAACACCATGCTGGACTGGAAAATGTACCTGACAGAGAGAGATCTCAAGGGACTAGAAAAGCAGAAGGTGACTTGAGTGCAACCCATGGCCAGCTATGTGTTAACAGCTGACAGGAGAGACTGTTTCAGTCTGGCAGAGAGAGACACAAAAACTCCAGTGGCTGGGGTTGGAAATAAGTCTTTAATTAAAAGTAATTGACTCTGAGAAAGTATTTTGTCATTGGAACAACTCAAAATGGATAAAAAATATTTATACTGGAAGTTTTTCCACAAAGATATTCTATTCCAACCATTGTTTGGACCTGAAGCAGGAACTGATCTCAGTAAGCCTTGTGGTCCATGCAAAAAGGACATTGGCTTGAAGGCTCGTGGTGACTCCCATCTTTAAAACCTAAGACTTGCAGAGGAATAAAAGCAGTGCTGCACACTGAGGAACCTGCTCTATATCAGGAGCTTGACAGATGAGGCTCCACTCCTGGAGAAATCAGTGATTTCTGAATTGAAGATACATTTCATTCAACAAAGTGAAAGTCATTCAGGGCTAGTGTAATGGCTCTGTGGCTCAAAAAAAATCACAGTGTGGTAATCTAATGATAAAATTGGTAAACAACATAGTGAGAGAAGGGCAGTTATTCATTGTCTTTAATATCTTTTTTTAGCATGTCACAATCCAATGTTTCCTTGGACTAGAGGAGGTATTTCCTATTGCACAGATCAGATTCAGTCATTTGGGAATATGGGGTGAGGGAGGAAATATTACAGGGTGATTTTGCTTTGTTGTTCTACAAATATCTGGCTGTAAAATATATCACTGAGCAAGTTGGCAGCATCACCAATTCCCAACAGCACTATTTCACCCCCCTTTTGACCAAATCTAAAACAAAGTCTGAAAAGCTTTGAAGAGCAAGAAGCACGATGTAGGGTAAAAGACACTTAAAGACTATCGAAGCTTCCATCTGCAACGTGTCTTCACTAAACCAGCTCACAGTTGAAATAAATCAGTGGGGGGGGGCATCTGCAGACTATAAAAGATGGTGCAAAGGCTGGTGAAAATCTTTGTGATTCATAGACACCAGCCAAATACAAACAAAAGGTTTTTCTTTTGCAACACACACAGTACTGTGGCTGGAATCACACAGAGCCCTGTTGTTGGGTTGTTTTAGCTTATTCTTTTTGCAGGTTCAAGTGGAGAAATAGACATCAAGAGCTGTTGGGGCAGAGCCAGCCTGCAAGGAAGATGGCTCTCTCATCTCAGGTTCTTCCCTTGCAGTTTTCTGTCCTTGGCCCTTCCCTGTCATTGCCTGTCATCCAGAGATATGACTGCAGACGGAGCTGGGCTGCAGGTTGCCTTGGCCATGGGCAATCTTAATGCAGTTTTCAAGAACAACCAAGGCCTTGGCCAATTCTTTGTGTGCTTAAAGTACACTCAAGTCTCAGCTACATCAGCAACTGTAAATGTAGGAATGATCTGGGGTCCTAAACGCACATCTAGAGCCCAGTCACACATTTGGTTTTTGGGGAGACAAAATCACCCCAAATGCTCCTCTTTGCTAGTACTTGGTTCCTTATTTCCTCAGCAAAATCGATGAACTTCAATGAAAACAAGCCATGCTTCTGCAAAATAAATCTCTTGTAGGGGCTGCCAAGTACAGCAGCCTGACTGAAGTGAGCCCTGCCAGGTCACCACTAAATTGTGTCCCTCAGCACTATGTCTTCCAAATACTTCCAGGGGTCATGACTCTGCCACCTCCCTGGTGGTGCAGAATCTAATGACCCTTTCAGTGAAGAAATTCTCCTAATGTCCCATCTGAACCTCCCCTGATGCAGCTGAAACTAATAACGTGAATCCAAATATCACATCCGGCTACCTTAATGGCTAGTGGTGCACCTTCAATAGCCAGCCACAGAGAAGGTCAGAGGAGAAAGAAGCACTTATGAAGCACTACTGGAGAAATCTAAGTAAGGAAAAGTCACTAAAGCACACAGAGCTCCATTAGTCACCCTCTCTGTGTCTCACAAAATGTGCAATTTGCTGCAATTTTGCTTCTCTGGAAATTTACATTATGTCGACTCTTGATGCATATGAAGTCCTTCAGCCATTATACACCAGTGAATGCCAGGACAGGTAGTGACGCTTTCCACACCATGTGCCACAGAAAGTGCACTCCCAAGCCTGCCCACAGTATGCAATTCCCATTAATGCACCAGGGCTCATTCACTGCTTCTTCTGAAGTTTCTCTTTATTTCATAAATGAACAGGAGGGGATTTAGAGGGGAAGGGAGAACGCTGATTTTCTTCTCATTGGGCCTGGATGGATACCTTCAGAACATTTCCTAAATGCTTCAGCTTGTCTAAAACATTTAATTTGTTTCATGCAAGTGCACACTTCACAAACATACCAGGTATCCGTATCTGATACTTCTCCAACTGAAGAGTTTTCTGGTGAGGTATCTCCCAGAAACAGTAGAAGGCAACCAAACATCAGGCAACATTATCTTTGACAAGTTTAGCTAATAGATACAATCAAAATTAAGGTATTTTGAAAATCTGTTCATCGAAATTGGGTCATATCTGTCAGATATGTGACCTCTGGCCATGCTGAAGTTCAAGAGGACCTTGAGCCCTTTTGTTGAAAGCTTGAGTGCTGTGTCTGGCTCAGAAAGCTGATTTAGCACCCATCTTACTGCAGCAAATCTGTGTGCCCTGAATGAAAAGGACAGGCAGAGGAAATGAAGTCCTAATGTTCAAAAGCCTTTCACGGAGCCCTGTAACCATTCTACCAAACTTTCAGCCTCCCCAGTAGTCTCTTGTTACCACAACTGATGACAAGGGATTATGCCATGACAGCATTTCCTGCACCAATGGGCTTCTCCCTTAACACTGGCTCCTTTTATCGAAGGACAGGTTGGGCCATGGCACTTCTGTCTGTTGAGCTGAGATTGATCCAAGCTCTTTCTTTTTTTTTTCCCTTGATAAACTAGCAGAAGTATTTCATGGTTCAACACTAAAACTTCTACAAGAAAAGGTCAGAGGTCTGGCTTTCAAAGAATCACGGAATCATTTAGGTTGGAAAAGACCCTTGGGCTCATTGAGTCCAACTAATAACCCACATCTAAACAACCTCTAAAAGCAACCAGAAATGCTGACTCAACCATCTCCCTGGACAGCCTGTTCCACTCTCTGGCTTCTATCCCGCAGCCAGTTCACGATCCACCTCATTTTACATGATCCTCCAGCCCACACTGCCTCAGTTTGGATGCCAGGATGCTGTGGGAGACTGTCTCAAATGCATTCCTGACGTCAAGATAGACCACGTCCACTCCTTTGCCATCATCTATCCACCTGGCTATGCCCTCGTAAAAGGCTATCAGGTTGGTCAAGCATGGTGAAGCCATGCTGACTGTCCCTAATAACCCTCTTGTCCTTGATGTGCCTAGAAACAGTGTCAAGGATAAATTGTTCCATCACCTTTCCTGGGATGGAGATGAGGCTGACTGGTCTATTGTTACCTGGGTCCTCCTTCTTTCCCTTTTTGAAGATTGGAGTGACATTTGCTATCCTCCAGTCCCCAGGCACCTCTCCCAATTCCCATGACTTAGCAAAGATGATGGAGAGTGGCCTAGCAATGATTTCCGCCGCCTCCCTTAGCACTTGTGAGTGCACCCCATCAGGGCCCATGGATTTGTGCACATCCAGTTTGCTCAACTTGTCTCTGACCCAGTCCTCATCAACCAGGGCAAACCCCTCTCTTGTCTCAACTTCCTCTGGGTCTTGATATCAGTAAAGCCCCCAGAAGATATTCAGTATCTCTGCTTTCTCTGTATCCTCTGTCTCCAGGGCACCCACCTCATTCAGCAAGGTGCCTACATTGCCTCTAGGGTTAGTTTTACCTGCAGTGTATTTGAAGAAGCTCTTTTTGCTGCCCTTGACCTCCCTTGCAAGGTTCAATTCCAAGGAGGCCTTGGCTTTCCTAGCTGCTTCCCTACATTCTCTCACTAGAGCCTTATAATCACCCCAAGTGGCCATCCCCTCCTTCCACGAGCTACAGAATTTCCTCTTCCTCTTGAGTTTGCCCAGCAGCTCCCTGTTTAACCACACAGGTCTTCTGGCTCCCTTCCTTGACACCTACCTGTTGGAATGCTCTTGTCTTGGGCTTCAAAGAAGTGGTCTTTGAACGTTAGCCAGCTGTCTTGGGCCCCTTTGCCTGCCAGGACCCTGTCCCATGGGATTTCCCCTAGCAATTGCTTGAACAGGCCAAAGTTGGTCCTTTGTTGAACCCCCACAAAGTCCAGGGTTGTGATTCTACCAGGTATTCTGTTCCTGCCAGTATTTTTTTGGTATTAGCAGGTATGATGTCAAGCAGCTGATTAACAGCAGTGGAACACGTTAAGTCTTTCACTCATACTCCCAAAGAAAGGACAAAGTGACAAAAACCTGGGGAGAAGTCAAGGTTTTCTTGAGAAATGGCCTCTCAAAACCCTTGGCCTAGGAGCTGAAATGCTGATCCCAGTTGCTGTGAGAGGAAACCAGTCTCTGACAACTTCATCAGGGGTTTTCACTGCAAGGAGTTTTCATGAGCAGCCAGTTCCCTGCAAGAGAAATGCCAGATTCAAGCTGCCCCTCCAGAGAAGCCAAGCACGGGCTGTATCTTCGGTAGAGAACCTCCGAATCTCCAGCTAGTCAGTCACATCATGACCTCAGACTGATGTTAAGCTCACATAAGCTCACACAGAATGAGCTGACGGTCCTCCTGCCATCAGATACGTGTGCTAGCTGGGCTCCCAAGCAAAACGCATGCGGACAAGCACGGGGAGCCCAAGCTGCTGCCAGCTCAGCCCTGCCCGTGCTTGCCACATGTGTGAACAGGCCAGGTTCACGCTAACACACAACGTGCTCAAGATCATGAACCCTCCAGCACTTGGTTCAGGTCTGTCTGTGAGCATGAATGGAGACTGGGTACAGCACTAGATCATACCGGATGACAAGTTCCTGGTGCAGGTCTCATGCTCAGAAGGTTGCTCTTTTCTCACGTCTCAGTAGTGGTGATTGCAGGTTCTTGCCGTGTCACACACCTTTCTCACTGCCACATTGTTGTCCTGTTTCCTCACACAGCTCTGGATCATGCCTGCGTTTGGTGCCCGGCCCCAGTTTGACAATGACACAGAACTGAACTTCTATGGTGATTCCATGTGGCCGGCCATCGTGGACATTTGCCTGCCCTTTGGGATCTTCTATCGAATGCATGCAGTGGCCAGTTTGCTGGAGGTCTACATCATGTCCTGAAGAACTCTCTTGCAAGGAAGATGAGCTCCTCCTCAACCAATCCACTTTCTTCCTACCCCACGGCTGGGAGACTGCTTGGATGTCACAAGGGGTCTCCAGCACTGCCTGAATGATGTCCCCTTGCAGTATTGGGGCATTTATGAACTGAACTGTCAGTGAAGATCATCCAAACATAGTCCAGATTTTATTTTTGCTACTTGTGTGTGGATGTACGTGTGTGTCTGAAGTTCTTGAAAGAAAAAAGGTAAAACAAAGGAAGGTGACCAGAGCAGGATCATGGCAGTTACTCTAGGTTCATGCAGAGACTCACCTTCCTTCTTAAAGCCTGTTGACTCCATGCCACTGATGTACTCTTTGGAGGGCGTTCAGCACCCTTGGACAGTCATTTCCCTCCTACACGCAGAGATCCAGTGGGTACAAGGGGCTAACACGGCATGGGAAGCCAAGAAAGGGAAACCACTTCAACTTCTGCTAAGGCCAGTTGGAAATCACTCCCCTGCAGAGATGTGAAAAACAAACCAGTGACCACCAAAGCCTTTGGAAACACTTTGATCTTTTCTCTCTGTACTGACCTCTTCACCCTTCCCTGCATCAGCCCCTGCTGTTTCCTCTCCTTCCCAGGGAGGCATCACTGCTGCTCGGTGGGTTTGCTCACTGTGGGTCACCCCTACAGGAGGGTTGTGCATGTGGTCCGGGGCTGGCCCTAACATGGGATTGCTCTGAGCACACTCCTTTCTCCCCACTGTTCCTGGATCAGGGATCAAGAACCACAAAGGTTCATATGGGCAATACAATCTTGGGAACGATAGAGAGATTTGCTTTTCCCTTTTTTTTTTTAATAGATAATGATTTTTTAAATATATGAACATTTTTGTATGCAGAGTTATTTATTGATTTTCACTGTAACACTGAACTGCTGAAGGAACCTTCTGTGTCCTACAACACAGAAATCAATCCAGTGTCACGGCCAGTTTGATCTCCCATGCCCTGAAGTGATGCTTGTGCTGCACCCTGTAGCCTGTGCACACTTTGGGGCTTCCACCCAGGCAGCCCCAGGGCATGTAGCAGCAGGACCCCAACACAGGCTTCTGGGTGCCTGCAGCTCTCCATGAACTACTGTATGATTGAAGAGACTTTCAGAGCAGGACTTCCGGGCTGCAGGAGGTAGAAACGAGCCCCTCCGCTGTACTCAGAGTCCAGGCAGAGCCTCAGAGAGCCCATGCTGCCAGGCTGGGAGAGTGCATGCCACAACGGCAGAGCTGAGTTGTGTCTGTACCCTGAGCCTTCAAGGTTTACTGTTCCAATAAAGGGTTTGTTGTTCCATCAGAGTTTATCATTCCAGTAAAGAACACTGCAGAGGTGGCAGCAATCACTAAGCCTTTTCCTATGGATGTGTGTGTCCTCCAAAGTAGGAAAAAGAAAAGAAGGGAAAGCAGGATACTCAGAAGAGAGCAATGCTGCTTTCCACCTGACAGCCTCGAGCGCCAGCTCAGGCTCCTGCCTTTCAAACCACACTCCACCTCCAAACCTGGATCCCCAAACCAGAAGGGACCAGTGCACTTGGCTGGTCTGACACCAGCCTGCCCAACAGCAGCCTTTCTCTGAGGTGGGTAAAAAACGGGGAAAACCCCAGTTTCCCCTGTCCCTAGAGGACTGTACTGAGGCAGAATCTCCGGGGTGGGTCAATCCTTCCTTTGGTAAACAGCAGGCAGCCTCTGTCAGCCCCACCAACCGCGCAGAAGCCTGGCTTTACTTTTCCCATGGCTCTGGTAAAGATACAATCTCTCCTTACAAACCTTACCTTTCCTAAAACAAAAGCCTTATTAGTTTCAACTGGAGTAGCTGCAGATTAAGTCAGAAAAGAGACATTAACGGTGCACAGACGTCAGCCTTACGCACAGCCCTTCGCATTGTTCTAGCGTAGGCATCTGAGCTCTTGCTGAGGCAGAGAACACTTAATGATCTGCTCTGTTCTTGGTGGGGGACACAGTGGATTTTCCTCCTACACACTCTTGCTGGTGTCTGGTCCCAGGGCTGGGCACACTGAGCAAGGCAGGACAGCGTTCGAGCTGCTCTTTTGTTCTGCACAGTAATCCTAAGGGCACATCTGGAGCTAAACAAACTCAGGATGGGTGTAAGGAGAACCCCACAGCAGACCAAGCAGCATTGCTACAGGCAATAATCCCAGATCAAGCACTCCTGTGTGGTGGGTCAGCAGGAACCACAACATCCAACTACAGAATGTTCTGGGGACAGCACAAGCTCTGCGTTAGAATCATGGAATCATAGAATGTTCTAGGCTGGAAGAGACCTCTAGAGGTCATCCAGTCCAACCTCCCTACAGAGGGACAACTCTACCTAGGTCAGGCCGCTCAGAGCCTCATCAAGCCTGACCTTAAATGACTCCAAGGATGGGGCCCCCATCACCTTCCCAGGCAGCCCATTCCAGCAAACCACCACCCTCACATTGAAGAGCTTTTTTCTAATATCCAGCCTCAATCTACCCTTTCCCAGCTTGGACCCACTGGTTCTTGTCCTCTTGAATTGCTTCTTGAACCCTCTTGAAAAGACTTTCCCTTGCTTTCATGTAGGCCCCCCTCAGGTACTGGAAAGTCAAAAGAAGGTCTCCCTGGAGCCACCTTTTCAGCAGGCTGAATAGCCCCAGCTCTCTCAGTCATTCCTCGTATGAGAGATGCTCCATTCCCCTGATAATTTTAGTGGCCCTCCCCTAGGTGCACTCCAGTGTGTCTACATCCTTCTTGTGCTGGGGGCTCCAGAACTGGACACAATACTCCAGGTGAGGTCTCACTAGGGCAGAGTAGAAGAGCAGAATCACTTTTCTTGTGAGAATCAGCTAAATGTTCCTAGGCAACTCTTCACCACAGCCAGTGTCCCAGGTGTGTCACACAAACCTGGGTGCACCCCCAGAGCAGGTGCTGCCTCATGCTAGTTGCACAGATCCTGGAGACTACACATGCCAGAAGCATGAAGTCTTCTCCACCATCACCCCTCCATTATGGACCCAGGACACACCTCCTCACAAAGAGTGGGACATCCCTCCCCAGTGGAGAGTTTAATGGAAAGGGAGAACATCCCAAATGCAGAGTATCTGACTGATGCAGAGTCCCACTGGGTCCTTTGCACACGCACCCTGCAGAGAAGCTGCTGTTAGTTCCATCTTCCACACCTGGAAGGAGGGAACAGATGCTGGATGAACAGAAAGCGTGTGTCAGAGCAGAGTGAGGCTGGGCCTGAGGCCACCAGCTGCATCCTTCTGACTACTCCTGTCACTGCGTCAACTACAGAGCCAACATCAGCACTAGGGGATAGGGAACTGGGGACAACTGTGTGTGCATCAGGACTGTTTGAATGGTAGCCAATGCAAATGAAGAGCTACAGGAAAGCAAAGAGCTGCTCCAAGGCTCTTAAGTCTTGCCAGGGGTCTCCAGTCTCACTGGCTTTGGTATAAAACTGCCTTGGCCTCCTAGGGTCCTGAGAACCTGCTGTGCTGCAGGGGTTTGGTGGAACCACTGAGCCCCACCAATAAAAATCCCTCCTCAAGGGATGCCAGGGTTAAGAACCCAGCTGTGGTTGAGCTCAGAGAGCACCAGCCCTGCAGACCCAGCCCCAGGACTTGAGCCACTGCATGAGTGTCACAAAGGTCCTGATTCAGAGCCTGGAGCCAGCAAAGGAGAGCAGCAAGTAGGGAAAGAGATGAAGAACACAGGATCATAAATCACCGCTCAGAAACAAAAAAACAAGGAAAGGCATAGCCAAGGCTAGAACTGAGTCATCGTCCCACCACTGCCAGGGTTTCACATCCCCTCCTCTGCTTCTTAATCATCTGTTATTTGAGGGCGAGTTCTGTTTTATTAGAAAAAAAAAATAATGAAAGCCTTTTATCTGGGTGGTTTGCTGTGAGGTGTGTCAGGGACGGGGAGGAATCCAAGTTAATTATTATCTGTCAATAGGGCAGCTAGAAAATGGATGCATTGAGAAGGTCACAATGCTGGCAATGAGGGATGGGTTTGCAACACAAGGTAAGGGGCAGCCTGCCAGCAGGATCAGCTCTGGGCTGTGCTGGGAGCCAGGACAGAAGGTGGTGGTGGAAGAGGCACTTCCCAGTGACCAAGGCAGTGCTCCTTATCATCAAGGAGCGAATCAACGCTGGCAGGAGGTCCAAGACTCCTGCACCAAGGACCAACAGAGAGAACACAGAGTGGTGCTCTGTGAGTGGAGCAAGCACACCCCCACAGAGCCCATCGACTCCCACAGCAAGGGGCAGTGCAACATGGCTCACCCTCACTTCGCTTCAAAGGGTTCTCACTCACCAGCCTCACAGGAAACATCACTGGTGCAGTTATCGGCAGCAGAGAAGGAGAGGTGCGGGCTGGCCAGGGAGTCGTGGGGATCACAGCATTCCTCAGGTGGCCTTTGGGCAAACACAAACCTTCCAGGCGCAAACCTCCTTCCTCCCCGGGTCCTGTTTACAGATCCGCTTGGCCCAGCCCGGGTGTTATTACTGCTAAGTGCACAGATAACGCCATTAATAAGTGCAGTGCTGATAGCAGAGGGGCAAACATCGCTCCAAACGTTTAGCTGCTTTCTCTCAGCCATTGAGCAAAGGCAGCTTCTACCAGGCAGAGCAGGGCAGTGATTTATGGGATCAATCTGGTTAGTTCAACTCATCCTTTCCCAGGAAGCCCTCTCCTACCTGCTTGCTTACTTAATGACTTGGTTAAACTTATGTCAACACATTCTAGGTAAACAGCTGCTTTTCTTAAACAGAAAAGCCAAATTAGGAGGATGAACAAGTCTCCCAGGGCTTTATGGCTCCTCTGGTTTCAATCTCAGCTCCAATGGCGGGAGAAGTGAGGTCAGGCTAGGAAGGATGTCTCCTCTTTGCAGCTCAGATACACAGTCCCACTGGTGAAATCATTAGGGCACAGCAGGTCCAACATTTTGTTTCAGGCCCATCACGGGGTGGAACTGGAGGTTTTTCCTTCAAACTTCTTTTCCCCAGGACATATCCAGATTCCTGGCCTCCATTTCCCAGTTCTGCACAGTTACCCCAACTTAGCACCATGGCACTGAAAACCAGTCAGGTTTGTTAAGGTCTTGCATGTAAATCATTGACTTTGTCCAATGAAGAGGCCATCAAAGAGCTCTTGGGAGCTCCCAGTTCCCTGCTAAGCTCTAGAATGGGGTCTGGAGAAGAGCCAGGCACCTCAAGAGAGCCCGATTGCACTCGGGGATTCCTAGAGCATCAAAGCAAGGAACAAAGCCATGGCTGTCCAAGAAGGCTGGAAATGCTGGCGTTTTGGGGATTCATGAAACTGCCCAGATCGAGACTGACCAGGCTGCACCACAGGGGTGCAAGGGTTTGGTCAGACATTAAACATGACTGGCTTGTTGTCAGACATTAAACACAACAGCTGCACCAGTGCACACTGGGTGCTCTCGCCCACAGCAAATGGGCGCCTTTCAGCCTTGTTTTCCATCCCGTTCGTCACATCCCCACGTACGATAACCTGTGCTCCCCAACCCACTCCTACCCCTAATCAGCTTATTGGGAAGTGGTTCATGGCTCTGAACTCCCAGCTCACGTGTTTGGGCCAGCTGCAAGAACGCCAAAGCTTGGGGTTCATCTCAGGACACACAAGTAAGTCCTCTTCTTCCATGGGGAGGTTCATTCTCTCCTGATGGAACCCCTAAGCTCGACAACCCAGCTAGTAATGCCAAATCCCCAGTGCCAGCCACAAAACCAGCAGCATCAGCTATCACAGAGTCCCAAAAGAGATACCAGTTAACCCCGCAACAGGAGAGGGAACAGGGACACACAGCTTGGACCTAAAGCATCCCTGATCCTGCACGGCTGAGCCTGTGGGGTTTGCATCTGAGGGTCCAGTTCTGAAGATGCATTAATAGGTCATAGTTATCAACCCCAAACAACACAACCCTTCTGCCAGATGTGCATCAAATTGGCATCATCCCTGCACCTACACTGGACTGGGAGTTTTGCCTTTTGGGTCTGTTTGGGTACCTGTGCCCTGGATAAAGGCACAAAGTAAAGGTACACGTGCAAAAAACCCAAAGACCTTAGACTCTACCTTAGACTCTAGAAAACAAGGGAGTGGGGAACTGGAGTGGATTTTAGCCAGTGTGGCTAAGCACTCCCAGCACAAGCCTATGCCAGGAGATTAGCTCTCTACTCACCTGAGCTATGGCACAAATTAGTCACCAGAGCTTGTGGTTTTACCAGTTGGCATGTACTGCGCCAAGGCCATTGACACGGGGCAACCCAGCAGGTGTATAAAGGAGCCGATCCCCATTGGCTGCCCTTGGCAGAGCTGAGAGCTCCCCACCGAGTAATTAATGTAATGACAATAACAGACCCAGAGTAAACAAGGCAGGGTAAAAAAAAAATCAATGGGCTGGGAGCAGAGGCTGCATTCAGTGGGGAGCACTCCTGGCTGCTCCTACCTGCACCTCAGTCCATCGGAAAGACTTCCATGCATCTCAGCAGCTTCCCAGCAAGGGGTTCTACCATCAGCTGTCACTGAGGTTGTGCTGGCAGCTGCTCCCCATCAGCAGGCTGCAGTGAGGTAAGGACTGGGGGTTGGCTGCCCACAGCAGCACACAGCTACAGGGTTAATGGATTGGGTTCACAGCAGGAACTGCTGTGAGCAGCATTCTCTGGGCACCTGGGTACCTCCTGATGCTGCCCAGATGGGTTTCCATCTGATTTTATGGCCTCTCCCCTCCTTCCCTCCCCTCACCCTAAAGCCCTAGGTTTATGGCCCTAGGAGAGGGGAGGGTGGTTTGCTCCTGCGCTAGGAAGTTAAAAGAGTTTTGGAGCCCAAGGGGGAAGAGTTTAAGATCTATCTCCACTAACAGAAATGCACTGAATCCCCAGAGATCAAACACAGAAAAGCACTTCTGTGCACATGCAAAGGAAGAGGAGACCACTGCAATTTCAACCCCTTTCGAGACAACTTCTCCCTCAAAGCCCAGGACAACCATATATAATTCCTCCCAGCCTCAAACATATCTCAGAGGTCTGCTTTCACTCCAGCCACCTCCATCACAGCCAAAATCACAGCCAGATCTGAATCAAGAGAGACTAATCTTGCCTGGCTGCTGCATATGAGCATGGAGATTTCCTTCTCATGGGCAATATGGTCCTACTGAGATTTTCCCAGCTGCTGCATAGAAAAGTTCTGGTGGTTTCTCTAGACCAGTCCCTCAAACTCCTGAGTCAGTGCACTCACAGCTCTGCGCTTTTTTCCTCTGTGATGCAAGTAGAGAAAGAAAGAAACCCAGCCTCATCCTACGTGGCTCAGAGGTCAGACCTTTACCCAGAAGGTTAGATCTAAACTTAACAGATTCTCTTCTTACTCTCTCCAGCTCTGCCACGCCTTGTGTGACCACATGAGCCGTGTGGTGTAATTCCCACAGCCCAAAGACACAAGGAAGAGGTTGGACCCATCAACCTAGATCAAATTGCCCTGAACTTTAGAGCAGGTCTGAGCTTGCTCTGTATTTTCACTTAATCCTTTCGGCAACAAAGGAAAAGGTGGAAACCTGAATCCAGGGCTGTACAGGTACGAAAGGTGAGGGTGGGAACTGTTGAGGCGTCTCCAGCCCAAACAGCTCCGAGTACTGGTGGGACAGGGCAGAGACATTAAATACTCGTTTTAATGTAGGTGCCCTGCACAGCTTGGGCGGAAGGGCCTTCTCCCAGCACCCTGCAACAACTCTGTCCACAAGGTCATTTTTATCACCTAACCTGGGTGAAGGAAATGCACTATTTCCTTCTCATCCTGCTCCTGGAGAGGGAAGGAGAAGCTGCAAAGCAAAGCAGAGTGGTCACCACCCAAGCGGTTTTTACAGCAGTGCACACAGCCTCTCACCTCAGCATGTCTGCCCCCACCTTTCTTACCTTAAACTTCCCCTTTGTTCAACAAAGCAGGTGACCCCCTGGGCAGATGAACCATGTTGGGCAACAAAGCCTCAAGGCAAAAGTCCTGTCATCACTGCAAGAGCAGGTCAGGGGCAGCCCGACCAGACACCACCACAATCCACTATGAGAAGTTCTGGCTGTACCGTCACTGCTCCTCAGTGCAGCAGAGGGACAGGCAAGCTCAGAAAGCTGGGCAGCTCTTCTCAGGGCTGCTGGCCATGAATGTGGTGTTTCTGGGCAGTGCCTTCATCAGCAGCATGATTTTCAACCACGTGGCCATCACACTGGCGGAGGTCTGGATCCTGCTCTCCATCCTCAAGGTTTTGTGCCTATGCTGGATTATTTACTATCTGCTGGGCACCAGTCGGCAGCCGCATGCTGTGGTGCACCGGGATTCCCATGCTGGGTCAATCTGGATTAGGGGTAAGTTCTCCTCTTTTTTTAATCACCCCAAGCCTTTCCGACTCTTCCCAGTGCTTGGAAGATGAAGACATTCTTCCCCTACTACTAAAAGAGCTGAAAGCCACAGGAGATATAGTTAGGGCATTGGGAATATCCAGTGTCCCGTCAGCCTGTGGTGTGAGGCTGGGGAAAGCCAGACGCATAGTGGGTGCCCCAGAAAAGAACCAGAGCAGCCAGGAAAGTCTCAAACTTGGCTTCCCTTCATCCTCTTGTCCAGTTTTGTTCTGTGGTCCCTTCCCAAAGCACAAACCAGGCATCTCCCATCTCAGCCCAGCAACTGAGGATGGTGGGAGAGAGCTGGAGAAGTTTTAGGCACAACCACTTTGCACAGTGAGAGAAGAACCACTGGTGTCAGCAGCCCTGTGCCACCCTTGTCCTTGTTTAACATCACAGCAGTCCTGTTTCCAGGGGAAGATTCCTGGCCAGTGAGTCACATCCCAGTGGCACCTAGGCTTTCCTGGGAGATTTCCCACCAGTAGTTGCCCCACTTTGTGTAATGGCACTGCTCCAGGCAGCCCTGCCTCTGGTCTCTACCAGTTTCTAATGACAGCATGGTCTTGCTAATTAAGGACAGAGAACTAAAGGGAAGAGTTCTGCAGAGTACTTGAACGCTTAAAGCTGCAGAGAGGTGGCAAAAGGGAGAATCAATTAAAGAGTCCTAACTTCTGCTGCCCAGAGAAACCACAGAAATCATCATGTGCCATTAGCTCAACTCTGTCCCTCCCAACTGCACAGAAAAGGTTAAAACCCTGTTCCTACCTTGTACATGATTTCTCAGCACCTTAAACCAGCCAAAGCACAGAACCAGGTTCAGGAATCAGGCTCCCCTTTGCCTCATTCTTTCCAACTCATGACAATGGGAAGGTCTCCAGCATCACGAAAATCCAAGAGGCATAAGGGCTTCAGTTCCCAGCGAGGCTCAGATGCTTCTCAGACACATCTTTGTTCACTTACTGGTGCTTTTGCCATTTGTCCAGGGTCAGTGCTGATCTTCAGCAGTTTCAGCATCCTCCTGAATGTGTTTCAGATCGGCTACAGCACAATTCTCATTCAGTGCAAATCCAAGGTGGAAATTGTGTTTCCCAGCATTGGAATCCTTTTCATTTGCACCCAGGTATTGCATGTGCCCCTTCTGGAAGTCTGCTTATGCTCCCTATCCCATTCCTGGGCACTCAAGGTATGGGGGAAAGTGAGAAGGCTTGGGGAAGCAGGGGCACACATGGCATTCTCCTGAGCACTAAAGGAGCACACACCATTTCAAATACCACCCACACTCCTTGTGTACCAGATTGAAACACAAAGTCATCAGATTTAGAAAGAAATCACTCCAGCCAATAACTGACATAGTGTAGGATCCAGAGGAGCAGGTCTTGAAGCATCAAAGTAGAGAGAGAGGAGAGGAAACTTTGAATTTTGCCAGCAATGTCTTTGCACTAGCCTGAGACTCAGCATCTCTCTTTACTGATGCATTCCCCCAACAGAATCCTTTGCACACAAAAACTTGTTGCTCTGATCCCAACCCTCTTCTGGCCAGAGGCAAAGCCCGATTTGAAAAGCAAACTAGTTCCTACCTCAGCAGCAAATACCCAGTTATGCACAAGACAGAGAAACACAGGTCTCCAAGATGCAATAGGTGCTGGCACACACACACTAGAGTCACCTCAGGGTGCCAGCACATACCTCAATGCCAAGACACAGGTCCCTGCCCCACCTGCACACAGGCGACTTCGCTCCCACTCAGACACGTGCTTTCTTGCCTGCTTTCTTGTCCCTCTTCACTGTGGGTGCGGCAGGCTGCCAGCTTCTCCCTACTCATGTCGTTATTATCGATTTGCAGGCTTTTTTCCTGTGGCATCACTGTAAGGACTGCATTCAAGTCCAGCACAACTTTACCAGGTACAAAGAAAGGGGAAAACAACTGCTGAACTCTTCCTTTCTAGCTGCTTATGGCCATCATTATTTCTGCTGGAACTATCTTCATCTGCTCTTACACAGACTCACTACGCCCATTGTGTCACACAAGAACCAATCCATGACTCGGTCAAGCCCTGCTCCCTCCACAGCAACTCCCTTTGCCTTTCATGGGTACTCTGGGTTTGTGCAGAGCTTGTTTCTTCCTCCCAACCCCAAACACCATATGGCCGCATGGTTGCTTTGTTGACAGGAGAATGATTTTGGGTGGCCTTCCCATTCCTATCCCTGAGAGATGTCCCAGCCTTCTGCTCCTGAACTGCACACAGACCTATCCCAGTTTCACCAGTAAGGCTGGCACTGCCAGCCCTTCTCCATTGCAGACAGCCAAATGGGAATGTGTGTGCAAAGTCACAGCACCGGCACAAGTGCCATGCGTTTGCACACACAGTTAGAAGCAAAGGGCAGCACTACATGGCACATGGGCACACAGATCATAAACGATCTCCACAGGCCACACAGTGTAGAAGGGCCTTTCTCTTCCCCCAGGTGTGGGCTCATGCTGACCATAGCCACCAACCTCCTCCTCTGGCTCTTGGCCGTGACCAATGACACCCTCCACATGGAGATCGAGTCTCAGCTGCGTGAGGTGGAGCAGCGATTTGCAGGCAAGGCTCCCTTTTCACATCCCTGTTTGTGTGAGGCTGAGAGATGACTTCTAGAGAGACAACAGTTCCTGACCTCCAGTTCAGATGTCACAACCAGTGTTCCCAAATACTACAGCTTCCCCACTACTGGAGGTTGACTTGAGGAGATGGGCTGCAGAAGGAGAACATCTGCACCTGGAAGTGCGGAAATCTGCTATGAAACCCTCAAATTGAGGGCTTAGGAAAGGAAAAGCTCACCACAAACTGGCATTTTTGTTTAAACTACAAGCAAAAGACTGTCAGGCAAGAAGAACCTGACAGAATTACTGTGGGGTTTTTTTTCTAAGATAAAAAGAGGAAACTAATATTCCAAGGGAAGAGCTAGAGGAGGTTTTCATGTGATGGAAGGGGTGTCTCTCTCACTCACCATGTGCAGAAGGAACACTATGTATTTGGGGAAAGACATTTGCCAAACACTGTCACTCTGAATCTTCACAGCTGTTTCCCAGACGCAGAGAAACAGATGTTGTGCCTGCACATCAGAAACTCCCAAAGATAGCCATTAAATCCAGGCCATCGCCCTCCTAATTGTTGCCTTCTTCTTCTCATGCTCCAGGCAATGAGACTACCTCGTGCACATGCCCAAACACAACCATCTGCAAAATCTTCCAGAAGGGCTACATCCTGCTCTACCCCTTCAACACCGAGTACTGCCTCATCTGCTGCTCCGTGATGTATGTCATGTGGAAGAATGTGGGGAGACGCATCAGCCACCACAATGCCCCTCACGCCAAGCCCAAGTTCAAGTTCCAGGGTGTAGTCTTTGGGCCACTGCTGGGTGCCATTGCTGTAGTCATTGGGATCTGTGTCTTCATGATGTACCAGATCCAGGCCACCGGCTCAGTCCCCAACCGCCAGGTCTTCATCATGTATTATTCCTACTACATTGTGCTCCTGCCCCTGATGAGTGTGAGTGCAGTGATTGGGACAATAATCCATGCCTTGGAAAAAAGGGAGCTGGACACACTGAAGAACCCAACCCGCAGCCTGGATGTGATCCTGTTGATGGGAGCAGCCCTGGGCCAAATTGGCATGGCCTACTTCTCCATTGTTGCCCTTGTGGCCACTGACCCCAGAGATCTGTTGAACAGTCTCATCCTGTCCTATTCTGTTCTCCTCATCTTTCAGAACATCACGCAAAACGTCTTCATCATTGATGGGCTTCACCGGCAGCACTTTGTAACAACAACTGAGTTCAGAAGCACAAGACACACCAGGCAGCATGCAGGGTCCACAGAGCTACCTAATGATGAAGACACCATGAGAAGCAGCAAACAGGAGCACATACAGACATCTCCTGACAAGCAGGAAGAAATGAAAGAGGAGCAGAATCATGAAGCCTACGACCAGAGACGACTGAGCGTGTTGGAGCTGGGACAAGGGATCCGGAGAGTTTCCCTGTCCTATATCCATAGCTACTCTAACCTGAGTTGGAAGAGAAGAGCATTAAGGGAGATCTCATTCTTCTTGGTTTTGTGCAATATCATAGTAAGTATTGCTCCCTCCCACATCACAGCTTGGCCATGAACATCTGTGATACAGATGTGCTATTCTTGTGTTCCTCTTGGGTCACTCTTTATAAGAAACTATTTCCCATCAAGTTTCAACCTGTTGGGGAGGGAAGTCAAGGCTGATTCTGCTGCTTATACCCCACTGTCATTTTTATAAGATCTCTCTTTTAACCTAGAGAGGTCAAATCTTAGAGGTCAAACTTCTAGCTCTGCGTAAGTTATCAAACTCAGTAGGGGTGTTTCATGAGATAGGTGGAGAAACACGAGACACTGATGTTTACAAAGACTCACAGCTAATCTCCAGGATGGAAACTCACCCAATAGAGTACACTATGCTCTGGGATCTTGAATCGACATGGATTCATTGGACCCTTAATCCTGCCAGGAAATACAGTAAAATTCTGTAGAAAGATGAAGCTGTCTGGGGCAGAATGCAGCTATTGTTAGGATTCCAGGAATTCAATAGGATTTGACTTACTGCAAGGAATCAGCAGCATAACTAGGGGATTTTTCTTCTCATCTCTGCCAAGGAGCCTCCTCTAATACTCTTGAAATACTCTTTCAACCACCTGAGCCAGCGCTGAGTAGAGTACAGGTAGGGAACAGTTTGTCATCCTCTGACCTATGCTCTTTTCTCCTCACACCTTCAGCTGTGGGTCATGCCCACATTTGGAGCTCACCCCGTCTTCGAGAATGGACTGGAAAAGTCATTTTATGGCTACTCCACCTGGTTTGTGATCGTGAACTTTGGCCTCCCGCTGGGTGTGTTCTACCGCATGCACTCTGTGGGGGGACTCCTCGAGGTCTATGTCACAGCCTGAACTCGGCTGACTCCTCATGCCAGCGGCCAGAGTGAAATAGCGATGCTGAACAAAGATGCAGGAAGCAGTGGATATGCACATGGAAGCTTCAAGCTTTTTCCCTCCAGCTTCTGTTGGTACAACACCGCTGAGAGCTTCAGAAGAAAAGGAGTTAGTTTCTATTATCATTTTTTCTCCACAGACTCAAGCCCTTACACAAATTGTCTTACTGCTCCACAGAAGCACAACTGCTGCTGCTTTTCAGTAGTCTGCTAGTGGATGCTGTATGGTAGCAGGTAGGACTTCACCAGCTCCTATTGAAATTTTCCAGACAAAAGAACGCAAGAGCAGCCTTCCACAAAAGTAATAAAGATTGATCTATGCTCCACAGAACCTCAAAAATCCACAGTCCAGAACCATCACTGCTCATCAACCCACCTTCCTGTGACACAGAAAAGACCCACTGGTACTAGCCACACTAGAAGCACACAGCCAGTGTCATTCAGAAACAAATCAAACACACACTTTTTCACTGTTATTTTAAAAAATATGATGGTTACTGCTTTAATGGTCAGAACAGGGACTGCTTCTGTTTGCTCCTAGTGCTGACATTTGGCATCTCAACTTGTGTTAGTCTCATAGGACCCAGCCCTACTAAGCACCAGCTCTTGGTACTGAAGAGCAGAAGGAGCCTTCAGAGCTGCACTGGTTCAGTGAATCGTTTCCGAGTATCAGAAAGAGTGGCTCCAACACTCCCCTGCCACGCTGAGAACAAACACTATTTGTTCCTTCAGGCAAGCAGAGTCTCAAGTGAGAAGCAGGAGAGAAGTCCTAAGGCTGATCTTTACTTGATGCTACTTGTGCGTGATACCACCAGTGCACATTAGCAAAGGTCTCCCCTACACATAGAGCCAGAGCTACTGCCAAACTGAGCATGAATCTCTCCCTGCCTCAACACTTCGGTCCTCACTGCTGTGCTGCACATCCACAAACATTTCGAAAGGTGCACTGTGCATAAGGGATGGCTGCACAGCATGGTGCCTGATCAAAGACTCCTCAGCCCTTGTTCCACAGGAGATGCTTGCTTTGCAAGAGCAAGGGGCTTGTGACTGTGGGTCCCAAACAGAGCCTGATGAATGGAAATAAAGAGAGATTGAGTTTTTGTGTGCATCTGGTGAAGTCTCTGGGTCTGCTCTGCACTCACTGAAGACAGATTCAAGTCAGCTGACAGTGACTTACACCACTCTTGCATTCAGAGGTTACACGAGATTTAAGGGCAGGCTGTGTTGTACAATCAATCAAAACCTTCCCTGAGTCTTAGCCAAGACATAGTACAAGAGGCATCTATGTTATTGCTTCTGTTCCTCTAGAAATCAATCACAGAAGCAGTGTGGGTTTAAGACTGGAGCCTATTTATTGGCTGGGTTTAATTTGCAATCCCACAGACTAGCAAACTCTCCCAAGGCAGTAACAGTGATGACACCTAGAAACTCCTGACCCCACACATCCCACTCCCCTTCGGATTCAGCATTCAGGCAATGACAGCACCTTTCTGTGAAAGTAAAAGTGAGCATAATTGCATGAGCATGAACTTTGCCCAACAGTGTTTTTGCTTAGGCCTGTGTCAACAGAAATATGTCATGAGGAATAACAGCTGGATAAATTAGGCCTCAATAAAGTTAATTATTATTCTCCTGTCACAGATTTTACCAAGGGAACTACAGGAGATACGTGCCAAAGTCTGTCCCTTTCAAATGAGGAACATGACCTCAAACTTTCATAGTTACTGACAGCTCACAGAGCAGCAAGGACACAGTCCATGAGCTAGATTTTATCTGCAGTATGATGCATTAAACACTGCTGAAGTTACCTGGCCTTCCCCAAGCAGGTGACTTTGGAGGTCTCTCATGGAGCTATAAATAACGTCCATAAATACATCAGCTCCAACTCTTACCCACAGTCACTACAAGTCAGATAAGTCAAGGTCCTCTACGTCCTTTCCTAACAATATCCAATTCTAACACTGCAGGTGAAAATAAGAAATCCCACAACAAGCAGCATTAGAAGTGTTCTTCAGGCCAAAAAGAAACACAAGGTCCAAGGTTTCAGCCATGTCACTAAGGGGGGGTTCTATCTCTGGAGATGGTAGAACCACGAACACACAGTTCCCATGCACTTAGAACTGCCTTCTGCTCCTTCAGAAGACTGACAGCAGGGCTGGGCACAGCAATCCAAAAGCCTAGTGAGCAGTGAGCTAGCTGTGCCTTCTGAATCTGACAAAGCCACACGTCAGCAGGCCACCTGCTCCTTTGTTCTCTGCCATGTACTCCACCATCTTCTGTCAACCACCATCCCTGAAGAACTTTCAGAGCTCTCCCAGGGCCAGGGTGCCTGTTTTATGGGTCCTGGCAGTGCAAAGGTTATACTGCACAGTTCACAAAATCAGGGGACTTGATTCTGTTTGACCTGTTCCATTTTCTGTCCCTTTGAGGCAGTTACATTTGACAATGTTTCATACTGCAAACAGAAACAGCCAAAACCACACTGTTCAGGCTCATTTCAAGCATCCAATCTTCATTTCTGATTTTAAAAACATAAATAAACCTCCACCTGCTGCAAGGGAAGCCAGAACATGGTCTCCCAGTAGCACAAGTCAAGCATAAGACAAACAGGATTAGAATCCACTCTCAGGGAAAAAATAAGCAACCAACCGCATGTTTCAGATAATCTTTATCTTTCTCTCCGTAAGTAAGCAAAGAGTTTACAGTGCAAGTTGATTTTCACAGAACAAGGATCAGACTCCAAAACACCAAGAAACAAACAAAAAGGTTTCCAGAGAAACTCACAAAGAAACAAAGCAGAAAAGAGAGGACGGAAGAGATCATGAGAACCAGCAGATGCATGGGAGGGAAGAGGCAAGCATGCGGGACACAGGATGCCCCATTCCAGCTGTGAGGTGAGAGTGTCACACAATCAGAAGCTGGTCCCACCAAGCCACATTTGGATATGTGAGAGAGATTCCAAGTAAAACAGAGATCTCAACCTGCCCGCATCGGAGCAGAGATGAGGTCAGGATGGGAGTTGTGCTAGATGGCAAAGTGGGTTAGAGATGGTAGGGGAAATAACCTGTTTCACGTATTTCTTATCCTTCGGCAAACCATTCAGGTTTTATGTCAGCTTTCTACTGGCCTGGACTCCTGTCCACTTTCAGTGTCCAAAGGAGGAAACCTCCTGACCGCAAGCCAGCAGCAGCCAGCAGTACTTTAAAGCAGCAATCTAGGAGATGGTCCTGTTGCCACCACTCCAGCTTCAAAACTCAGGCAAAGGTTACAAGACACAGAACTGTGGGCCATACCTGTCTCCTCAATGCACAAGACCAGTTTTCAGTAACTGATCTCACTGGTTCTAAGCTGTGGCAAACAGCTGATGGCCAGTGATCCGCCCAGAAGCCTGAATACTAGAGCACCAAAGACTATGCTTTGGCAGAGAAGGAAGGGTTTCACGACAGGACCTCTCACATTCTATCATCTAAAGACCACACGGATCTAAGACAGCAGCCCCTCCTAGCAAAAGATCAAATAGGACTCAAACCCTAGGGTGTCTCCACCTCATGCTGTGGAACCAAGCCAGCAGCAGCAAGTCCCTCAGCAGTTCTAATTCTGGCTTTCCAGACTTCACGTGCTCGGGACTTAATACATCCAAGATCTGATAACTTGGTCACAAGCAAAATGCCCTGAAGAACTGAACTTTGCCTCAGCACTCTCCACTCCCTACAGACATGGAGATGCTTTTCCTCCTACAACTTCCAAATTCCTCCTACAACTTCCCTGAGTGCCAACCTCAATCCCTGTCTTAGACAGTAGTGTGCAAAAGACCCTTCTGCTCTCTGCACTGCATCAGCTTGCCAGGCACAGATGGTAGGATATGGTCCCTTTCAAACCCAAGTGACATTGTCCTTTCAGTCAGTGGGAGAAGACTAAGTATTTAACAGTCACAGCTCTCCTTGTTCTCACTGAGCCAGTCCCTCCCTCACTGGGTGCTCACACAGATTAAGTGGCACTTTCCACAGTGACACACACTCCATCACAACAGCCCATCATGAAGGATAGGCTGCTGGGCCTTGAAGCCAAGGGAAACTTCTCATGTAACACCAAAGCACCAACTACTAAAAAACTTCTTAAGCCTTCCAGGAAAGTAGTAGAGATAATCAGAACTGAGACACAAAGTCTTCCTTCAGCAACTTCTCCTTTCATTTGGATGGGAAGGACCTCTCTATCAATATACAACAGAGGCACTGGGGAGACAGACGTCTGCAGCCAGAAGGGATGCCCCAGGAACTTTATGGAGCCATGTGAAAGGAACTGCGGTTTCTAAACTCCATTTCCTGCAGGAATAGCAGCTTCTCCCTCACACCCAATTTTCATCTAGTCTTTCCAATTAAATGCTTCCTCTGACCAGGGCAAAGACAGGGTCAGTTTGGTTTCCAAACCACATCCACAAGCAAAAGAGTAACAGAAGAGCTAAGAATGGTCTGATTTCTAGTGCAACCACAACAGTGGACAATCCCTTAGACATCTTTCACTCAAGGTTCATGGTGAAGGGTGAGGGAAGAGAAGTGAGCTGGGGGGAAGGATGTCCAAGCAGGTCCCAATTAAAGCTTTAAATGACAGGGAGGTAAATGAAGTGATTGTCCTTTTGGTCTCTCAGCTGGATGTGAAATGCAGGAAGAGCTGTGATGAAGCAGCACACAGCAGTCCTTAGATCCAGTGTATTTCTCTTAGTAGAGGTAAGTGCTCTCTTAGACCCGTTGAATTTCAAACAGCTTCACATCTGTATCATACCAAATAGGGGGATCCACATTCCTGAGAGAGAAAGACAAGAGCCACTTTACTCTGTGGCAGGGCACATGGAATTCAAATCACAGCCAAGACTACAGGTGCTGGCTACACACACTGCCTCCAGCTTTGCAAAAGAAGAAACCACTGGTTGAGAGACAATGCACCTTAGAGGGATGACAGTATCCACAACACCCCACAAATCCAGAACTATGCAAGAAAGCTCTGCAACATCCCCTCTTTGCTGTTCCCTGCTGCTGCCAGTTTCCAAACAAGAAGTATTCCCAGCTTTGGAGCAGCTGATTCCAAGGGAACAACATTTTTCATCCTTCTAACCTATAAATATAAGCAATGCAAAGCTGGTCAAGTGCATGCAAGTCTCCCTACAGCCCCCTAGAAGTTTGGAAAAGACCAAGATAGAGCGTCTCCAACTGGTTTACCTCAAATAAATAACTCCCCACATGTAGGTCCGGAACCACATGGCAGTGCCCGAGTTAGCCTGGTACTTGCGAATGAGGATGGGGTGAGGTACAGGCAGCAGCCCCACCAGTGTGCCATGCTGCAAGAACTTGAGGATCTCTGATTCATCAGTGAGACCCCTGCAAAGAGACAGACCAGGACCACCCTTAGCATGTCTGCTAAGGATGTCCAACACTGCTGCACACAAAGTATCAGTCTAAACAAACACTAGCAGCACCAAGAAGGCAGGGACAACCTTTTTCACTTGTGCTCTGTGATAGGACATAGGCAATGGATTTAAGCTCGAGCACAGGACATTCCACCTCAACATGAGGAAGAACTGCTTTACTGTGAGGGTTACAGAGCACCGGAACAGGCTCTCCAAAGAGGTTGTGTAGTCTCCTTCTCTGGAGACTTTCAAGCCCTGTCTGGATGCATTTGAGTGATCTGCTCTAGTTTTGTCCTGCTCTGGCAGCGGGGGGTTGGACTTGATGATCTTCACAAGTCCCTCCCAGCCCCTGACATTCCAAGATTCTATGACCACAACCACCAAGAAAACACTGTAAAATAGTTGAGAAGGGATCAGACAAGAAGCCTGGCAAGCAGAAAACACCCCCTCTGCTGAGACAGAGATGCTTTTAGCTATACTTCACAAAGTTTCCCCTGAGGCACTCCAAACACTGCCAACCTCACAGAGCCCTTTACACTGGGAAGAGCACTTTCTTTCCAAAAATACACATACTTGTCAATGCAGATCTTCTCCACCTGAGGGACCAGCACCTGTAAGAGTCGCATGATTGTCTGCAAGGGAAGCTTTGACTTCCAAGACATCACCTGTAGGTAGGAAAGCCCACAGTGAAACAAGTGGACTGGAGAAGTTTTTCTACAGTTATCTTTATCTCTACAACAAATAAGGTTTACAAAAACCACAGAAAGTGCTGGATTAACTGAATGCACAACACCACAATAAATGCTGGAGCACAAGAATTATGAGCCCCTCAATGAAACTAGTAGGACACTGGTTTAAAACAGGTAAAACAAAGGACTTCTTCAGAGATAGTAGTAAACTTCTGGAGCTTTGACCACAAGTGAGAGACATTCTCATGAGGAAATGCTCCTCTGAGGGAGTCTCTTCTGGCAGGGGAAGGGGGTGGGCAGGCAGCATTCTGCTACAACTCTTTTCCTCATTTATTTACTCTGTCCAGAGATATTTACCCAGTCAGGAGTTGGGGTCCAGTGTCCAGTGGAAGATGCACTGGAGAGACGCCTTCGATCTCGTCGGGGATGTGATGCCTCCTACCAATAAATATTAGTTTAAAAAATAAAATGTCAAAACAAACAAAAAGCAAAAATAATATTTAAGAGCGAGAAATACAACCCACTTTCTGCTGAAATTTCCCCCAGCTTTTCTAGAGCACTGCTGGGAAAAACAGCTCAGCCCATCCCTATGAAAGATCAAACCCACTGAAATCATTTGATTTCACTCAGTGAGTGGCAATATTTGATGGGACTAAGTTGTAGGACCCTACGGCAAAGTCATAACTCCAGTCACCGCTGCTGACACTCTGCTGGAACAGTCCACAGTGGGAGAGTTAAAACAGGACTGACAAAAGACTGTTCAGGCAAGGTTCGCTGCTTTAGCACAGACACTAAACAGCTGAAGACCACAGCTTTTCTGTCTACTCCGGGATTTCTGGTGCCCATTTTGGAATGTCCTATAGAGTGTTTTTCCAAGAGTGGGATCTCAGCAACTCCTACTTAACAGCCCCTACCCTGAAGGAACGACACCTCATACCCCCAAACCTGATCATCATCACTGGCCACTTTTTGGAAAGCTCTGATGGAAAGTCCAAGACCCAGTTCTCTCTCATTATTCTTACCATCACACTGTTTCCAGAAGACATCACTAACCCCCTGTCTTTCCATGTATGTAGTGAGAAGAAAATATCCCCTTAAGTCACTACCAATCTCCGGATGAGGTAAGAACAGAAAGGATCTATGCTCCCTGACCATTCATTACTACAGCCTAGAGCTGACTTCTCTACAAAACAAATGGGGACGGCACTTCCTTCCAACAGCCAACCTGTACCTCCACATGCATCAAACCATTCACAAGTCACCTCCACAACCAGAACCAGCAGGTTCAGGGCAGAGCTGTGCTGCAGCCCACTGGAAGCTGGCAGTGCTGTACCAGCTCTTTTCTGACTGGGGAATAGCTCAAGCCAGTGGCTGAACACAGACGTAATGACCCATGATCAGGTTTCATGGGCTGCTGAAAGAAGAAAACCTTTCTTGGCAAGTCTTTTGGCCAACATCTGACTTAATGACAACATAATTAATTGTGTGCACAAGACTTCTTGCTGATCATGGGCCTTTCATATGGTACTGAGGAAAGCTAAGTAAAAATGGTCCTAGGATATTCAAAAGTTTTGTTCACTTCAGTTTATTCAAAGCCTGACCAGCATGATTATTTTGCAGTGTTTGCAGCTACAATCTTATGGCTCAGCCTCAGTGCTGTGTCCTCATCAAGCTTCTAAAATTAAAAGTAATTAAAACATAAAAACCCTGATTTCCTTCAGATGACGCCACTCTCTTCCTCTTTCCTCCTCGCTCTTGCACAGCCCTCGCCTCATCACAGCTGCCATCAAAAACACTGGCAGCCAGCTGACACATTCAAGAGAGGGAAGATGGAACAACACTGAAATATGAGGGCTGTTCAATGTTTTCTGAGACACTTCTGAAATGGTTATGACTGATTAGGGGAGAACATGACAGCAGATAAAGGAAGGAAATTAAATCAGTATTCTAAAATCCAACCAGTATCTCATCTTAACCCAGTAGTTTAGAACCAGGTTGGAGCACAGAAACAAGACAATGTCCAGAGAGTCTGAAACACTCCAGTCCTCCCTCCTCTAGTATCCCAGGTCTTGCATCACTAGGACAAATGTGAAACACCCAAGATGAGGCAACAGTACTTCTGAACCACGGTGTCTTTCAGCACAGTGCACATGTACATACTGCCTCTAATATGATCCCTTTTCCAGTAGGCCAACCAGACATCTCCTTCCAAGTCCCCCATTTTAGTCCATTTCACACCCCACTCCTTCTCTCTACACCTGTGTGTGGCCTTACCCCACTCCAGGGCTCCCCATCACTCACAGTCGAGGGTGGGTGGTTACCCTCTGCAAGAGGTTGTGAAGACTCAGGCTCCAGTGAACGCATGGTCCCATCCTCGGATACTTGTGACTTCTCTGTGAGCTTGTCAATTCCTGCATTCCAAAGAGAAAAAGCTCAATTACAAGAGAATGAAATACACTTAAAAACAGAGGGTTCTTCTCTGCCCTACCATGCCGACACTCTATGCACCTGCCTGACCTCTGAAACACTCTCAACAGGAGAAGCAAGATCTGGCCTTGATTTCATCACCCCAAAGGGCCTTGTTTGTCTCTAGGAAAATGCTCCATGATGTAAGAGGAGCACAGATTTACATAGATTTAGTTAAACTGAGGGAAAAGGTCAAGATTACTGGCCACATGGACTCCAAGCCTGAGAGAAGAGAAACTTAAGGCCATTTACTTCACTTGTTTGTGATCAGCTTGGGCAAACTGATCTGAAACTCAGACTGAAAGGCAGTAAGTCACTCACAGATGTAAACTCTTAATCTCTCCCACACCCAGTTAAAGGGTGAGTCCACACCATATCTCACTGAGAAAACAAACTTCTCTCCTGTTACAAAAGTAAACCAGAACTGACCTGGTGTAGCCACCAAACTTGTCTTCAGCGTCCCTGGTTCAGCAGGGGCAGCAGGACGTGACCCTTCCATGGAGACTCCATCCTGGGAGTTGGTGCGAGAGATGGGTTCTGGAGTTTTCTTCTTGCGTTGCAGACCTTTCTGGATGGACTGGGAGTCCGTGGGTAAGTTGGCCAGCTGGTGAAACACATTCCGCTTGCGGATAACAGCATAGACCAAATTTGAATTCCCTGAGAATGACAGCAACAAAATGGGCAGAGAAATAAGACTCAAAGAGCTCTGCCAATACAGCACAGAGTAGCCACAGTCTTGGAGAACCAGACTCCCCCCCACCCCTGAGAAAGTTAATGGCACAAGGAAGAAAGAGCAGAACTCAATATTCTCTTATCCTTCACAAAGCAGTACAGGAATTCAGTGAAATCCTTCCTAGACTGGAAGGATGACAAGAAGTGGCTTAGAAAGGGATGTTCAAACAACTGAGAAGGAAAAGGACCATTTAAACCACATATTAGCGCCTTTTGGAAGAAAAGATTGTTAGCTGAGATTCACCATTTTCCCATCTTGAAAAGCTTTCACAAACCAAAGCAGGGACATTCCTCTGGAGAGAAATAGGCTTGAAATAGCAAAGCCAAGAGGCCAGAATTCTTACAGTCTGCAAGATGGCAGAAAACAGAATGAAGACATTCCCTAAAATAAAACACAAATCCAGCTGCAAAGGCTGTTTTAGGATCTGGCAATCGCCACTTGGCAAGATATCCATTGAGGAAGCAGAATGGCCATTCCTGTTTCACAGTTTTAAAGTAAAACATTAAATTTGAAGTGGGTTGAGGGACCTCTAGTATTTCCTTCAGGTAAAGACTGTCATGTTATTAAAAGGTAAAAGTATAACGAATTTTTTGGAAAGGCAGGAAGTGCCAGAACTTTGGATGGAACTGTTTGGCCTTCTCCTCTGGCAGGTCACTGGAGCTGAAGGGAGAGGCATTTTTGAGATGGAATTTATTCTGTTCCCTCACCTACACCACTGAGCAACAGGAGCAGTTTCACAGCAGCATCCAGCCAGTGTGAGACACTCACTTTCCCTTCTTTCTCTTTGCTAGTCTCATCTTCAGGACCACAGAAGGCTGAAGTTATGATGGTAGTTAGCTGTCATTTTATTTTGTTCTAACCAAATCTGTGGGTCGGGATACAACGCTGGTCACTTACCAACCAAACTTCTCAGTCCTAGGCAAGTCTCCATGTAGCTGGTTTCTACACACCTCCCTTTCTCTCATCTGTTTGGACTTCTATCTCATGTTGCACAAGCCCACCAAAACCAGCAGGCAGCCTCTTACCATCAAACTGGTACTGAATGATGTTGTTGAAAACTTCCAACAAGAAGAAAACAAGATGGTGGTTCTGGACAGCAGAGAACAGAAACCAGGTGGTGGAAAAAGCCTCCAGGAGATGTAGTAACTTGTTAGCAGCCACCATGGAGAGAGACTTCAGGTATGGAGACACTGTGGAAGGGAAACAAATGAAAAATTAAGAAAGAACCAAGGTGTATTTATTCACAAAAATGCAGCACCCAAAATGTTGCTCTTACCACCTTCCCACCCTGCGCTTCTGGGAGAGCCTCACGGAATAGCCAAACCCAGTAGGGCTCTACAGAAACATTTCCAAATATAAAACAAGTGAAAGGGACATATTGCTCAGTAAGAGCATATGTTTCTGCTTCTAGAGTCTTGTGTGGTTTTACACTAGTCACAGCATCTCTGGTGTGTCTCCCATAAAGCTTACACAACTGGATCTACCTGGATACTCACTAAGCCCATGGGAAGCCACTGCCTTTGTGCAGAGGTGGCACTCCCTGCTGGAAAGGGACAGCACTGGCAACCACCCTTGCAGGCCTTCCAGGAAATGCCAGTCTGCCACCCCAGAGGGGCTCCAGGAACTCTGCTGTCCTTCTCTCCGCCCCACCTGACTGAGCCCAGGCAACAACTCCAGAGGCAGATATGATCCACAGCTGCACCCCCGGCAGAGACTAGAAAGGACCAGTTCCCAACAGCAATCACCAACTCTCAGTATTGACATAGGCAGGATTACAAAGAGAGGGGATTGATAGCAACCAGAGCTGTCCCCTCTGTGGGATCAAACACAGAGCTTACCGTTCACAACGATGGTGAGCAAGCAGTCAAAGAGGGGCTGCAGCCGCTGATGCCCACTGGTTATGATCTTGTGAAAGACCTACAATGAGGAAGGAATTCTTGAGCTTGAGGATGAAAGCATTCTCTCAACCAAAACCAATGCCACCCCCACACTAATCGCCTCCCAATACCATTCCTTCCTAGGCAGGGCCCTGCACACTCCACAATTAGGCAGGTGGGGAAGGCTGCTCTCACTGCAGTCTCGTGCTCCAGGAGTACAAGGAATTCTTTGGGAATGTGATTAGGGCGAACAGAGACTAACTGTGAGCTCTTCCAAAACACATAGGCAGCCTGAGACAAATATCAACCACCAGGAAGTAAGAAATGTCTTCACCTCCAATGGATTTTCACTCCAAACTCTGGTGACAGCTGCTTGAAATGTGATGGAACTAAAAATTTCACACTTGATTATAGTGCCAACTTCTACCTCTTATGTTTATCCCACTTTGCTTAAAAGATTCAATTGCCTCACAGTAAGTTCAGACATTCCTAATCTTGGCCTTCCCACCTCTAGCTGGCATGCCTGTAGCATAATGAAAACAGAGATGATCTAAAATTGATGGAATGTAATAGCAAAACAGATAGTGTCAAGAGCAGTTTTGGTGGGTACCTTTCTTCCTACTCCTTCTAATGGGAATCTCCTTCTGGAGGTTTATCAGAGGCTGCTGAGAGATTCTTCTCTTACAAACAAGCACGAACATGACAGGAGAGTAACCTGAGGCTGGCACAGCAAAAGTCATAGCTCTCTGCAGGCAGTACTGTGCCCTCAGCACTATAGACCGAAAGATCAATGAAACTTTGCAGCAATCCAAAGCTGTAAGGTTGAGCTTGGTAACACTGGTTCCCGTTGTAACAGACATGCACTACACAATGCTGGCTACCTGGACAGAGCCAGCGATGCAGTCAGATCTCCTGCCTTCCCCACCTGCAATCACATATGGGAGAGACCCCACACCCATCCCAGTCATGCCAGTCCCAGAGCCCATTAGACACTGGTCCAGCACCATCTGGGATCCTGTTATTTTGGATAACCTCATGCACATGCACTGTGACAGACCCATCACCTCAGGTTAACAGTGTGCAAACATCCCACCAGTGCTTGAATACACCCCACACACTTTCTAGCTACTCAGTGGGCTCTCGGTCTAGGAAGAATGAATATATCAGAGGACAATTAAATGTGGAGATACAAAATAGGGGTTTGGAGGGACACAAAGAACTGCTGGAGTTATACTCACTATGATGAGCAGATCTGCATGTGTCCCTGTGAAGACTGGGATGTCCATAGGCACTCGTACAGAATACGGCTTGTTCAGTCGAACCCCAAAGTTCCTCTCCCCACTGAGAAGCAGGAGGATAAAAACCCCAATGTGCATCAAGCCCACTCGTGCTGCAGGAAAGAACAAACACAAAGAAACCCACATACTGCAGTGAGGCCAGTGGTCTCCTGAAGATAGAAGAGCAGTGAGAAGCGAAATACTATGGAACTGAAAGAACACCAGCACAAATCAGACCATCCTGGTCACACAGAGCTCCCTCCATTGCCAGTACCAGTGCCCTCTCCAGGAACACCTGTGGGGCCAGTACAATGTTAAGGCTTGGACAGATCATGCTTTTTTTCATTATGTTCTTGGTATAAACCCATCGCTGTAGTAGGAAAGATATGATTTGACTACTTCTTTGGAGTTATGCCCCATTTACACCCAAGGCTCACTTCTCCCTCTTCATGGGATCAGGGATAGAGTTTTTGACATAAGGACTCAAAACAAGTCACACTTGCTAAGAATCTCCCTTTCCTGTGTTGTGCTTTCAGTTCATTACAAACATTAACATCCAGCTAACTCAACTCTACTCCATGCCTGCAGAAGGCCAGGAACATGCACTTGAAGTGCTGCTGCATCTAAGCAGCAGGGAGCAAGCATCTTTAAAATACCCTAGCTCAACTGTCAAGCACAGACCACCCCAAAAACTGAAAGTAAACAACTTACACTGGTCTGCTCTGGCATCATTGAGAAAATACAAGATGGGGACAAGGATGTCCAAAACATCACTGCTCTTCAGCACAAAGAAGAGAAATTTCTAGAAGAAAGGGAACAATTTCAGACAGTCACAAGCACATGCAGTTTTCTGCACCATCCACAGCAGCAAGCTAATCAATCCCTCAAGAATGTTAGAAAGGATGGTGCATGCATCAGTTCTTCAATTTTACTGAATGCTATTGGTGTGGCCAAGTAGGCCAATGACATCCTGGGGTGGTGGTTAGTAGATCGAAACAGGTTCTCCTCCCCCCCTCTACTCTGCCCTGCTGAGACCACATCTGGAATATTGTCAAGTTCCAGGCCCCTCAGTTCAAGAACAACACAGAACTGCTTGAGACACTCCAGCGCAGAGCCATAAAGATGATGAAGGAAGTGGAGCATCTCCCTGATGAGGAAAGGCTGGGGAAGCTGGTTCTCTTGAGCTTGGAAAAAAGCTAAAGACCTCATTAATGTTTATAAAAATGAAGGTGTCAAGAGGGTGGAGCCAGGCTCTTCTCAGTGGCATCCAATGATAGGATAAGGGGGCAATGGGTGTAAGCTGGAAGATAGGAGGTTCCACATAAGTATGAGAAGGAACGTCTTCACTGTGAGGGTGACAGAGCACTGGAACAAGCTGGCCAGGGAGGCTGTGGAGTCGCCTCCTCTGGAGGTGTTTAAAACCCACCTGGCCATGTTCCTGTGTGACTTGATCTAGGTGATCCTGCTGTAGCAGGGGGGATTGGACTAGATGATCTTTCAAGGTCCCTTCCAATCCCTAATATTCTGTGATTCTGTGAATGTTATTTGTAGAGTTATTTCAATATCAGTTCCAGCAATTGCCTCCAGTACTGACCCTCAGGAGCTACAGCCTCTTTTCAAACTTCCTGGAGTCAGATCCCCACAGCCTACCCAGCAAGGAGCAGTGCTGCTGACTAGAATACCAGAGTCACTGCTATCCCTGATCTTAACCCTAACCCACCCATAATCCTTCAGCAGGGCTCAGTCCAGCCAGAGCCACAGCGGGCTCTGGGCAAAATACAAGGTGGGGCAAAGCAGATCCACACCTTGTTGAAGTCACAGAGTTTCCAGAAGAGAACAAGGAGTTCCTGATGGAATTGGATCTTCTTGGCAGAGTTTGGCAGGTAGGTCTGGACCAGCGGGTTTGATAACAAGCGGGCCACTCCTTTCAGGATGAACTGGAAATCCTGCCAACAGACCAGGAAAGAGATGGCAGTGGGCCCAGGACTAGTGCAATCAGCAGGAAACCAGACAGGAAATGGTATGGGAGCGTGTTACCTCCTCTCGGTGTATTCTTGAGAGGTAATTCACAAACAGATTGTCTGGTCCGGGAGGCTGCATTCAAAGAAAATGAGGAAAACAGTTACTGGAAACCAGGCTTACTCAGGAACTCAAAGTGTAGCCACTGGCTCAGGGGACTAATGTCTCTCATTTCGGGTTTCCTCTCTGCATCATTCAGTTTTAAATGCCAGGAGACAGAGCACCACAGAGAACTGTAAAGTCAGGGGGTTTCATTTACGTTCTCCTGATTCAAGGCAGTGACCAAAACACAGATCATTAGTGACCTATAGGGAAGAAGCAGGACTGGGCCAGAGACAGCAGACTGCAGGGAGAGGAGTGATGCTGGGCCCTATAGATCAACATCCAGTGGAATCTGTGTAAGAAGACCATAGGGGGTTCAGGAGAGCATTAAATACAAATCCCAGTGTAACTCACATCCACATCATCCATGGCCGTGCCAGTGGTTGTGCCATCCACAGTAGGACTTGAACTAGTGGAGCTGTCATAGTCCAAAGTGACAATCAGCACCTGGGCTGCCTCCTCCACCAGCGGCTCACGGTAGTCAGAGAAAAGCAGGTGATTGTAAGGAATCCCATAACCCACCGGATCGTAGGCACAGACAATGTTCAAGAGTGAGGTGAAGAGTGGGAGCGCGTGTCTGGAGAGAACAAAACACCCTCAAAAGGCAGAAGCCAGGAGCAAAAAGTGATCCCTTGAGCAGGGACAAGCATTTCTCTCCCTAACAATCTGCAGTCATGATAAAACACAATATGAACAGCCCAGAGACATTCACTGACACTCCAGCTTCCAGCTGGTCTCCTGGACCACACCTGAGAGAGAAGGGGAGGTGAAAAAGGCCATGCGACCTCCCAGAGGAATCCTGTGCAGCATGTGAAAAAGGGGACAGGACCTCAAAGCTAGACTCTGGAAAGGCAAAACTGTCTGCCTTCAGCAGGACTGTCCTTCAGATGAGCAACTGTCACCTGAGGAGCTGAAAGTCCCAGATGAGCCAATGTCACTAGAGGGCAGCGTTCATCCACTACTAACCCCACAAACCACCCGGGGCAGTGCCCTGCCACCGTCCCACCAAGGACCACGGTCTGCAGCACGGAGCAGACCCTAGCCGTTTCCCACAGAACAGGGACCAGCCCTGCATGAAAATCCAGTTAGGATCCTATTCAGTGTCTCCATTAGCTGCTGAGGAACAATTCTCACTAAGCAGAGATGCTATGAAGAAGCAAGTCCAATGGTCCTCTATTACCCAGACACTCCATGAAACAGATTTGAAGGTATTTCTCCCACTGGCACCAAGTCCTCCACCCTTCATCCTCACCTGTTCTCCGTAGAGCAGAAGAACTGCACCCAGGGGTTAGTGTTGCTGCTGTCTGAGGAGGGAGGCAGATACATGGCCTCAGAGAAACAGGTCAGCAGCAGCTTAAGCAGCTCTGTCCTGAAAGGAGGGAAGAAACCAAGAAGAAGCCAGTAGCAGGAGTGGGTAAGGGAGGCAAAAACTACCACAACACAGGCAGGCTCAGTCCCTTCTAGAAAGTCCTCCTCATAGAGCCCATTTAATTTCATAAGCAATAGGGCTGTCACTGGCACAAAGCTCAGCAGAAAGCCTGCCTCATGGAAAATAAATACAGTACAGAGCTCCCAGGCATTTTCAAAGCAATGTTTTCCCAGTTCCTGTTACAGACTCCCACAGCACACTAAAGCAGCTATGCAAAAGGCCAGCTGCCTTTTCTTTCTGTGTTGCTGTCCTGCTAGTTCAGAAAGGAGTATGTAGAATCAGATATCCAAAGAGATAAGAAGAGCCCATCCTCCTCCACATCCCTCACTCCTGAGCCCAGTTTCATTCCATTCTGCCTTTGCAGACCCTCTTACCTATTCAAGTCATGGATGTAGTTGGGCTGTGGAGAGTGAGCAAAGCCCACTCCTGCCTCCCAGATGTACTCACAGCTGTCAATGGAGTGGATATCTTCTGCTGTGTCCTATGGGGGGAGATCACAGGCTGGATCACAGAAGGCAAGAGCTAACAGCACTGGTAGTAGCCAAGATAGTTCAGCAGCTCTCTTCAGCAACAGCAAAGAAACCAAACACTGGAGTGCACATACCAGCCCCACCAGAAAACACCCCTCAACTTCACCAGGTACTAAGCATTATGCAGTTATGCCCTTCTCCTGCAATGCTAAAGGGCAAAGCCAATCACCTCCAGTAGAATGGGTCACCCAATGCTAAGAGATAGATCCAAATTACTTTCTGTTCTCATTACTGGATGCACCACCATCTCCTCTCCTCTCCTTTGTATCTCATGGAACACAGCACAGGTCAGGGCTTTTCCTTTGCAGATCAGGAGCACTATGCAAGGGGTTCAGACCTGCTTGGCACCTCAATCCCATCTCAGAGCACATCATGGCAATTTTACCCACAGAACAGTGGCTCACCATGGCTGCACCCCAAAGGAAGGAGAAGCAGCCAGTTAACCCTAGTTTATAATAAAAGTAGATATGGTTGTGATACAAAGAGGGAGAGAAAGTAGAAAAACACAGAATCATCTACTTGCTGAGATCCCAACACCTGCCATAAAGCAAACAGCTGCTTCCTGACCTAGACTGCACCAAACTGACAGTGAAAAGAACAAGGTGCTAAAGGTCTCTGCTCTGCTGGCAACAGCAGAAACGCAGTTGTTTGCCAGTACAACCACCTTTTCCTGAGGGGACAGCTGTAGGGCAGTGTAAGTGCCAGTGGCTCCAGCTAAAACTTACCTATCTGTCTCAGAACATCTGTTTGAGAAGCCACAAACACCACACAGCAATCCCAAAATGTTGATCAATATTAGTCACAGGATTCAAGCTCAGCACCTCCATATTTTGCTGCCTGCACATTTGCAGGAAGCAGCTGGGGTTCTCCAGGATTTTCCCCACCATGCAGCTAATCTGCCGCTTTGCAGTTAATCTCTTGATTCAACTTACCACTGTGCTCCTGCGATGGCTCTGCACAGTGAAGTCGGGACAGAACAGCAGGTCTGCAATAGCAAGGAGCAACGACTCAGCCAGTGGCCGGGCGTTTTCATCATCTTCCTCTCCCTAAAAGCGAGAAACATGGAAGAGCACTGTCAGTCCACGGTTGGCAAAGCACACACAGTAACACCAGTATAACTAGTACAACGTCAGGGACACAGAAGTGTAGCACTGGACCTTGCCACATGTTGATACTTGACTTACTGAAGACAAAAGGGAACCCTTACAGAGAACAGAGTTTTACAATCAAGAAGGAGTGGGATTTGGATAGTGCATGGAGATAGCATACGAAAAGCCAGCCAGCAGGGAAAAGGTGTAAAATCTCCTAAACTCCTGCATGAGTTGCCCAGAACTGTAGATGACAGAACTGTAGAGTCTGTGGGCACCATGTAAGGGGATGCTTCAGCCTGCCACAGTAGAGCAAGCATGACAGCAGAGGGGATTTTGCCATCTCCAACATTCAAAGCAATCACTGGAATCATGCTTGGCTTCTCTTCTGCAGCCATTGCCACAGGAAACCTTGCCCGATCCTGCCTGTCAGAGAGGATCCGGGATAGAAGACCTTCCCCACAATGCGCTGCAGGGAAAGGCAGGCAGCAGGAATGGCAGGAGCTTATCTGTCTCAGCCAGGCCTCTATCATCTTGCACATGACACACAGCTCTTAAATCACAGCAAGCATCTAACAGAGGTCACAGCCTGTGTGGCTGACATCTGCCTTGGCGGCAGCAGTAAAACTAGTGTCACACAGATCCCGGATGGAAGGACAGGCCTGGAGAGGGCAGATGGAGCAGCACAGCACAGATGCTTTTATCTGAGCTGGCAGTCAGAGATGAAACAACAAGCATTGGGGTACGAGGCAATTTGGGTTTTTTTCAAAAGTCATCTTTGTTAAACAAAGCAGCTCTGGGTACCACCACATACAAAACGGGTGACACACAGCAACCAATAGATATGTGTACAATAGACTCCCTTACAGGAGGGAGGCAGCCAAGGTCCAGGAGCTCTGTCACCCATCACGAAGCAGGCAAAGGATAATCGCAGATATTTACTAATGGTCAAGGCAATCCAGCAACTTCCCTTCAGTTCCCAGAGAGAAATCAGCCTTCAGACTGCAAAACTGCTGCCCCTAGATTAGACATGATTCCAGCTTTCCTAAAGCCTCATCCCCTGCCAGGCAGCTCAGCCAGCCTTACAGCAGCTTCCTGCACATAGATAAGTGATGGAGCACACTGAACCACGGCAGCTCCACTGAAATTCAGACATCCAGGAGGCACAACGCAGCAGGAGCACTCCCAAATACAGCACAGATTCACTGGCCCAGATTGCCCCCAGGTGACTCTACTGCTCTGAGGCTAATAAACTCACTTCCAGGTACTGAACCAGGTGGGAAAATAGTTGTAACAGCAGCCTGACTAGATCAGAGCACAAGGAACCCTACATGCTCCTTCCCAAAACAACCTACTCCAGTGCTAAACCTCCATAGAAAACTCCCTGGCACCACCCAATCACACAGATCACACCACACAGCAGGGCTAGCAAAGATTTCCCTTTTCCAGAACTTCCCCTTGAAAGGCCTCAGGCAAAACAGATGAGAGGTGACAGGCAGACACAGTGCAAGGTGCAAGGTTTGCACTCTCCCAACTACTGCCAATCCTTTATAACTGTCCCCAAAAGCAAGGCAGCATGTTAATGTTCAGGGGAAGCCACACTCAGCACAGCCATGCTGAGCTACGGACTCAGAAACTCAAAGATGAGTGTTCTGTGTGCACAGAACAGCAGCTATTGAAGGAACAAGCAGGCAAATACATATTCCTGCCCTAACTCACGTATGTTCTCAACACGATTTCTACATGCAGGAGATACTAAAGCACTTTCTGGATTCCTCTGAGAGACACACAACACCATTGCACTTGATCCAGAGAGGAAAACACAGGAAGGTCAGAGAGTCCCTCAAAGCTACAGACATCACTGAGAGCCAGAAACAGTCCCTAATTCTTTAACCACTCTTGCTCAGCTGTGGGCTTCACCTGTCAGGCCAGACCCCTGGTTAAACCCATATCACTCAGCTCAGAAGGGTTCAGAGTCATGATGCCAAGAGCATTCTCTGGCACCATTTGCTTTAAATGTGAACATTGTAAAAATCAGTGGAAATATCTTAAATCATCTTTAGTTAATGGAATAAGGTCACTTCTGCTTAAGAGAGCCACACAGCCTCCACATTCATTTGGATTCACACCTTCAGGTATACTGAGAAGCTTCCCTCACATACCAGTGCTTTCCCACAGCCACATACCCAAGTGAAATATTCAGATGATGCAGTGACTTGTTTGTTAAACAAAGCAGCTGAGAGCGAGATGAAGAGCATTAAGAATCGTTCCTGTGTGACTTGGTCTAGGTGATCCTGCTGTGGCAGGGGGATTGGACTAGATGATCTTTCGAGGTCGCTTCCAATCCCTAATGATTCTATGAGTCTATGATTCTATGAATCAAAGCAAGTAAAAGTACTGAGCAAACACCACCTAACTTCTGACCAAAAAGAAATAACTGCATTACAGTTGCCCACAAAAGCACATAGGGCCTTCCTCCCTGCAGTCTCCCCTTCACCTGTGAGAAATATGTGCCAAGATACAGACCCCTCCTCGGCCAGCCCCAGGGACAGTTGACCAGAAGAAACCTCTCCAGTCTGGGTCCTCAAAGATGTAAGGCAGGATACGAGTGAGAAGCCGGCAGCAGTTCAAGACGATCTGTCTCTCCTTTTCCGTGTGGCAGCCACTCTCTGCTCCCTGCACCAGCTTCTCCACAGCCTGAAGGAAATAAAATCCAGGCAGGCAGAGCATTAGCCTGGACACAAGTTAACAGAGCTAGGCATATCTGTCCTGCTCGTACCACCTTCACATAGAGCTATAAGCAGTTGTTGGAGCCCATTTTATCCAAGTTCAATGGTACAGGCGCTGCTGCCACTTGAAATGCTGCAAAAATAGGGTTAACGATCTTAAAAAGACCATCTTGAATTTCTGCTGTCCCACTACAAGAGACCTCATATGCCAAGGCTAATCCACACAGCACATGTGTTGTACCATGTGAGACAAACAGGCACAGCACCAGGAGGTTCCTTCCAGCACTGCTCCACGACACCACACTGCACAGTGCAGATCAGATTAATCAGCCTCACCAAGCACACAAGATTCAGGCACAACCAAGGCAGCAGCAGCAGCACTGCATGGTGTCAAGTACTGGCAGGGGAAGGCAACTCAGACACACAAAGCCTGACAAAGCTGTCCATACTGTTGCGATTACAGCAGAGACCTCTCTTGACTCAAGGTGAGACCTAATCTGCTGCCCTGGGAAGAGGATGACCACTCTGGAAAGAGCTGCTGGGCTGAGCCTCTGCAGTCCATCTGATCCCTACTGAAACTGCCCATTGAGACAGTCACGGGGATTTTCAGAAAAGGGTGCGGGTCTTGCCAGGCAGCAACCATAGCCCAAAGAGACAGCAGCAAGAGGTTTTACCCACAGATTGAAAAGGGCAGCTCCCTCTCCCAGCAGCAAAACCCACTTGCTTTTAACTCCCTGGTTCCAAGGGGAAACAGAGGGAGAATGAAAGTCAAAATGCTTCCCAAGGATTCACCTTGCTGCTTTTTAATTCATGAAGTCACGTGCCTCTGCTTAATTTCATAGCAGATGACCTGGGGTCACTGCCTCTGCCAGTCTGCGTCACTGCCTTAATGGGTATTTAAATGCTGTTTGTGTAGTCTCAGTCAGTCCACACGCTACTCTGACTGAGCTTAGCTTTCAGGCACATTTATGACTCTGCACAGCCCAGGTCTCCAGCCACAACTGCAGATGACATTTCTGCTGTGCCCTCCATGAACATGGAGCTTAGCTAAACCCTGTGGCTCACTGCACCTGCCACAGGTCTGGGCCCTCAGCCTGGCTGAAGCACCACTGCAACCTGCAGGCTCGTCTGACCCTGACACCCCAAGATTCAGGGCTCCGAGATACACAGCCCTGCAGTTGCCAGGTCTCCCAACACATCTGTGTCCAAGAGGGAGAACAGATCATATTTTAGTCTTCATTTTGGGGAAAGGGGGCACAGAATCAAAGGGATTACATAGTCAGTACAAGTCTCTTCATCCTTTCTTGATTCCCAAGCTGTTGATTCCCCAGAAGCCAGGAGGCAGCACTAGGGCATAAAAATTCCATTTTTCCTCATTTTTGTTTTCTTTCTCAAGTATTCACTACAGGTACCTGTCTGAGGCAACAACCTCAGCCAGAGGTACCTTCAGTATGATCCAGTAGGCCTCATTCACATTTGTAGAACAGGAATGAAACAGGATAGCAACAACCATTTAAAACTAGGAAACTGCCATTCCAAATGTTTCCAGTACTAGCAACTCAAGGCTATTCTCTGCATGGCTCAGATCAGGACCACTAACACCTGCACTTTCCCAGGTAGAACAAGTCCCAGGCTGCTGCTCACCAGCTTCACTGCTCACCAGCTTCACAATCTGCCAAACCTGGCAAACACAAGCAATGTCTCCTGTCACAAGGACATAACAACACTAGAAGACACATCAAGGATGTTCTGATGTCAGAGCAGAAGAAAGAAATGTCTTGAGCTCTCCCTCAATCTTCATCCAAGCACTGTACAGTGACAAATATCCACATCCATCTAAGATTTAACAGCCTGAAGCCTCATTGGTGCATGGTGAGGAGCAGTTAGATGCAGACAAGGAATTGGATATAGCAGCCCTGGTACAAAGTCACCTCAGCAGGAAGCAGTTTATACAGCAGGCATGACTCAAGAGGGCAGAGTAATGCACAGGAAGGGGACAAGAGGAAAAAGGCTCCAAACTGAGAAAATTCCAGCTGTGGTCTGTGCTAATGCAAGAGGAAGGGCTGAAAGTTACCATCAAGAGGAGACAGGGACAAGCAAACATATCTTGTGGTACAAGGAAATAATATAAGCCAAAGGACTGCTGACCCAGGGACAGCCCCCCTGCTAGCACAGCACCAGCCTTACCTTATAACACAGAGTTGCCAAGTTTGAAGGTGATTCTTCTCTCACTGCTCGGATCTCTGCAGCTGGTACAAGAGCAAAGACATCCTGCACTGAAGTGGCTGTGTCTGCCCAGAATTGGTCCCAAAAGGCATCATCCGTTGCCTCCACGGGCTGTGGGGAGATAAACATCGTTACAGGTGCAAAAGTACCATTCTATGAGGTCCAAAGATCAGTGATTATGCCTGGCTTGGGGACGTGACCAGGCACAAAAGACATTACATAAAACACTGGCACTGGTTTTGTACCTCAGCCTCTTTGTTACCAGAAGTTTGTTCAAACTGATGTGCTCTCAGCAAGGTGGGGAGGAGCAGCAAGATATTTAAGTGATCAGTTGCAGCAGGTTGGGACTTTCCAAGACTTTCATGGAATCACAACACATGAGCCTCCTGCTTGACAGCAGCCTAGGCTGTGTATTACAATATCCTCACCAACACATACTGACCAGGCTGCACTCGTGCTCAGTCACCTTCAGAAGAAGCCAACAATGCCCAGAGTGTGCACTGGTATTACTTCTGCTGTAACCAAAGTCTCAAGGAAGCAATCAGGGACATCTCAGATTAGGGCACAAGAAGACCCACCTCAAAGCACTTACAGATGCAATGGAATTGATCTTTCTGAATCAAATATTAATAGGGAACTGGACTCAGTGCAGTTGGTCGCTGCCAAGGCTTTGTTCTTAAAAAGCACAAAGTGTGCAGTTCAAAGCGGAGGATGGAAGGAAGCCCATATACCAGAAAAAAACAAATCCATTTCAGACTTGTGGGCTGAGGAGCCCACACCCCATCATGTCTGGAAAAACACCTATTCCCCATCACTTTTTCTGGCTCTGCAGGTGCACATAACCTCCTCTTTTACAAGCATGATTGTTCCCTTTTCAAAGGGACAAAGCACTCTCCTCCAACCCATCCTGAAACCCTACTGTGAGAGATGCTGGCCTGAAGGATGGTCTATTTGCCAGACCACAACTGGAAAGACAGTTCCATGCAGCAGCTGCAGTGTCCCACTGTTATCTCCTGCACTTCTTCCTGACAGCATGGCACCTGCTTACAAATCAATGTAACAGTAACAACAAACTGGGTGTCAGGTTATACGCAACTGAACAAAGCAGACTGCACTTTGCTTTGCCCTTTATGGCTTTGTACAGCCCCAGAGCAGCGCTGGTCATTTGGGGTCAAGCAGACACCCAGGTGCCTCCAGCCCTGTAGAAGCATGGGCATGACCTGACACTACTCAAAAGGTGAAAATGTCAGCACTGTTAGCTAAACAAGAAGTTATCTCCATTACACAACATCTCAGGTATCCAAGCCTGTGAGCTCAGTTCAGTCTTACCTTTTCAGCCAGTCTAAAATGGAGCACAGCTCTTCCCATCTAAACACTAACACTTGCTAAGAGACAGGCATCGTTCAGACAAGTGCTCAACCAGCCCAGCGGTCCTGCTACAAGGGTGGGATAAATACACGTATATTTATGCCCAACACTGTGAAAAAGATGAGACCACAATTTCAGTCAGAAGAGGAAAACTGAAGCTTTTCCAGGAGTCCCCCAGCCTTGCCAAAGTGTAATGGCATGCTGAGTGGGTTAGCAGAGCCAACCACACAATCCACCACAGCCTCTGGCTTGGGGGGGCGCCTTCAGCCTGTGGCCTGCACCAGCTCCAGAGCAAACAGCAGCTCTCACTAACTGCTGTCACTGGCACCAGCAGCAGGTTTGTCACCTCAGATGGGAAAGGGACAAAAATACAAATGTGTTTAACAGTTTCTGCCTACTCCCAGCTCTACTGTAATAGGCAGAAGACTTGCCCAGTTCTGTGCTGTTTGTAAATGCAGCTAAGACGCAAATCTAGGAGTAGAACAGCTCATTCACAGTTCTGACCCAGAGAAGTGCTGCATTTCCCCCTTCACCACCACCTCCTGAACTAACAGGAGCCTGTGAGCAGGTAATGTGTCAGTACAACCCAAAGGCCAAACAGCAAGAGGAGCAGGCAGGTAGCCCCCAAACTGGTATTGCAGGTTACCACCCTTCAGCTCTGCCTTAATGCTCCAGAGGCTGCTTGTTGCTCGACCCAGTCCTTCCAGCCATGCAGTGAATCAGGCCAAGCAACTCTCCAGACTTTAAAAACAAAACAAACAACAAAACCAAGAACCACACACCTTTAGGCACCTTCTTAACCTCTGCTCTAGTGCTGAATCCATGTTCATGTTATACCCTGGTCATCAAACAAACCTCTTCCCAAGGGAAGAGCAACATTTTTCAAATGGTTCAAGATCACAGCTCCTTCAAGGGGATTTGTAGGAGTAGCCAAGTGCTCACAGCCTGACCTTGAGCTTCCTGAGTGTGTGGTAACCTGGGCATGAAGTGCTAAAATGGAAGCAGAGCTATTTTGCAACTCTCATCTCTAATTACCCTCCTCAAAAAGAGCAAAGTATTTGGAAAGCCCATCCAGGTAATGCACAAAACATCCTACAGTTCCTACTCCCCTTTTCAGACCACAACCACATGTATAATTGCCACATGGACCTACTGGCTGCCTGCCACTCCCACCAACAACAGTGAGCAGCAATTGCTGCTAATTGGAGATCATGCATAAATAATGGCTTCACCCTCATCTAGAGGGGAAGCAGAAAACCATCTCCCTCCAGTAGACACAGATCCCTTTACCTCCCACTAGCCTGAGGCTTTCTCAGAGGTTGAACACAGCTGCTATTTTACAGATGGTAACACAACAGCTAAGACAGATTGAAAAGCACTGTCTCCAACTAGAATTACACTGAGGTAGAGAAGTGTAGCAGCAATTAGCCAAGCTGCAACACTGGATACTGCCGCCACATTAATGTCACGGCTGCCATCTTGGCAAGGAGATTATGCTCAAACAACATGTCTTTCTTTTTTGATAGCTGCAGCAAGTCAACTCCTCAGCCTCATATGGTATCCCATGTACAATCCTGGGATGTGGATTCGGTACTGAGTCACATCCTCGTGGTCCCTCTGTTTTAATTAACAGTCTGGCACCATGAAGCTACTCAATTCACACAATATTCATCTCCTTAATAGACCACTTTTGGATGTTTTATAAGCTGACTGTATTCTGCACACAGCATCTCTAGGATTCTAACTATCCATTTCTTCACACTGAGCTCACCCAACGGGCTGTATCAGGTGCACAGAGAAAGGAAACCTGGCAAGCTAGAACAGTTTTGTTCACCAGCCATGGGTATCTTCATTTGGAAATGTCAAGATTTAGTTACAAGTGCTGGTGCCACACATGCTGCAGTAACAAACCCCATAGCACTGCAGTCAGCTTTGACAGTGGTTTAGCCACAAGAGCTGAATCCTCACCAGGAAGACTGTGAGCTGGGGCCACTTTGGATCCTCCAGACCAGCAAAGATTGGTCTCCTCTTTGGAGAGGGAGCTGCAGCACAGACAAGCACAAGCCTGATGATCCTCCAGCACAGCACAGCCAACCAACTCTGTACCAGTGGTGCAATGAGGATAAGAACTTCATTTCTAGAAGAACTGAGGAATCAGTAGCCCAGTTCTGGAAACATGACTGGCACAAGGTGATGTGACATCTCAGCACAAGCAAGGAGGGAGACTTCTGCCTTCAGTTCACCGGGACAAGGTATGAAGACCTCCCATTAGCACTCTGGCCACCATAAGGTGGAACTAGTCCTATAGGACACCTCCAGTACATTTCCCAATAATTATAAATGTTGGGTTTCAGGTTCTTTAAAGCAGAGTACACACATACCGTAAGAGTTGGAAGACACTCAATTTGCAAACAGCTTGCCAGTGACTGAACGGAGAATCATCACCCTGAGCAGGCAATTCCCAGGCAAAGACGATACGTCACGGGAAACAGGAAAACTGAGTGGAGCTGACCGTGTCCCATAAACAGGAAAAAGCCCCAAGGTGCAGCCTCCCCCATTCTGTCCTGTCCTCAGCGTAACGCTGGCACCACCTTTGCTTTCTTTCAGATACAATCCCTCACAAACTTAAGCAGGGTGAGCATTTGTATCCTCCTCCCATCAAGCATTTTACATCAAATGCCTGTTCCAAACAATTCCTCCAACAGGACTCTACCGGAGGACTATCCTTAAACCAATCCTGAGGTTACTGCAAACCTCAGAATCAAGCTCACAAGCAACCACTACTCTTACCCACTCTATTCTCTTTTTGCTTCTGGCCAACACACCAACTGAGCATCCCACCAGCCAAGGCAGTGGGGTGTTTGGGGCATGGATGCCTCTTTTTCTGGTACTTAACGGCAGAGTAGGACCCTTGTCCCTGACTGGGGTTTCTAGCCAGTACTACACCACAACATAGCTGAGACAACGTAACAGCAGTGCAGCCCTTTCCACCCCAAATGAGGTAGAATTGTGGAATGTCATGACCAAAGAGCCATTCATGCTCATGAGGTCCAGGAGATCTGACAATCCTGTGGAGCCAGCAGATTAGTTTGAGACAATTCACACACCTTTATGCCACTAGCTTTGAGCCACTGTTCCAAAGGAAAGGCTGAGGATGGATTTATTTAAAACGTTAATAGCTAACAAGATTTCAACCTTGCTGCCAAGAGCAGTGGCATCACACAGATTTCAGAGCAACTGGTTTTTTTCTACAGGATCTTTAGAGTCATCAGTAAAGAATCAAGGAGAGACTCCACATTAATCTGACATCAGATCTCTGCTCTCACAGACAGTGTTGCAAAGGGAACTAGAAAATGGGATTTGCAGAAATCTGGCAGGGAAAGCCTGGGACAAAAGTCAGCGGTGTGAAGTGTGAGTTACAGCTCTGTTTTTAGGGGAAGAACTATGCTTCTGATCAACTTGAGACTCCTGGACACTTTAATCAAGATTGAACACTATAGGCTACCAAAACACAACCTCTCTCCAAGTTCAAAATGTGCTTTTATCAGATCCACATTAACAGCCTGTTGTACCGCTGCATTCCCACATCAAGGAAAAAGAAAGGACTGGAGTCTGTCCCTTGTGTTTGATCCTTCCTGTCTCTTTAAAAGCAGAGGCAGAGCTGGCATTAAAATCTAACAAGCAGGTTCACAAGACTAACATTTCTTATCTTTCAGTCGGTTGCTTGCAAGAATGCAAGAAGAAAGCATGTGTCCCCAGCAGTCAGACTCCTGCTTCAGTTCCCTGCTCTGCCACTCACTAATTGTCACGTTCGCCATCAACATTTCCCATCAGCTGTTAAGCAGACTGCATTTTTATGGGCCATTTGGGAGGCCTCAAAAATCCTCTACCACAAAGCACCCCTGTTTTATTAATTAAAAGGTGGGTTCTGTGTGAAGATCTATAGCATCATGTGAAATAGAGGTATCATATAAAAATCCTAAAGTCCATTTCTCCACGACTGTTATAAATACACACCTGCAGCATACGCTAATCCCTTCCTGCTGGCGCTACTGCCTGTTTTCAATGCGTCTTCAGAGTTTCTTTTTGACAGTTAAAAAAATCAACTAAAGTCATTTCCATTTGTGTTCAGGCTTGGTTCAGCTTTCCAGTTCAGCTTTCCATGTGTGCTACAACCATTCAAGTGTTACGTCCATTACAGATTAATTTATCATCCTTATCATGTTCACTCAGGAATGCTCAGATTTTTTTTACTTAACAAAAGCCTGGAGACTATAACAACAACTTAAAGACAAATTTACTATCAGTGCCAACTCTGAACCTTCACCAGTGAGTGAGCAGGGCTTTCTGCTCAACTGCTTCTTCCCATCAGGCCCTAAGGAAATGGCACACAGTACATTACTAACCTCCTGGTTTCATGTTACGATGATTTGACAAAAACCTATTTGTCCAGCTGTGTCGGAGAACAAGGCTGCAAAACAGAAGACACACTGCTAAGGAAGCAAAGTGTAGATTGAGCCAATAGCTTTGAAGGATTTGATTCTGTCCATAACTGCAGCCTGGTTTTGAATCCAGGATCTCACAGACTAGGTTACGTGGACGTGGCTGCTGGTAGGAGCTCAGAAGGCCCCAGGAAAGTTCAGTCACGCATCCTGCACAAGCAAACACCAGTGTACTTCTACAGTATGTAAATATGGGAGCGCCAACTCCCCACCCTTTTTCCACATGGCAGTTAGTCCCACCTAGACCGCAAAGACATGACATTAATCCAGCCAAGAATTATGCTTTTTCTCCTTCCTTTATTCGGGGCACCAGTGAACCTTCTTCCATTACACAGATCAATAAACCAAGGGAAGGGAGTGCTCTTTTCTTGGCTGGCTATAAGAAGGACTGTCTCATGCAGGATTTTCTTTGTGAGCAGCAGACTGATTCCTACACGCTTGATTTCCCCCCTTCTCAATTTATAAGCATGTTTCCCAGCGAAAAAAATATAGTCCAAAGCTGAAGGCACTCTGAACTCTCTGGCATCCAAAAAAGACTTCAGAAGAATCCCTTAAAATAGTAGTTCATCCACTCCTCTTTTTGCCTAGGGATGTTGTTGAACATGCACATCTGGAGGTTCTTCAGAACATGCTCACGAAAGCCATCCGTGAGTAACACGGATATAAGTCATATGGCTTTAGAAAGTATAAATACGGTTTCTCAAAGCCTCTTCCATCCTTACTATGTATGATTCTCTTCCCAGTTCTCATCTTTGCCTCAAGTTTTCACAGATTTTCTCCTATTACCCTTCAGTACTTTGCATCCACCCCCTTCTGAATTCATTCCCCATCATCTTCCTGCCATCATCCCCAAGTTAGGTTAGCAGCTGTTACTCCCTCACCTCTCCGAGGACCACAGCAGCAATTCTCTGGTGTATCTCAGAAGAACCCAAGATGTGATTTCTCAACAGAATACAATCCCTTTACTCCTTCAGACAGAAGGACCATCTACCAATTTTCTGCTAAGGTGTTGCTGCTCCTGGGCTCTCAACTTAAGCCAAACACTAAGCTAGCCCAGCAAAAGCAAGACATCTGTTACACCTCCAGGCTACCACCCTCCCTGCGCCCAGCCCTGGCTTCTTTTCACTTAATTCCTTCTTCTCTACCGCCTGCAGAAATGAATCAGGATTTCACAGGTCGCAGATGGAAGCAGCCTCTGCTGAAAAAAACCTCTCCCAACAACATGGTGGGAGCCAGCAGCCCTCTCAGTCGGCTGTTAGCTCCACCACGGCGATGTTCTCCGCCATTTATTCACGGGGGGAAAAAAATAATTGTACAGGGAAAGCGGCCGTGTCAAAGCTTGCGGTGATGTAAACCCGCAGCCGAATACATTAGGAGCTGGGAACATCGCTCACGGCAGCAAAGCGCAAGAGACCAGCGGTGGCGTGAGCTGCCATACGGGCAGGGCCCTGCCACGGCCGGCCGGGACCGGGACCGGGACCAGGACCGGCTGGTGCCCGCGGCACAGCCCAGACCCGGCCCTCCACCCCGCCATCACCACCCCCTCCCCCGACCTTGGGTCAAGGCCTCACTGCGCTCCCGACACTGCGGCCCCCGTCGGCTCCCCTCACCCACCAACAAGGC